>OX388323.1:17571539-17974543 GCA_947579605.1 Athripsodes cinereus | reverse complement strand
CTACCGGGCAATGATCCCGATAGCACTGACTGTATTGAGGACACAAGAAGCTACACGGCGGCGTATTGACGAAGAAGTACTCGGCTCACGGTAACCACCTCAGTGCCAATTCACTTGGAAGCTCGTCTGTGCAGGGAAGGTGTAGGACAGCTGAAGCCAAAGGTCCAATCCAGTTCAAGGGAGTGTAGTGGTCAGCAGTGGTAGTCCAATCCAGTCCAGTCCAAGAGAGCAGTTGAGGTAGTCAGTAGTAAAAGCCAGGTTGATTGTTCCGAAGAGAGTAGTTTTATTTAGTGAAATGTATTACTTATAAAGCGGCCGATACACGCCGACCTTGACCCAGCCGACAGTGGCTGAGTGTGAGGTGCGCGCGGTTACCGGCCGACGTAAATAACTCCCACCCCTGCGCGAGCGTGTCATTCATATACCGACCGCCGCACAGGGAGGAGCTCTCACTATGAAACATGATTTATGCAATTATTACATACATGTACGGGACAGGGCGCTCCGCACGGGTGGGTATACAGGCATGAGAGCTTTATTTGTACCCACGCCGTGTGTGCGGTGTCTTACAATTATGTTATTATTTGCAATTGATTATACTGCTAGGGCTGTGGCGTACCAGGTTCGGTACACGTAGAAATATACAACATAAGAGATTATTTACTTTCTAGGTGCTTGACATGTAAAAGAAGCTATAAAGGATATACAAGATACTTATAGGTATACTAGAAACCCATTAAATACCTTCAGTCAACATCGACTACCTTTCAAATACTGTGGCAACTTTCAGAGATATTTCTATACCATCACAGCATATCCCACAAGTGGGGTAGCCAGCAGACCAGCTGCATGTAAGAAACATGCAAGCTGTCCTCTCCGTGCCAATATAAAATCAAGACATTCAGGATGAGTGGCAAACTTCATCGCTGAATTTAAGATGTACAATGTCTTAATTTTTTCGAACACCTGCCTTTTACAGACACTCGAAAACTTAAGGAGAAGAGTGGGAGACCAATTCTTTACCGGGTGCTCCACGAGATATTTCGTAAATAAATCAATTTTAATTGTTTCATTTGCAAACGTACGAAAATGTTTATTTTGCAAGCATATTATTACAACTCACATTTAATAAAGAATACATATTTATACAGTGATAAATTATAAGGCGCATATGTTTCAATTTACGTTTTTATTTCCAGGAAGTCATGGGTTAGTGATTTCTAATTTTCCAATTCGAATATTTATTTATATATTTATTTATTTATTAAATATAAACGGCTAATGCCTTTTACAAACATAAAATATAATAAAACAGATAAAAATATGGTTACATCGTCTCATATGCGCTTTAAACTTCAAAGATTTGACGCCCGGTTCTCTGAGATAAACTTGGTCTCATCTGGAGGATACTTGATGATTTCAATTTATGTAAGTTGATGTGAAATTTTCTCCACGAGCTGTGTGCAAAGCGCCCACGAGTATCAAAAATATGCGGATGCTGAGGTATAATCTTTAAAAGTTTAAAAACAAAGTTTGGGTAGTCTAATTAGAGAATATTTCCATTAAATTGTTTTTAATCAAACCCGTAATTTTATTTGTTATCGTGAATTTTTTCGCGCAAATTTATTCGTTTATCTTTCAGGAAAGATTAATTATAATAATTAACCCTTTAAAAACTTTCCGACCTTCATACTTGGGAATGGAAATAAATTCTACAGATTCTCGAAAGGACTGTCACTTTATGAACTTTGGGGTGATTTATTTATCTTGTTCTGGGAAAAGACCATGGATATAAGGGACAGCTGTCTGCCAGGTTAATGTTTGATATCGAAGTTTAGAAAGATCTAAAATTAGTGTTAATTAGGATAAAAAGAGGTTGAATTGAAATACTTTTATTTTCTAATCCACCTACGAATCGATTAGGATTATAAACAGTGAGTTGGTATAAAAAGTATGGGACAGTCGAAGAAAAAAGAAAATATCTCAAACATGGAAAATAATTCTTATACAAAATTATGACTTGTTTATTTAAACAAGAGTGTCTTTAAAAGAAATAATTAAAATATTGTTTTCATCTTTTTTAGTTAATCTCTGCTTCTACAGTACTATCACGGCACATTCCACAATTATTGGGAACGCCAGCAGAAAAACTGCATGTCGATAATAATAAAACATTCAGTATGAACAGCATACGTCATCGCTGAATTACGAATGTTTTATTTTATACGTGAAGTTTTACATGCATACACCTTTTGCAGGACACTCCAAAACTTATAGAAAAGATTGGGAGAACTATTTTTTACTTTACTGGGAACTTCACAAGATGAATCATCAGCCATCTCTTCACAACTGAATAAATTTAGGTCTCTCCTATAATTATCGCTTTATTTATCTCTTTCTAGTTTCGCATTCTCTACTTCTCATCGGCGACAGCGATGATGTAGTCAACTCATCTTTGCCATGGCCAACCTATAACTTGGTGTTTGTCCTTAGCAAGCATAATTTCTAAATTTTACATTTGAATGTGCGATGAAAAGAAACATTAAGGACAAACCTCTAAACCTCTAAACAATGGAGATCTCTGCGCTAGAGCCGGTAAGTCTAACTCCTATGAGAGGGCCTTTGGTGTTGTTGGACCGGTTATGTGGAGTCACCTACCGGTGCTACTGAGAGAGTCAGACGGTCACTAGCTTCAGAAGCAAATTAAAAACTGAACTCTTCACTGGCGCCCTTGAGACGGTCTAGGGACTGTAAAAACGGCGTCATACATACATCTTCTTCCCCTTGTCCTTGTTGGGTCGGGGGCCCATTGCGCCTAGGTACCTCCTCTAGAGATCCCTGTCCACCGCTGCTTCCAGGACCTCTGACCACTCCAAACCATGCCTTTCAATACACAAGTTTGACACCTGCCCTTGCCAGCTTCTTCTAGAGCGGCCCACCGGTCTTCTACCCTCTCCCATAGCCTCCAAAGAGCTAAGTGGTGGTAGTCTGTCTTCTGGCATGCGGAGAACGTGATCCAGCCATCGCAACTGCGACCTCTCTATATGCAGGAGTACTGGTTCAACCTTGAGGGCCTCACGAACATACGTATTACTTATACGGTCTCTCAATGACACACCAGCAACTCCCCTGAGGAACCGCATTTCCGCTGCCTGTAACCTCATATAACAAAACATCGACATATAACGAAAAAGAATTATATCGTTTTAAAGAAATCGACATACATTGTAAAGTGCGGGCGCTGTCTTTATCTCAAGCAAATAATGCTCATTAGTTTTGTGTGGGTTTTGAAAAATTTGGGCTTTGTCAAAAACTTATTTCCTTCGTAAAATAAGTTATTTGACTTAAGTAGGTGTTCTATTTTTTCGGTGGTAACCTTATGAAAGTTCATTTTTATTAATATTAAAATGATAAGAGTTAAACACTGTTACTTTCACTTATATAAATTTTTATTTTGGCAGAGGCCTTTCGGACTTAGTCCATCGTCAGTGCCGTCAACTTAGAGTTTCTAAGTTGACGGCACTGACGATGGACTAAGTCCGAAAGGCCTCTGCCAAAATAAAAATTTATATAAGTGAAAGTAACAGTGTTTAACTCTTATCATTTTAATATTAAGTAGGTGGCAAGAAACAGTTCCACCTATGCATATATATATTTACATTATGAGTTGACAGTGTACCAAATAAAGACGAATGTACTTAGCTTAGTTTTGTGTGTTACACTCGATATCAAATTTAATAATAGAGAGAACGAAAAACGAAACACGTGTTTCGAGACAAGACAATAAATTAATACATATAAGATGTATAGAAGCAAAGTCACGTCAATCTATTTTTCACAAACGCTAAAATGTTTTTATTTTCACAGGGTATACTACTACTACTTACTTCCGATGGCCGGAAAGCCCTTGCAGGATCGTTGCCTCCGAAACAATAGACTTCCAAGCCTTTCCATCTTGAGCAATGGAATGCCAGTCGTCTTCAGCATTTAGCTCTTATAGATCTCGGTTGATGTTATCTAACAATCTTGATCTTGGTCTGCCTAACGGTTTCACAGGTTATACTGTAGTTTAATCGATTCAATGAAACCTTGCCTCTAATCTGAAATAAATCAATTCTAAAACACCGATTTAATATCAAAAGCACTGGAGTTAAAACAGAAATGAACCGCTCTCTTGAGTTTAGGTGTTTAAAAATCGATGTTACATTGCTTTTAAGCCTCTCATATATACACATACATAATATTTCACAATGAAATACTCGATTTGTTGTAGGTGCATTGTTCCGAGGTAAATTCAATAAATTGAAGATATCAATTCAAAACGTACCTATATTATCTATACTTCAATAAACGTAAAAGACACAAAGAAATAAAAGTTAACAAATATAATTGGGACGATATTCTTTTCTTAAATAATAACTGTATTTGCTATATCTCTTTTCGAGTGGTTGGGTTGCTGCTTTCTGACCCCAGCAGTCTGTTGGCTTCTCTCGTGTTACCTGTGGAGAGTAATCGAAGAGGGGTAGTTCAGGACAGAACACATTTAAGGGGCACAGCATGTTTTATGTGTTTATTGTATTTTTAAGATGTATATGTTGGATCTGTTGGCGTATGTTTGATTGCATAAACAAAATATGGACGCAGCGACTAAGAATCACAAAGGAAAAATTATAATCTCTGTATGGATCTCATCTTCTTGGCTTGTCCTGGACTAAAAACATTGCATATGCCTTCCGAATTGATTTCATTATTTTTATACAAGTATTTTGTTTCTGCAGCCGCTAATTTGTAGTATATTGTTTTGGTCTATCGAACTGTTCTTAAACACTATTTCTAACGTGGAAAGGACTCACGGCGTTCATAATAAAAAATAACTTATAACAAATTCTCAAATATCATTGCAAGGTCGGGCGTGCTTTGACAATTGATAATAAAAGGTTTATCAAACTAAACTAGTGACAATGACGAAGTAATATTAATGTTAAAGGTTAGAATAGAAGCATAAGTTACATATATTTGTAATAATATACCACCCTTTACCTCAATCGACCTATCGTTTATGAATAATAAAGGATTTAGTTAGAAAAATATTTATTTTGAATGGAGATTAGAGAACAAGTTAATCTCACATTTCTAAAGGTATTATGTTAAAGTTATATTCACAGATATTTCATTGTGTTCAGAAATACAATACTAATAATAATAACAAATGGTGACCCTACTACCGTGAAATACTTCATTTGATTAAAGACGAGTGAGAATAGTACAGTGAAGAAAACTAAAGCAAAACAAAGGGATCAAAACATCAACTTCAGAGTGTTAAAGGGCATTATTAGAACTACCAAGCATAGAAATACCATTGTTATTAATATCGAAATAGCATTCTTAAAATCTAAAATATAGAATTCTCGTATTACAGTGTTTGTTATCATACTCCTCCGATTTTGATGAAATTTTGTGTGCTTATGGGGTAGGTCTGAGAATCGGCCAACGTCTATTTTTCAGACCCCTAAAAGTTAAAGGTTGTCCATCCCGATTTTGTTTAGTCAATTTTTTTATTTCTATTTTTTCATGGTGAGACATAAAAAACAAATGTCCTAAATTTTCACCCTTCTACCATCAACCCCTATTTTTAATAGCGTTATTAGTAATCTAAAAATAATGTAGCAATAGAAGAAATGAAGAGATCGCACCTTTGCGATAAACTCGCCCTCTGTATTTTGATTGTATTTAATTTGAATGTATACCTTTTATGTAATTATTTTTAATCAATGTACAGTAAAGAATGAATAAATAAGAATAAATAAATAAAAATAAATAAAAATAAATAAAAAAAACTTACCGCATAGTGAAACAAACATATTATGTGTGATTTGGTATTGAAACTGTACAAATCCAAAATGCAGTTCTCAACCTATGACTTCCCACCTGTCAAGAATGGGCATTATCCCTTCTCCCATGTGCAAATGTATATAGCCAACGCTTAAACCTTAGATCACATATTTTTTGAGTATCCGTTATATGACAGAGAAGAATTTATGCAGACGATAACAGACAAAATTTACACATTTCCTATCAATATCTTTAACTTGTCTGCCTAAAATTCTACAGAAATAAACAATATAATGGTGAAGTTCTCAAATATTTAAAAACTGAAGTTACAAATATTAATATAAACTATCACTATTAATCATCCCACCCTCACAGTTATGTGTTGCACCTGCAAGGGTACATAATAAAATATTCTTGTTGCAAACTCTCCTACTATGGATGAGTGATGTAGTTTTATTGTGCACAGAAAATAATAATTATTTAACCGAATAATATTTAACTGTAATAGTTCGTATATTATTTAGCACTTTTTACAAATTGAAACCATAGTGGCCCTGATCACTCGTAAACGAGTGGATGACCTTTAAAGATAGAATAGAATAGAATTGATCTCAGCCTAATATGTAGGTTAAAATAGGTGTGTATGTATGTACAAAAGCATTTCATCAATAACGATTACAAAAATGCCAAATCTTATTTCCTTATAACATTTTGACAGAAGAAAAAAATATCAATTGAAAGAAAAAAAACAACAATAATATAAAATCTTCGACTTCTCTTTAATCTCTATCTATCTATCTATGTATACCCTCACGCCATGCCCCAGGAAGGGTAGGCAGAGAGAACGGAACGCCATATAGATCTATCGTTACAAACTTCTTTCGCTTCGTCCACATTCATCCAGTTTCTCATACATGTACGCCGATTTCTTTTACTCAACACGCGACCGACCTTGAGGATTTGATCCACGTGATCAAGCCACGTGGTTCTTGGCCGTCCGCGCTTCCTCACACCCCTTCTTTCAGATAAATATATCCTTTTCGTTATTATTTCATCTTGCATTTGCTCCACATGTCCAAACCATCGCATTCTATCCACAACACTCTTCTCGCATCCGCTCATTCTCCTGATATCCTTATTCTTCACTCTTTCCCGCAACATTTTACCAACCATTCTTCTCAGTGAACGCATCTCCACGGCATTTATTCCACTCTCATCCTTCTTCAACCCCGTCCAAGTTTCACTTGCATTCATAAGTGTCGATACCAGAATGGTATCTGAATGGTATCAGAATGGTAATTCTTAATATATTTAAATATAAAGTCACATTCCATGTGATTTCTAAACCTCGATCACAAGTAAGCATAAAAACTAGATGATTTGGTGATGTAAAACCTTATACATACTTACATAAGTAAAAAACTTAGATCTACAAATTTGAGATTCTCAAGTGAACGACAACTTACCTATTAATATTATAATTACAAATTTCTCAGAATTGATATACATACCAACCCAACAGATGAAAACAGAAGACAAACTTATTACAAATTGTAATAAAGAAACTTCGTGAAAATAAGGTATTAAATTTATATTACATAATAAAGTCCTGAAGAGTACCCAGCCCTGCTATAATGCTTCATTACAAAATTTTAGGTACAATAAATATACCAGAATAATTATAAAATTTAAGTATGCCGAATATTTATTTATTTAATACGTAATAAAGGGTGTGACACAATGATGTATGTATTTCTATATTTATCTACTTTATATTCTCATAAGAATGAGAGAAATTTTCTTATTTTGTCAACGCTGTGATGATAAACGTCTGGTCCTGTGTTTTTTTTTTCATTTTAAAATCAGTTGTTAAAAACATTGTATTTTTATGAACATCCCTTGCAAAGAGCAATAATACACTATTCCATCACGGTATATCCCAAAAGTGGAGTAGCCAGCATACCAGCTGCATGCAATTAACATGCAAAAAAATTAAGAAAAACCTTATCGCTGAATTTTAGATGTAAAATGTTTATAATTTTTCGAACATAGGACTTTTTAAACTTAAAAGAAAGTTATATTGAAATTATCAAGAGAAAGATTGTGGAACGACATTTTATAAAATAATAAAATAAAATATTACAAAACACTGTTTTACTTCCACTTTACTATTATTATTTAGAGAGAAAGAGTGGGAGACCAATTCTTTACCGGGTGCCCCACTGTTAGCTACTATGTAAAAATAATACAAATAACAATAACATAATAAAAAACCAAGAGTTACACCCCAAAAAATGTTAAATGTGGTTCATGTTTACGATTATTATTTTACCGAGAAATTTAATTATTCTTAGAAGATAAATTGTGTTTTCAGATAACCAGGAATGAATTAACAAGTATTGAAACAAAATCTCGTTGAAGCACGTGTAGTAATAATAAAGAAATAGGAAGATGTTATAATATATTGTCAAAAAATTCTTTAAAAAATTAATGTGATGAAAAATTAATGACGCAAATTAGAGGTGGTCTGTGGCATGATGATAGTCTCGGAATTTCGATCGAGAGATCCGGGCTCGATTCGCCCAGCTGTTTTTCTAATCCACATTCACAATAAAGCATACTGCTAACTACGAAGGTGTCTAGGGTGTATGTACTTGGGCTTATATCAAATCCAAATAAATATTTTTTTCAATATTTGTCTTGTCGGGCTCCCTAAATGTTGAAGATCAGTTATGAGAAACTTTCTCTATCCTGGTAGCACAAAACAGCTCCTCCATGCCGCTCATCCCGATCCGTTTTACGTAACCAGGAAAGCTGCCTCTTTCCGTCCCCTTTGCGGTTCTCAATCTTCCCTTTCGTGAATTTTTTTAAAATTTATATTTTTCACATCTCATTTTTTTTAAATACATCTATTTTCAATATCAAGATTTATCCAAGTACATGCTTTAATATGTCACTTGACACATTCAGAAATATTACACAATTTTTTTAATTTATTAGTTTGATTAAATTAAATGAAAACACTTTGTCTTTCACATAACGTATTATATATTTTTAAAAGCTTTTCGGACTACGTCCATCCTCAGAGAAAAAATACTTAAACTAAATAGGTACGATGATGGACAGATAATACAAGGTAATTAAGAAAGGGATGGAGTGTTGGGAGGGTGTTTGAGGTTAGGATGTATTGGTGGTAGAGCTAAAGGTACAGTTTTGTTTATAGTTATTACATAATAATATAACAAAGTTTTATTAATGTCAATAAAACTAAGTGGATGACCTTTGGACGACTAGACTACTCTACAGCATCTCTTCAGTTAAAGGGTATAAATGTTGAAAGGGTAGAAAAGTTCACATATCTCGGCAGTGTTATAACGCAGTCCCTGGATCCCGATGTTGAGGTGAAACGCAGAATCGAAATAGCAAGAGCCACTTTTAATAAGATGAAAGCACTATTCTGCAATGACAACCTTAATTTGAAGCTCCGTCAGAGAATGATAAAGTGTTATATCTGGTCTGTGCTGTTGTATGGTTGCGAAACTTGGACACTTAAGGTTAACACAATGAATCGGTTGGAGGCATTCGAGATGTGGATTCATCGAAGAATGCTTCGAATACCGTGGACAGACTTGGTGTCCAATACAGAAGTACTACGCAGAGCACATACAAATAGAGAGCTCCTGACAAATATTAAGGTTCGTAAAGTCTCATATTTGGGCCACATCCTGCGAGGCGATAAGTATAGGCTTCTGCAGTTGATAATAGAAGGCAAGATTGAGGGACGTCGAGGAGTGGGAAGGAGGCAGATGTCTTGGCTGCGGAATATACGGCAATGGACCGAAATAACACGGATGGGAGAGCTGGTCCGCACAGCACGAGACAGGGAAGCATTCTCCAGAGTGATCGCCAACGTCGGGGGGACCTGATATGGCACTCATAGAAGAAGAAGATAACAAAGTTTAACGTTGTAAAAAAATCACTTTAAAATCTATATTTTTAATTAGTTTGCAATACTTTTTGTTTACGAAAGTTTAGTCATATCTAGTCCACTAATATTTTGTATTAAATTTTATTATGTAATTATGCAAATTTGAAATATTGAACTGTACCTACTATGGGATGGGGGTCACCAAATTATGATATGATGTTCACGCATCTCGTTACGTTCATCAATGCATACAATAATTTGAGGTTTATCTCAATGGGACTCATTATCATAATTAACAGACATTAAATTTATTGCAATTTATAAATGACTAATTTCCATATTGGTTCATTGTGCCTTTATAAACACTACTGAATATTGAAAATTTTGTGATGTGATACGTATAATATTCAAACGGCTTGTGTTAAATTTGATAATTAAAAATTTTATTAAAAAAATAAGAATAAAATTGGTATATTAAGTCCAGCATGCAACACTTATCACATAATACGTAAAATTCTTCACTTTTCACCACGCTGTGGAGCAAGTATCTTCCATTCATAAGATCTTCTTACCGCTCTGCTATCCTGATACAATTATGAACGAATTCGCAGTGTCTGGTTCAATTATATATTTTACAACACTTATTTAACAGTAAAGATGTTTTATTCTGAAAGATGAGGACAAAAGCTGGAACTAGAGAACATTCGGAATTAGAAATGTTGCTCATGTATTGCTGTGGGAACGTTCTATTCAAAATAAAGTCGTCGAACGAAATAACATGGCATCCCTTCAGAAAACAGAAATCCTGCATGACAGATAAAGAATTTGAATAATTTAATTGAATTGCCACATACCTACTATTGTATCACATATTTTTGTCACGCGATAAAATTTTATACATTTAATCCGCACTAGGTGTATTTATCGATATAGATTCATAGTAAGCCGTGGCCAATGAAGCGACTACAACGGTTATTATTGTTGTCATATTATATTGTATGTATAGGTATCTGTGCACACATTCATCAGTTGAAATATTCCAATATTATTTTTAGTACTATTTTGCATATTAGAATATGATTTGTCATCTGTATACAGTATGTGTGTTATAAATTGTATAAAGGCTTGTGATGCTGTCGTTTCATCTTTACATATATAGGAAAAGTTTCCTTTCTGTATGATGGTAGAACAGGGAGACTCCATTTTGAATAGAAATGATAATTCACAATCAGAGAATTATAGTGTTATAAATTAAATTAATATTTAATAAAATCTGCATGAATCTCACCCAATTATAAACGTTTTATCACTTAGTTGCATCTTCTATTATTTCCTGTGGAAGATTTTCGTGTCACGTTATGACGTGTCCACTCCATCTGGCGCGTTTTTTTCTGATATGGTCTTGAGCAGGCACTTGATTCTGTTAAGAACTTGTCATTTGAGGTGTAATCCCTCCAGGATACTCCCTGATTTTTCTATTTTTAGCGTTTGTGGTTAAACATTATCCTATATATCTAAAAAAAATGACTCCCAAGTTTTTCGGAAGTTTTCGAGTATACGAAAAAATAAAGACATTTACACATTAAATTCAACAATGAGGTTTCCATCCTGAATGTCAGAATTTTATGCTGGCACGGAGAGGACAGCTTTCATATTTATACGCAAGCTGTCCCACCCCACTTGTGGGATTAGCCGTGATGGTATAGAAGTAGTAGTAAACATGCTTTTTTTACAGTTCACTCCTTCAGCTGAGGATCGCAGGTAATCATCATTTGAGAAAACTTCTAGCGAAACCGGTCACGCCACATGCAAGATCCCTTATGTTGCGTCTTTTACCTGCTCGATTGAAAGGATTTAGTCAGCAACATTTCACATTTAGATTTATAAAAAATAACTAGATGATTTCAAACCCATAACGATGTCAAAAGACAAAGCAAATTGCCTTAAATTTACCAGAAAAAATACAATAAAAAATATATTCATTGTATTTTCTAAAAGAAAAAATTAATTGAAATATCCAGATAAATCTTTTAGGAACAGTAAACATCACAATATTTTATCCGAAAAATATGCGGTGGTATGGAAAAAAGGTAGAGACCTTTTCAAGTGTCATAAAGGACTAAAGGTATTTTTAGGAGTTCACTCCCCTGCTAGAGATCGATTCACATTGGAACGCGAATATTTTTTTTGTCAAACGGTATTCCTCTTTGATTGAATACCATCGCGAATATTTTCGATCCAAAGACGTTTTATTTCGTTTAAGGCATTTAGCACGATTTGTATTCTTCTTGATTTAAAGGTAAATTATACCTAATCACTAAAAAAAATGATTTTTTTTAACTCGCTAAGATACAAAAGCAGGTCTAGTGAAATTGAAAAAAATAATATAGTTTGTATTATTTCCATAAGTAGAATAGTCAATTATATCCAATTAATTTGTGTTTCTTTTATTATTATTACTGACAATAAGACTATTCTTACAAGGGTCATTACAGCTGAAGGCCAATGCGATCCCAGAAGAAAACTTTCAGCGATATCCAAACGATAACAAAACTACAACATATCCTCGATTTTTCGTATGAATTCTGCATACGTCACGTTCAAGATATCAACATCATCTCCAGCCAGACCATTAAACATTTGTATAGCCCTTCCCACTGGGGAGTTTGCCAATGTGTTTGTTCTGTTTTGAGGCTGATAAAATAAAAATCGTGATGTCGAGAACTTCTACAGGCATACCACCTAATTTAGAGAGATTTTGCCGTATTAAATAACAAAAATCACAAATCACTCGTTACGGGTGGATTGCCGGTAATAATAATAATTATAAATAACAAAAATGTTCAACGAGATTATATCGATAGACATGAATAGATACCATAAGACCACAACTCTGTATTGAAACAAGCAAAAAATATTTTGTGTTACAATACAAAGAACATATCTGTATAGTTGTAACGTGTATCCATACAAGTATTTTGTTTATAAATTTTAAATTTGTTTGTATTTTTCAAACGGTAAATTTCTGAAAACGGTAATCTGATGATCAATTTAAAAAAAGTTTTTATCTAATATTTCACTGATCACATTGTGAATTTTTTTTTATATAACCTGCCTACCTCAAACACGCATAGCGCTTTCACAAACGAATTGGCATTATTGGCCTGACTAAATTTTATATTTCAGATGAGATATTAGGTTGTTCGAGGGTCAGGACATTTATTTTGTGAAAAAACACAAGAATTTAAGAACTTTGAAAATAATATCATCATCATCATCGCCCTCAACGCTCCTCTCGGGAGCACAGGGCAGAAACCAGCCTCCTCCATTCAGAGCGTCTCTGTGCCAATTGCGTCACCTCTTTCCACGACATTCGCACGCATAATATACTAAAACAAAAATACTATTAATGATTAAATACTTGAGATATTGAGTATCAAATATATGTATTAGGATTAAGCTAAAAATATTATCGCAATATTATAGGACGCGCCCTTTAAGTGGATTTAATCCACAAAACGGTATTTTATTACTATTGAATCAAGTTACCGATCCCATTAAATATGTACAAAGCTTTGAAAGGACAATTAAGCTGTTTAAATTTTACTAAAGCGTTATGTATGTAGCACAACTTGTAACAGGTCATGATTTTTAAGGTTATTTCAGTTTATTCGAATTTTAATTTTGTATTCTACAAAAGAAACATATAGTAAAATATTTTAAAAAGTAGACACATTTTGTATAATATTTAAATTACATAACATGAAAAGACAGTGAGTTGATAAATTGGTGGGTGTCTCTAAATTTGAATAATCTAAATATGCACATAAATTATTATTGTCGAGAGAGGAAGTCTTCGTAAACATGTTGTACTCTTAAATCCTATTTATATGCGGGAGTAATTTGAAATAAAAGTCACTTCAGATGTTGCGGTTTTAGGGTTGTTAAATTCAAGATGAATGCTCACGATGGCGTAACGAATATTCTGACAAAACATAATCATCATCAATCAACATATTTGCCTTCGTAAATAATGTGTAATAACATTAGAGGTGGCAATACTGCAAAATACATTTTCATTTTTTTAAGCAACGATGAATTTGCTGTTATTGTTATTAATAATTGAGAAAGGTGATAATTACTACTATAACTACTTTTTTTTTTTAAAGATATACATGGTTTTTGTTGTAAACCCAAATACAACCTAATACACCTTTCACACTAAGCTAATAGCTTGTGTCGGGAAAGAGGAGTTTGTCGGCACCTGGGATCGAATCCCGGACTCCTTGTTCAAAATGCGGAGACTCCCAAGCTACCGACGAACTATACCATCACGATGTATCGCATAAGTGGGGTAGCCAGCAGACCAGCTGCATTATGATAAATATTCAAACTGTCTTCTCCTTGCCAATATAAAATCAAGACATTCAGGCTAGATGACAAACCTCATCGCTGAATTTAAGATATAAAATTTCTAAAAAAAATCTAGACCAATTGGAGACCAAAACCCAAAGTGATAATTGATGTGGAAAAATGATTTGGTTTAAATACCTTTGATGGAATTAATTTAATAAAGACCGCTCAGAAAAATATGGATAAAATGGATAGGAATCGAAGACGCTTTCATCCAGGAGTGGAGAGAAATAGTCAAAATAATTTAATTCGTCGGTAGCCTGGAGGTAGAGTCTCGGCCTCTTGAACAAGGGGTCCGCGGTTCGATCCCAGGTGCCGGCAAACTCCCCTTTCACGACATAAGCTTTTAGCTTACTGTGGAAGGTGTATAAAGTTGTATTTGGGTTTATAACAAAACCCAGATATATCTTTTTAAAAAAAATAAAAAATAGGCACGCAAAAAAAAAATACTAAACCAATGGCGATCATGAACTAACACTAGAATCCAACCCCTCAACAAAAACCCAAAACTTTATAAATAGTAGTTAATTAAATATTAGGTACTTACTCGTATATGCATAAATTTAACTAATGCCACAAGGTTTCATTTTAATAAATTTAATTAAAAAAAGTGATCAAAGTTTCTGATGAAGGTTCGCATGTGGATATTTAAATTCAATTTTCACGGTTCAATCATATGCTTTAAGATGCATAAGTTTTCAAAATTATATTGTGATTTTCGATGAATATGAAAATGTATACTTCTGTAAACTGCACATTAAGATTGATGTTAACATAAGTTTTTATATTTAATTTTCTAAGTCATAATAATTATATGAAAATTTGTTCAAAATGTTTATAACTGACACGAAAGAACCTTATGCTAAAAATATTGGCGGTAACAAAATTAAAGCCGAAGCGGACTTTTTCATAAAACTACATAGTTTTCAACAAAACACGCTCTTGTTATTACAGGGAATTACTTGTATTTCAGGGGAAATAAAATAACGAGGCACATGTCGTGCTGACCTTTCAAATATGATAAAATAATAATATGTCTATACTATGATCATATCATCGTAGATAATATCTACATATAAAAATGTTCAAACCCGTTCATTAAACTCAATTTTGACGAAGCGTCACTAAAGACGAGAAAAACACATCGTGATCTATTGCGAAAATAAATTAATCAATGCCACAAATGGGCTCTTATTCAGTATGAGTTTGACACCAATCTCAGCTTCCGTTTCAAAATTATGTAGATTTCACTAATAATATCCTCAGTTTGATCATCGGAAAAGCCAAAACTCAAATTCACTGGTGAAACATTAAAGTGATGCAAATTACGTTCATAAATATTTATTAACATTACCATTTCTCATATTTACCCAACACAATTGTGCTTCCGTTGCCTATTTTATAATAGATATCTTATTCACACTTCAGCCGTCGTGATTTCATTCAAATCAAATGCATAATAAGTAGATTATACTCTGTATGATTAATAAGATTAACTAGTAGCTACAGTGATATATGAAAAAAACTTAACAATAGCTTTTGAATGCAAAAAATTAATAAAGATATTTATTTATTTATTTATTTTAATTAATACACTGCATTTGCTTTTTGACAATACATATAAAACATTAAACAATCTTGAAATATAAAAACATGTATTATAAAGGTTTGATTCCTACAGAAATATTAAAAAGGATTAATTTTTTTTTTTATTTTTTTTTATTTTATTACACCAATAAATTACAAATCTTATACATATTTTCATTGATGCTGCCCAACTAGGTATAACCTGTTCTAGGGCAAACATATCAATCATACTGAAACATATAAAGGATGGGTGCTGAACAGTGATCGTTGGATTGTCATCGTAGAAGTTGGTGTAGACTCACTACATCGTTAAAAAATAGTAATAAGGCAGACTTTTTTTAAAAAACAAAGATCTGGAGTTCTTTAACCTTTGCATATGGACAATTAACGCAGATTGAAATTATCACAAACTAAGACATGAATCCTGAATTATGAGTACTAATATGAAGATATAAACACGTGTGCAATATTCCAAACATATATATTATACACGTAACACAATTTAAACATAATCAGCACATTTTTAATTTTGTGCTAGCCGAGAATCGAGCACAGAACCTCTTGACAGTCATGACTCAAAGGCGACACCTCTGCCCCACAACAAACAACCTTCAGTTAAACACGAATATTTTATTTATTTATTTATTTTATTTTATTTAAACACAAAATACGGCAATTGCCTTTACAAGTATACAGATAAACTTTATAACATCATACAATCATTCAACACATGTACGAACATATAAAAACATACTCCAGTTAAAGTCAGAAAATAAAAATGAAAACTTAAATACAAATACAAAAAATTCATTAAAAGACAAATTTTAAGATAAACATATTATATTTATTTATTTAATTATTTTATTCTTTTCTATACATTGGCTACAATATTACAAGATAAAACAGTATCACAAAAATATCAGTTAAACAATTCAATGTACAGAGGGCGAATATATCCACCTGCAAGGAAACTATTTGAAAATGGAAAATTTTCCGAAAGAAGATTCTGGCAGTATTGTAGTGTTTTATGCGCAAATATTAATTTAATAGGTATAGTAAGAATGTACAACATGTAGGCTGTATAAATCAGTCGACCCAATTAACTACTGGGGACAGAACACGTCCGAAACTAATAAAATTGTCACGCTCGTGGTGGCTATTCTAGTAGTAGGCCAGATCATTCGACTGCTTTGTTTTGTGAGCATCCCATAAAATAATATTATAGCCATGTATCTACCTACAATGAAGCTAATATGAATAGCGAGTAGTTACCTAAGTAGTAGTGCCTGCTAGTTGCTAGACATCAAACAATGTAATGTTCGACCTTTATCATTAATAATAATTTTATTACATGCAATTCGAATCCACTTAAACAGTTTGGTGCTTTACATGACTATAAAATATTATGTTTAGTATTAATAGTATCGGTACCTACTCCCAAAGATATATTTTTAGAAAATGCAAGCGATAGCCATCAACTGGTGATAAATGTCAAGATCTGTGGGCAACGACAACGGTGAAAAACCATAAGCTGGTTGCAGATCCAACTGTACAGCTTCCAGGCTCTATGTTGCCCAGAAAACTCTAGTGCACTCTGAACAGACTAAGGGGTGGTGTCGGATGCATAGCGTCACACCTACATCAATGGGTATTCGCAGACTCCCCGTTATGTGTGTGTGGTGCTGACCAAACAAGAGACCATGTGGTGAACATATGTCCCCGATACTCATACGATGGCGGGTTGTAAGTAGGTACTTAGTTTCGGACGACGCGATCTCATGGCTGTGGGACCTTGAGATACGAATATGACGGGTAAAACCCATAAGAAGAAGAAGAAGAAGAAGAAAATGGTGTTAACAGAATTGATTATCTTAATATATATCATTCATTCATTCATTCACGACATTAAGTGAGGTATCCAACGAATCAATTACATATAATAAATCACAATTCGTTAAAAGCTTATAAAGGTTAAGACATGCATGACGGGTAGCATATTATTTCGTCGTCGAAATAAAGATGCAAAATGTCTGCATATGTGACATTCTATGAAAACTTGCCTTTGACAGGACACTCTTGAATATCGACATATTTGATATCTACCAAACTATATGAACCCTAAGCACCCTAATAGTCCAATGCAATATAATTCTGCTTATAAATATTCTATGGGTCGCTGATATAATATCGTAAATAAATTAATCGAGTAACGTCACATTAGAATCTAAAAATTATTTTTGCATATGAGAAAAATTAATTTAATAACGTCAAGGTGAATAATAACGACAATTTTAAATTATAACATAGTAAAAAAGCTCTTCATAAAGAAAAAATAAACAAAGACCTAATCAGAAAATGTAATTTAAATATTCTAATCATTTCTTTGAATAGTGAAAAACTTTGAATACACGAGGTAGAAAAAATATATAATATAAAATTTCCAGCTTGAGGGAATAACTCTGTAGGTACTATTTTGTACTAAAAAAACAGAGTAAACCATAATGAAAAAAAAATTAGACAGGTGTATATTGTTACACAACACATACGTATGTTATAATGGAGTATATATGTGTGCGGCTTATACTCGTACACATAACGGGAACATAAAATGCTGGTGCGAAATAGCATTTTCTCTTCACGTGATATATAATTTCATTATACTCCGCCTAATTCTTAAAACCCACATACGGGAATACGTGACCCGTCCTTGATAAAGCTCAAGAAAGCACTAATATAGGTATACCTATATTTTCAGGGGTGACGGGTTACAGACAGGACCAACTCACTATGAAAATACCCATGAAAATTGATGTTCAAATATCTGAGAAAACACCCTTGAAATAGAAAACGTTAAATTGAAATTATGATATTGCAAGTAACTTCTTTTTCATCACAAAAACTAACCTGATATAAAAATCACTGAACATAACATAACATAACATACATAGACAACTCACACAGATCGAGCTAGTCCCAAACTTAGATGAATCTTGTATTATGGGTACTAACGCGACGATACACACCAGGGATGTTGCGAATATCCGCATCCGCATCCGCAAATGCGGAGCTTCCGCATGTATTTGGACATCTGCATCCGCATCCGCATCGGCAATAATCGATGCGGATGTTCATGCGGATGCGGATGTTAGACAATTTGCGACAAGAAAGAAATGGGGCGGGGCCGGCGAATGGCGCGTGCCGTTCGCACTTGACATTAACCAATCTAAACGAAAAAATTGGTGACAAGATCCGACACGTTTTTATTTTTGCCGGATTTATTTTATTTTTGCAAATAACAAAAAAGAAAAAAAATATTTCGCCAAAAAATCCATAATATTATTGTAGCAGCAATTTCGTCACATATTTGACAGTGGGGCCTACAAATTAAGATAGTTCCTACTTTTTTTCTATAACATCTTAAACATCCGCATCCGCATCCGCGGATGTGAACCTTCAAAAATCCGCATCCGCATTCACATCCGCGGATGTGTGAAAATCGACATCCGCAACATCCCTGATACACACATATACTATAGTATAATACCTATAATAAATATCTTTTGCTGGGAGTTTCGGGTGATGGACGCGGTACGAGTATACGGCGCCCTTGATGTCATGCTTGGAATATACGGCGCTTTACAAATTGTCCGTGTACATAATAACGATCATTGGCCAGTAAAGATTTTTTATGACAATTTTCTTAGACATGTTGGTTGTCAGAAATTGCAGGCAATAAACCAGCCATTTGCACTACATAAAAAATGTACAATAAAGATTATTTTATTTTATTATTTGTTTTAGATGTTTCAGAAAAAAAGGAAAGGAAACAGGCAGGCACTTATTTAAATGAAATAATTTGAATACGACGTTTATCTTTAATAATTTATATGCGTCAAAAGTTAAGTTTCCAATCTCTATATAATTTATAGGTAATCGTCGTTTTCTTTTATTAGGTACTATTGTTGTTTTGTGCAACGTAACTACTACCTTAATTTCACGTTTACTTTTTATATTGTCTGTCAAATTGATTTTTTTGTTAAAACGTTTAACACGTAAAAGGCTCACGCCGTGTATGAGCCATAAATAATTAATTAATTTAGTTGCACGGCATATTCCCAAAAAATATTTATCAAAACCTTGTACACACTATAATTTCACACGGTCAATGGGCACTTCATCTGTGGGAGTTTTTTTAAAAAAAAGATATATCTGGGTGTTGTTATCAAACCAAATACAACCTTATATACCTTTCACAGAAAGCTATTAAAAGCTTGTGTCGTGAAAGGGAAGTTCGCCGACACCTGGTATCGAACCACAGACCACTTGTTCACGAGGCCGAGACTCTACCTCCAGGCTACCAAAGAACTCTAAAATGCCACAATAATGTATAAAAATAATTTACGCTTAAATGATAAAAGTTTTCAAAGGTATGCATACACAATTACGAGAATCAAATACATCACTGACAACTCAATCCACTTCAAGATGATAAATAAAAAATGATTGAAAAAAAATTAATCATTCGTCTATGATGTCAATAAGAATAAGAGTTCAGTGAAAATTCAAGATCTTAACATCAAAGTAGTACATTTATCAATAAATCTACATAATTTTTATATTCATAGTTAAATAAGTGAATAAAAAAAATGAGGAAGAAAATATACCTCAGCTCGGATCTGTAAATCCCAAATATATTTTTTTTTTATATGTAAGAATAAAACGTACCTTGAGCAGATCCGTTAGGAGGTACCAATGAAGATAATACCTGGTTCTATACATTTGAAGGTAGGCACTTCAAAGCAAACAGTTCAGACTTTGCATTTCTTTTTGAAATGAAAATCTATTACCATAAATAAAAAGTTTCTGTTACTATTCATACACAAATAAAATAAAAAATGGCACTGGGTAACAAGGAAAAATTCAAAATATTTTGGCGGAGCGATGGAAAATATTTGTAAGGCTTCACAATTGAGTTTTTTTTTAAGTCAAGCAATGAGCTAAATCGAGTTGGTTAGTGTATATAAATGAAAAAAAAAACGTTTAGTAAGCTTTTAATGTTCAATATTAAATTTCTAGTGAGGGAAATCAACCAGGAAATTAATTATGTACACATTGTGATGTAAACAAATTAACCAATATTAAAAGTTTAAAAATTTTAGGTTTTAGAGACTCATAATATTATGTACGAGAATTTTATATGTCATGTTTTATTTCAATTATTAGTTTTTCATACAAAATAATTGTCACATCTACGGTTTGTCAAATAATTTGACGTAATGTCATATGACAAACTTCCATAATAAAACTGACTTTAGAAGCATTTTGCACATTTGAGGTGTAATATTCGAAATACAATTGAGTTATATTTTTCAAATGAAAATGCAAAAACGCAATTTCAACAATAATTATTATAAATGTCTATAATTGACTGAACAGTTCGTGTCGCGAAAACGACATGTAAATTGATTACCGTGCCAGAGGAGTGATTGAAAAATATTGCTAGACAGATATATAACGTGGGACAGTGCGTTTTGGAGCATGATATCTCGCTTTCATTGATTTTTTTATGCATTCAAAATAACGGATGAAGTCTATTTGCGAATTTGTCCAAGCGAAGCAATAGAATAATTACTATACAGTGATAAAAACAACTATTTCAAAATCGTAACCAACTAAACATAAATAAGTATGAGTTTATTTATATATGAATATAGTATATTAACTGTGTTATTGTTTAGGAGGAATAATTTTACGATGAAAATCAAAAAAAAGATTGTTTTTTCTACTATATTGTTTTTTTATTGGGAGAGACGTCCCTCGTCTTATAAGGACATTGTCAATAAAGATCTTTGTAAGACGAAAAACGTCTCTCAACAAAAAAAAACCAATATGATAATAATAAAATATTTTGCTAATTTTACTGAATATAATATAGAAAGATTACGTACAAAAAACAATAGGATGATACATAATTTATTTAAATATTCGTATTTCGAGAGATGGTTATTTTTCACTGAAAATTAACAACATGAATATTCAAACATTCAAATTTAATAAACATCTGACACTGTGTTAATCCTGCTAAAAAATGAATTTTTAGTAAAAATATATTTGTGTTTTTCATTGTAATGCAAACGAATATGAAATTAGTATGCATGCATTCAGTACCGCATACGTAGATACTTGCGCATAATATGAATAATAAAAATATCCGAAAGCATTTCAAAATTGACGTGACAACTACGGTGATATATTATTATACGAGAAATCGAAACGACATCTGGACGATTCATAAATAATATTATCCAGGAAAAAAATCTTTAATCTTATCCACAAACCACTAATAATTTTACATGAATCAAAATAATCTTTATAACAGGTATATTCTAATCGATGGCCTGAATAATGTTTTAATATAAACGGTGATATTTCCGATAAAGAAAACAAATTTTGGTTTAGATGGAAGAGATCACGCTTTTGCGATAAACTCGCTCTCTGTAGGTATATTAATAATATTTAATTGGAATGCATTTTTCTATATTTGCAATTTGCAAGTGAGACGTGGACATGGTTAACGAAGAATGAAAGTGGCATAAATGCAGTGGAAATGACATCGTTGAGAAGGATGTGTAGTAAAAGTCTGAGAGATTGTGTGCGTAACGGTGATATACGAAAAGAATGTGGAATGAAAGTTGGTGTAATAACTAGGATGAATGTAAATAAGTTAAGATGGTTTGGGCACGTGGAAAGAATGAATGAAGACAGAATGACCAAGAATGAGTATATTTGGCTCCAAAGAAAATATTTGGCTGAGAGGAATGGTGCTCGGAGACGTGGACTTCCGAGGATTAAATGGCATGATCATTTAAATCAAATCCTACAGGACGGTCACGTGTTGAGCACGTTGAACAGGAGAGCATACATGAGGAATTGTATGACAGTGACGGACGCGAAAGATGTATGCAAGGATAGAAGGTAGTGGCACTCGATCCTTTCTGCCTACCCCGCGAGGGAAGCGGCGTGATGGTATGTATGTATGTATGTATTTTTCTATAATTGTATGTATTGTGATCAATTAACAGTAAATAATGAATTAATTAATACCTTGTGCCTCAATTAACATTTAATTTTTAAGTAAATACTAAGACAACTGACGGTTATAATATTATTATTTTACTCGTACCTACATAAGATAGTTTTGCATATTTTGTTAAAAAAAAAGGAAATTAATTTAATTGTCATTTTTTGTGTTGTGCATTTGATAGAGAATTTTACATATGTGATTCTCAAATTACTCAGTTTTTGGGTAGATAGCTTTATTACAAAAAAAAAATAAAGTAAGTTTGTAGACATGGCATCATTATTTTACTTTTTTTCAACATTTTTGTTATTCAATATAAAAACACGAGATTTTCCTACACACTAATTAATGTATCACGATCACTTCAATTTTGTATGATGATTTATAAAATATATATTTTTCACAAAATATATATTTTTTATAAAATATTTTAGAAGAACAATGCTTTTTTTAAAAAAATAATAATAATGTTGTTAAACTCGGATTTGAAAACGATGGGAGGGAACAAAAACAGGATTCTGGTTGTATTAAGAAAAGTATTTTGTGTAATATGACTGATATTTCTAGTCAACAATTTCTAGGAAAATATTACATCAAAAAAATAAGTTAAATTTCTCCAATTTCACTCCCCGTTGGGACGATGAAATATTATATATGTATAAGCTTACTTACTATATATAATGTTATATATTTATAATAATCTTGTTTATTTACGGCAATAGCCAATCACGTGTTTGAATGTTTAGACATAAAATTAACAAAGTTTAATTTATCGACCGACGTTTGTTGGTGGAAGTTCATATTAATATTTTTTTTTTAAATGAAACACAATGTATAGTTATTCCACTATTGACTTTATTTATTTTTGAGAGCCGGCTTTCAAGTGCTTCCGCTCTCATCGTCAGGCAAAAGTAAAGTTTAAGTCTTTTATTAAAAAATATAAAATTAACAAACGATAAAGACATGGAAAATAATAAATTTATCGAATCAACATACCAACGACAACAGATAATATCATAAAAAAAGAGACAATATAAAATAGATAGAAAAATATAATACATAAATTAGTAGGTACATCGTACATATATCCAGAAAAGCATAAGATTACATAGGATATAAGGGCTAACAGTTTTAGGTCCCAGGTAAGAGACTTAAAGAAAGGACCAATAATGTAGATAGTAGAGGGAAGTGGTAAGGCAGGACATGTGAGACTGCGGTGTCACCCAGAATGATATACTGAACAGATCCACGTGGCGAAGATAAATAAAAAAGGCAAACCTCACATATTTGAGGGACTCATAAATCTCCAAAAAGAAGATTAAAATAAACTAGTTTCCTTTTCTTTAAAAACAAATATTCTTAAATCATAAATTTCTTCTTATCTAAAATTGATAAAGCGGCCTCCATACATAACGGTCCTGCCTAAACTGTTTTTTAGTCATTGCAAAAATCAAAGTAAAATTTTCCAATGAACCCTACTGTCATACAAAAAATACGTAAATAAAAGGATTCAAAATAATATAATGAAGATCTCTGTACACAAACTATAACTTATGCTTTCCATAGAGTTGTTCGTTAACAATACCTAAGTAGTACCAATGTAGATTTATTTAAAAACTTTTGACCCTTATTTGCCTTATTCCAACCCGCCAACCCAAATAAAATGTTTTAAAATAATATTATTACAATAAGACAGATGATTTCTGATATAAATTAACTCAGACGTGGAGATACCATTGTCATTTCTGACATTTGAATAACTGGTTATAATACCAAATAATTGGATTTTTCTAAATTATCAAGAAAGATAATAACCTTTCTTTTCGTATATACCAAAGGTATTGTCAAAAAACAACATTTCTCAAAACAAGTTAATATTAAAATGGAATACCATACCATCACAGTATTTCAAACAGGCGTGATGGCCAGCAGACAGTGATAAACAGGATAATTCTTACCCGTGCCACTAAAGGTTAAGACATTCAACATGGGTGGCATACCTCATCACTAAACTGATAATGGATGCAAGAGAGGAAATGATTCTGGGTATGACTGTTGACACTCCTCGACCAATCTGGTTTTTAAATGCCACAAACGCTTCACACTTGAAGGCATTCGTGGATGTGTGGGTCTCAAGATGGGATCTGCTACGTCAGCTGGGTCCCCCGCCCACTGACGTGGTAGGGTCGGAGATGCCAACACTAGCATAGTAGTATTGACAGACTAGAGAGAGTTGAAAGATAAATAAATTGTCACCTAAACGGATAAATAGGAGCCCTTGGACTCCGAAAATATCCGAGAAATAATCATTTCAACAACACTGAACTGAAGACTTTAAACGTCTTAAACGTACGAATACCTACCTGCCTCTTACAGAGCATTCAAAAACTAACAGACAAGAGTGGGAAACCTTATTTTTACCGGGGACTGGAATAATGAAAAAAGTATTTAACATTCATGCCAGATCAGAATCCGAAAATAATACCTGTATGGATATATCACTGACATTACGACACAGTATTTTCGTCACTAGTTGATAGTGATGTTCATGATTTACACTGATATGTCGGCTCTTAATTGCCTCCGTTCATTATTTAATTATTCACTAAACCACTAGAGTTCGAACGTCTGGCATACAGCGAATTATAAATTTATAATGTAGAAAGCTTGCGACTAACTAATGTCAGTTTTAAGGATGTTCACAGTAGACCCATTAAAATATGTATAAGTAACTATAGTACAAACATTTTCATACACAACAATATAATTCAAACAACTCAGATATACCTAAATTGAAAGGGCATGTAGAAAACATCTAATCATCAAAAAGCATCATGGAAATATCAAATTTTATTTAGCATCTAGTACAATTTATAAGAATATCTTCAACACAATGTCGGGAATGCCATACATTCTGACAGTTTGAACACATTTATGTTAATCATTATCAATTTGACACCCTTTTTCAGAATTATTTCTTGATTTTTAATGGTACAGGGAGATCAACCCCAACGTACATAACACGTAGTTTGCCAAGTGGGAGATGCCGTGATTGTTTAAAAAAATATTTATTTTGATGTTACTTTTTGCTGACATCCTTGAAAAAACTTTAATTTATTCGACATAATTTTTCAATTTATATATCTTTTATTTTTGATCAGTTTAAGCCAGCCTCTAAATGCTGCTTAATGTTCCTCAAAATAAACAATAAGTCTACGTTTTCACAGTAAAAAGAGAAAGCAAACATAAACATCGGCTAGGAACGCAAACACAACTGATTGATTTAACATTCGATTTATATAGAACATTGAATATTTGGATGTATGCCAAAATGCGTAAGAAAATATAAAGAGAATATTATACAATATTACAATGAGTAAAATCCTTTCATACTACATGAAACTAGAATTATGCTCAGAGAGGCTTATGAATAACACAATTTCAATTTCCTTTAGATATTAATATTCTCCGCATACTTAAATAATTATACACATTATATTATGATATGGTGGATAGTTCCCATTAACCAACAACATAAAATCTAATACATTTCACTAGCATTTCACGATGGTATTTTTAACATGTATAATATTTATTTTCCGTATATTATGTACCTATGACAATATGTTAAATATTAAAATTAATATAAATAACACGGATTTAATAACAATCAAGCTCTGTAAAACTTCATATTTTGGTCACATAATGAGAGGAGAGAAATATGTCATCCTACAACTGGTTATAGAAGGGAGGATTGAGGGCCGTAGAGGGGTTGGAAAAAAGCGGCTTTCCTGGCTTTCCACCTAATATTCGAGAGCGGACCGGGATGAAAGGTGTGGAGGAACTGTTTCAAAATTTCTGATAGGCGATCATCAACGCCTTCCCCGACAACACACGTAAATAATAGTAAGAAAAATGATCTTGCAATACTGATTTATTATTAACTAAAAATCTACCTCTTCATATACCTATATTAAAACTTTGACATTATGAGATCTCCTACAAGCGGAACAACCAGTAAACACATGTATGTAGTACCTACACGTGACAAATAATAACACATGCTGAAAGGGTAGGTATCTCATACTTAAAAGTCGAAGAGATACAAACTAACATAACTTAATATTATATTTTTTGAATAAAATATATGTTGATAGAGATACATATTGTATGCATGCGTAGTATACATGTATAGTAAGTATTTTGAAGGCTTTTTATTTCTCGGCAAAAGTAAAAATAAGTGGTTAAGATCTTGTGTATCAGATTATTCTGCGTATATGATATAAAATATTGCTTTACTTTCCTACACCACTTTCGTTACAACAATATTTATGGATGAAGTTTAGATTGTTAGCTCTTTTTTCTGTTGTTGTGATTCGCTTAGCATGAAAATAACAAGGAGTTTCATAATATTTTTTGAACATTGCTCATTGTGTACAAACCGAAATGTATGTAAGCTCAAGGATTCTATATGTGATTTCTTTTTATCAAAAAAATAATAGCGGTAATGTTTGACCCTGGTCACTGCAAATTGTTCACTAAGGAATTTCATTAAATAATAATATATAATTCAATGACTTCTGACCTTTACGAATTGTTTTTGCCTGTATTTATTTATCTAGATATTATACAATACGAAGACGGACGTAACTTAATATTTTTATTCGAAACGATTCCTCGAAACACTTAAAAATAACAAGTGGACGCGAAAAAGTGTGTAACGAATATAATGAATTAACAAAGCCAAAAACGTGCGAGGGTGTAAAACAAATTAATTCTCCTTGTATATATCGCAAGTATCTAGAAAAATACACTTATTACCTCTATTTAATATACCTACTGATGCATAATTAATAAATATTTACGTAAACGTAGAAAGCACGTATACGTGTGTTGTGCTGGTGTGATGATTGAGTGAGCGAATGAAATTGTGTTTATATAGGCATGTTAAGATGACCGGAATGTGAGGTAACTATATCTTTTAAATTAGTTGTGGCGCATGGTGTTGGATGATAACTGATCTCTGAAAGATTTATCCTTTTTAATTGTACTTTAGTAATCATTACAATGAAGTTTTTTTAAGAGACTCTCCATTGGTTGCTCCAAATTTAATAAAAATACTGTGGTGATTTGGATTGTATAAGAAATAAATGTTACATTGTACCAAAAAAATAGACATCCATGAAAAAAATATATAAATAAAATTATATATCCAGTAATATTAATATACCACAACTCAAATTTATACGTACGCAAAGCTCAATCCATGTCTTGGAGCATGAGTAATTCTCAAGTGAGAAGTATTTTTCCATCTCACATTTCTTTTTAATGATATAAAAAATATATTTTTTTACATGTGTGCCGTTAATGTTCTGAATATTTTTACAACCGTCATAACACTCTAACGTTCGGAAGTTTTGATCTCGTTTCTTTTTATGACAAATTTAATATTAATTGTCCGTGAATAAAGCATTACAAAAAGTTTATATTATTTCGAAAGTGTAGAACTAAATGTGAGTCGTTATAGTTTCCCCAAAACATAACAGCATAAAAAAGTTTCTTTTTTCGCCATCCAATAATATGTGCCAAAGCTTTCGAATTTATGATTTTTCAAGCCACGACATCGAAGTAAAATCATCGAAATAAAAATATAACGAAATACTACTAATATTTTACTTTCAAGGCATATCCCATAAATGAGGTAGCAAGCAGACCCGCCACATTTAACAAACCTGGTGGTTATCCTCTCCGTACCAAAAAAATAAACTTTAATTCTTTCGATGAGCTGTATTTACAGGACACTCTAAGACTTCGGAAAAGAGTGGGAGACCATTTTTTGCCAGGTCTTCCATGGAATAAATTATTGGAATCTGGAAAACACTATTGGATCACGGAACACGGAACATTTATGGAATAACATTAGCGATATTTTAAATCAGTTAAAATAACTATGTAGGTACCTACTTACTAAAAACACTTTCGAGAAGTGAAACTAATCGCTTAACACTGACACAGGTTGTATTGATATACATATAACTTATCAGGACCTATCGATTGTATATATGAGCAGACACTATGGACAGGTATACAAGAAAAATCCTTCATTTCGTCCTATAATCCAGCACTCGGGAGTAAAGGTTAAAAACAAAACCTCTCATTTAGACCAATTCAAGACTCATCATGTCACAGCTTTCCCAAGAAATTCCTGACGCTCTGATATTCTTGCTACGTTAACAGTGTATTATATAAAAGAGTCGTATTTCGGAAATCTTGAAAATGGAAGAAATGTAACAAAAGAAAAACGTTCATTGTTAATAAAAGTGTTGTGTTGTCTATTAAAATGTTTCATTAAGAAGCAAAAGGCTCAAGTCGAGTGTTGATATAAATAAAATAATATCAATATTATTTCATTAAAGAGGCAACTTAAGATAGAATGAAAAACGTAGTAGGTACATATAATGAATGAAAATAATTTAAAGAATTTAATTTTCGTTTCGAAGCTTATAATACCCTAATAAAGATTTAAATATATATGAAAAATGACGACATCCGAGATATCAGAATTACACAGAGATTTGTTAGTAGGTACATACTTGATATGGATTTGCTCAGATATACTTACATTTTATACCATCACCAAGGCTTTTTTATATTATTATAGGATCGTAGTTGGTACGAGTGGATATATGTGTGTAGATACCATCGTACAAAGTAGACTATACGGGAAGTCACATTATTCATCACATCCGAAACCACAGAAGTTGTGTGAATTCCGAATGAATACGTACATACATAACATGTCACCTTCAAAGAAATCTCACAATTCATAATATTATTATTATCATTGCTTCGAACATTTATTTGGTATGCTACCTATGAAAACGTTACGGGCACACTGTAAAACTACTCTGTGTGTGCTGAAAGAAAAAAGAACTCCGATAAAATTCTGATTTTATTCTCAAATAGACAAAGGCGTGGGAATTTTGAAAATAATAGAATAGGTATTTTTTTTTTGATTTTCTAGTAAATATTAGAACTAAAACTTTAGTAGGTACTGATTTAATTTTTTTACTGGAATACTATAAGTTATAATACCGTTTTGTAGACATTGCTTTTTTATTGGAAAGAACAAATCTTATATTTATGATATGCAATAAGTTCGCTGACTACACCACTTGTGGGATGTGCCATGATAGTATATAATCATAGATAATATACATTGTGTCCAGAACATATTAAATATTTTTAATGTCTTTGATCAACAAAATAATAAAAAAAAAACAAATTACGTCCTTCATTTTTGTTCAAGGCAAAGCACTTTAAATCAACACAATACAAGGGGCGTTTAAAAATGGTTAACGAATTTTATTTCAATTTGGTAATGGAAGTTTCAACTTTAAATAAGCGTTTGGTATTTCTTAAAAGAAAATATCTTTAAAAATGAAAAAATCTTATCTTACTCGACAAGCATTTGTGCATTAAAATATACGATATACCTATAACATTATTTGAAATACTTAATTTGAACAATGTGAACACACAAACTCTAGATCATTTTAATTTATAAATGTAAATACTGATATAATTTCATGTTACTGGTAAAATTTTACCACTCTGTTGAAGATTTATTTTGAAATTACTAAATATTAAACGAAAATATTATCACATGCAAAAGTTTGACTAAGCTTTTCACTTTGGCCGGCAGCGAGCGGTGCACCAAAATATAGTAGACAGGTATGAGATTAGGTATATAAAAAGTCTGCGATTATTTGCGGTTTCAATAGATTTAAACCAAATATAATATTAATATCGCGTGAAAAAAAATCATTTTTTTTAATGAACTCGTACCTACACTATTTTTATAAAATGTGAACAGTATCAAGTATTTTATTTTATCACAGAATTGTTCGACGACACATGCGAATTCGGCCTAAAATGCAGCGGTATGTTAGTTACCTATACGAGGACTGTCAGAATAATTTGACATTTGAAATTCTGTCACTTTTCATTCAGATTCTAGAAACATGTAGGTTTCTGTCACCGCGAATTATATTGTAGGTATGAAAAATAAATTGTCTCCATGTTACAACTTATCTTCCAAATAATATTAAGGAATTCTTTTTTTAACATAACAAGATAAGCTCGTATTGCATAATAACTAAAAAGTTCAAACAAAACTTCAATGTAAGAAAGCTCAAGTATAGAATGAGGTAGATAAGGTTAGTTTGAAACAACTAGGTCTGAATAATTATCTGGAATAATAGATATAGGTTGAATAATTGAATAGACAAGTTTCCGTTTAGCATGACAAGGAAACCATTGTATCACTTTATAGACAAACTATTACTTCTGCTGTGATAGCCGTCTGCGTGCATAAGTACATAATACAATAAGTATGTACAAACATATTATATACCTACACCTGCCATACTACAGACATGCAAAGCTCAGCTTAGCCGTTAATTACAATCCGTTACTAATATTATATTCAATTACATATCAATACTATCTGAAACATCAATGCACAGTCCCTACTACCTCCACATTAGCGAATTAGACAAATGTGAAATTCGCAGATGTTTATATAGAACATTTTATTCAAATTAACAGTTACAATAAATGAAGTATTGAAGAAAAAGTGAAAAACAAATTATTCACGATATATGTAATAAAGTGCATTTTATTTAAATTTATTTACATTAATTCACAGCCTAAGCCTTTTACATGTTGAAACTCTGTATACAATACATACAATAAATGAGTACCTACAGAGATATGTTTTTTAAAGACACAACAATTAGACATGCAAAACAGAACAGTGAATCTATCATTGATTAAGAAGAGTATGAAATTGACTAAAAATGCTCAATGTATTAATAATAGAAATCGAGGTAATATAAAAAATAACAAATATTAGAGTTCAGTCGGTTAAAATTCATAAACTAAGGACAAACGGTTGAATGAATTGAATAATATATAAAATAATTCTCAATTAATAATATGAATACATCTCACTAAAACCAATGACCACTTTAGAAAAAAAAACACTAACAAGTAGGTAAACTATAAACCTCAACTACCCATTGTCAGTTAAAATAAATTAGTATTTCAGGTAGTTTTCCACACAACTGCACATTTCAAAATATTTTTTACCTTTTAATCTGAAGTTTGCATGGATTACAATTATTGCAAAGATGCAGTAAAAATCAGATAGTTGAGATAGATGAGAAATCGTGTGCACATTATTTCTATACGAGAAGAACGTGGAATGGAACGTGGTGTGATAACAAATATGAATATTGTAGCATGATATTATTATTGGTGGTTTAATTTTTCTTATCAGCCACATTTCGCTTTATGGCAACACCGCAATGAGTTGTCAGAAGTCAAACGCGTTATTGTTACAAAGTCGGAGAAATAAAATATTGACCGGCAGAAAACATGTGAAGGGTTCACTTTTTAAGAGGACTCCGGGACAGTTGGAAGACATACGTCTTCAGTTAGTGAATTTTCTTTGGTGTCACCTCGTGGCGACCAAATATCAGTGAACCAATGTCTTGCAATTAGAACATCTGATCGGGAATAACCTCAAAGAGGATGGAGATAATTACTTGTAAATAAAGGCAGTGAAAATTATATAATTGTGGGCCCCGGACACTTGTATATAACCGCAGATATCGTGGTAAGTCTCTTAAGGCTATATTCTAGATGAATCACAATATTAACTTAAATTCAATGCAGATGAAAAGTGATCTGTCAGTGTCTAATAATTATGATGATAATTGCCAACAGAGGCGATTCTAGTTCCCGGGTCGCAAATTGAGCTGGACGAGTCGCCTGCTTGTCCGTATCGACATCTGTATCTGGGGGAACCTTACAGAAGGGGATCGTGAGCGCCTGGCACCCATGACGAAAGGTCGGATGGTTTAATAGTATGGACGGCCGTCAATGGAGGCTGTCCCGTCTGTAATGTATTGCAACAAAGATCCAATAAAAGGAAAACGTTTGTATCTGAACATCCTGTGTATTTATCAGCCTTGTGCCCTAACCAACCAATCCACGACCTCTGAAGATACATGCAGTGTGCTAGCCGAGACAGGAGAGGAAATACGCTACAATATAAATAAATAAGGATAGTTTGGGCATGTAGAAAAAATAATAATTTACAAACAAAGTGACAAACGATACATAATATACATAACTGAGGGAAAGGGTACTGAGAGACGCGGCTGACCGACATAATTACTGATTACATGATTAAACCATGTGTTGTCAGTTTTCTGTGAGTGTCTCTATGAAATAAAATAAAAAAAAAAAAAATGTAGACCAGGCATCGAAAGAGGAACATATGCTGAGAACAATGAACAGGAGAGAATGCATGAAGAATTGCACGGATGTGATGGAAGCAAAAAACGTATGCATGGAATAAATAGACATAATCGTGGACCTAAAAACTTTTTATTTTACCAATTACTTTTAAATATTTTATTCTATTTTACATTCTTGACTTTAAATATTATATTCTGTTTTACATAATTGACGTGGATGCATATTGTATCTAAAATATGTGTATCTCAATGTAATATTGAACATCTGACGTGGATACCTTTATGTATCCAAGATTTCTCATTTACATATCTATGTATTTATGTATATTTATAATATGACGTGGATGTAATGTCCTAGAATTTATGAATTGTACAGTGTCCTTGAGGTGCTTCGGCACGTAAACGACACTTTAATATTGTCCAAAATAATAATAATAATGGACAGCATAAATAAGCACTCGATCTTTTCTGCCTACTACGCAAAGAAAACGACGTGATCATATATGTACGCTTATATAAAATTTAATATAATTTCAAAAAATTTAAATTCTGTCAAAAAGAAATCGGGATCACCGTTCTAATTTTTGTTTTCGTAGGTTTAAGTGTCGTTAAATGACAAAAAAATCTCGACGTAAAATTTAACGAAATATTTTTACCATAGGTAGGTACATGGAATACTGTCGTTACATGCATGGTTCCATTAAAATTGTCGTAAATTAGAAGCGAGAGCTCGTTATTTGGTAGTTAATATATTTTGCGCGAGTTATGCTTTATCCATTTACAAGGAAAAAACAAGCCGAAAAAATGGGCAATTTGATTTTTTTCAAGCCTGTGCCTACAAACCTGGAACATACATAATTATTCAGTTCAATATTGAAACATACCACCTATTCTGAACATATTCATTGGTACGAAGAAGTCTATTTGCATGTTTATTATGATTTGCATGTTTTTTGTGCCTAACTATGTATATATAATGGTTTATACAACGTAATCTGCTCCCCTCCTTTACACAAGTTTATTTTTTTAAGGAGGATAAAACAGTAAGATACAAAAACACTTTTTTAATATTGTAATTAGATTATGTTTAAGGTTGTTATATTTTTATGTTCAATAAATTATTAAAAAAAAAATATGTTCATGCATTTGGTTCGCTAGCGTCAAAACTCATTGTGACAATTTGGTTCGCTAGCGTCAAAACTCATTGTGACAATTTGGTTCGCTAGCGTCAAAACTCATCGTGACGATTTGAATGAATTAATCATATCTCATTCCAATCAAATCGCAAGAAATGAGGATATATTTCAACATACTACATACATCCAATGTGATATTTATGCGGATTGACGAGTATATTGCAAGCTGCACGTGACAAGTGAAGTAATTACATGTTAAAGCAATAATTACACTGTATCTACCTATCTGAGCATGGTATAAGTTTCATTTCTTCACATAACAATATCACGACTACTACAAATACTAATACTATCCCATCACGGCATATCCCACAAGTGGGGTAGCCGTAATAATGAGGTAACAAGGTAACAATATGATTTCAGATAATAATTGCAAAACTTAAACACGACGAAATCCTTCATTAGTATTCGACATGTAAAATAGCACACGCACCGCAAATTATGTATTAGGTAATAATTAATACTCCAAAATATTAATAATTTACATAATTTAATTAAAACAATAATAATTTAAAAACGTCTTAGTTTATTTTCATTAATATACTGAAAGTTATTATACTGGAATATATTTTATTTAAATAAAAACACTTTCGAAAGATGCATATGTTATATTTTTATTTATAAAATTTATTCTTTTTGTACTACAAAACTTGAAAGTTCTTGTAGGTTAAGTTTGTAGGTTTAACTAATTATAAATATATTCATTAATTTCTTATTTGCGGTAATGTGGGTCTGATTTACTAGACTTGCATTGGGGGGTTGGCCTGACCGGATTAATGTGTCTTTTTTTATTTTTATGAATGTTTTATTAACTCTCTATGTCTCTCTATGTCTCTGTAGAATAAATAAATAAATAAAAACAATTAATCAATGAAAATAAAATTAAAAAAAAAAACAATGATAACCAACGAGGAGATTATGAGTGGTAAAATACTTCTATGTTACCATGACTTACTAAACTAAAAAAAAATTCAAGTAATTTTTTAAATATTTACTCAATTTGATAATTATATTGAACACAACAAACAATACAGATAAAACAATATGTAGACTATTTAGTAAAAACTTAAATCTTAACAACCTCCTTATAGAGACAAGCTCGTGTAAAGGAGGGTGTCCTATAAAAGGTAAGCTTTCGTTAAATTAAAGATATTTTACATATTAATTTCAGCAAAAAGGCTCTCACTCATTCTGAATGTTTAAATTTTTTTGTTGATACAAAGAAGACAGCTTGCGTGTTTATTAAATGCAGCTGATCTGCTGATTGCCCCACTTGTGGGATATGCCGTGTTGGTATAATAGTGGTAGTATAGTAGTGAGTTAATCAATGTACCTACGTGGCAAAATTATCATTTGAGTAATTTAATATATTGTGTGAATAATTAACGTCGTCAATTAAGTAATTTGTGATTAATTAAGTGACAAAATCATTAGTCCTCTAGAATGATAAATTATTGATGGATGAATAAATACATACACCATTGAGTATCTTCAAACATCAATTTCTTTCCAAGATCAACAAAATGAAACAATAAAACGTATATCATGCACACTGCTTGCTTATGGTCTAAATGTGTGTATGTGTTATTTTATTTATATTATTTCTGTCGGTATATACCTATGTTTGTTTCTTTGATTACAATTTTAAAACCAGGTTAGTTGGAAGAAATCGCATTCTAGCGATGAACCCGCCCTCTGTATATTGAATTATACAACTGATATTTTTATGATACTTGATTTTAAATATTGTAACTACTGTAATCGACGAGTAAAATGAACCTAACAGCTAGAGCCTAATCCTTTGAAATCCTGAAGGTATATCTGGATAGGTGATTTCTTCCCGGCATACGACAGTTAAGTTTTTGTGCGACCATGACTGATTATATTATGAAGACTTATCTGGGTGTCTACTGCTGAGAAGTGTGGATGGCAATTCTGCCATTATGGTACACTGTATAATAAATACTCACCTACTATATACCTACCCATAGCAATGTACATATGTACCGACTCGCAGGTACGCGATCAGTCAATAAAGAACCACTAAACATAGAACACGCTTTCATTACTTCACCTTATGTAACCGCTACATATTGATGACACCGACGTGATTTAAAATAAAATTATGAATTATTTTCCGTGCATAAATAATATATTGACTCAAATTTTTTTAACAACATTATTTATGATTTAATATAAGTGCTCAGTTAAAAAAAATGCAAAGTTTCACTTCTGACACCGACTTGCAGATGGATGCCTTAATCAAACAAATATCAGCACTCGAACGCCGCATAGAAGAAATGGACAGAGGCAGGCAGAGGTTCAGATCATCGTCTAGAGGGTACAGCCGACGCCCTAACAATCGTAGCAAGAGCCGCTCGACTAATGAAAATGCTCGAAAATGCTGGTACCATGAAAGGTATGGTTCTAAGGCAACGAAGTGTCAAGAACCATGCGACTGGAAGGTCTCGGAAAACTAGCTTCGACGCCGGAGATCGGGACCACCGGCGTCGCCAATGGATCGTCCCGACTAACAATAAAGGACAGAAAATCAGGCCTGACTTTCCTGATCGATACAGGAGCAGACTGTTCTGTCCTACCACCATCACCAAGGGACAGAAGACACATCGCGGAGGTTACGCTGTTCGCCGCCAACAATTCAAAAATAAAGACATACGGAAACAAGGTACTTACGTTAGACCTTGGCCTCAGGCGACCGTTTAAGTGGTCATTCATAATTGCCGAGGTAAAACGACCGATTATCGGCGCCGACTTCCTAAGACAATATCGTCTGTTGGTTGATTTACATGGCAGATGTCTAGCTGATAAAACAACCAATTTATCAAGCCGCGCCACTCTTGTCACGAGACAAGAAAACACAACAATTAGAACAATTAATACTAACAATCCGTATCATGATATACTAGCAAGATACCCGAACATAACAAGACCCGAGCTCTTCCGTGAAGAAGTTAAACACGACGTGGTACACCACATCATTACTAAGGGACCACCAGTTTACGAAAGGGTACGACCATTAAACCCACAGACATTCAAGGCTGCAAAGGAGGAGTTTCAAAGAATGTTGGACATGGGCATATGCAAACCATCAAAAAGCCCATGGTCAAATCCATTACACATCGTCAAAAAGAAGAACGGACAAATAAGACCAGTCGGAGACTACAGAAGGCTCAATGCAGCCACAGTACCGGACCGATACCCACTACCAAGACTTCTGGATTTTACATATATATTGGACGGAAAGAAGGTTTTTACAAAATTGGATCTGTGCAGAGCATACCACCATATTCCTATAGCGCCAGAAGACGTTCAGAAGACTGCAATCATCACCCAGTTTGGCTTATATGAATTTTCAAGGATGAATTATGGCTTACGTAATGCCGCGAATACTTTCCAACGATTTGTCGACACGACATTACGAGGATTGAACTGCGTATTCGCTTATCTTGACGATATATTGATAGCATCAGCAGATGAAGAAGAGCACAAACAACATTTGCGACAAGTGCTAGACAGGTTAGAGAAGAACGGCCTATGCATAAATTATGAAAAGTGTGAATTCGGCAAGGAACGCTTAAACTTCTTAGGATACGACGTTAATCAAGAAGGTATTGCACCTAGCGAAGAAAAGGTTAAATGCATTACAAACTTTCCGCAACCAAAGACTGTAGACGAGTTGCGACGTTTTCTAGGTATGGTAAACTTTTATAGAAGTTCTATACCGCACGCAGCAGAAATACAGTGTGAGCTAAACAGCTTCCTACATAACTCCAAAAAGAAAGACAAATCAGCTATCCCATGGACACCGACAGCAATACAATCATTTGAAAAGTGCAAAGCAAGCCTCCAAAGTGCCATGATACTGAATCACCCATCTGCCGAAGGAGAGTTAGCATTAATGACGGATTGCTCCGATACATGTGCAGGTGGCGTACTACAAACTAAAATCGACGAAGTTTGGAAACCTTTAGGATTCTTCTCGAAGAAATTAAGTGACGCTCAACGTAAATATAGTACGTTCGATAAAGAACTGACGGCAATCTACTTATCGATGAAACATTTCCGACATATGATTGAAGGAAGAAATGTGACCGTTTTTACCGATCACAAGCCTCTTACTTACATACTCACTAAGAAAATATCATCATCTGATACACCAAGAAGAATACGTCAGATCGACTATATCTCACAATTATGCAGAGAAATAAAATACATCAAAGGTATCGACAATACGGTAGCCGACACATTATCAAGAATACAAGAAATACATAATAAACCATTGTTTGATGAACAGGAATTATACAATGACCAGTGCAATGATGACGAATTAAAGTCTTTGTCTAGACAGAACAATATTCAACTGAAATTAATAAAAGTGCCACCCAACAATAACCCATTGTTCTACGAGACGTCTACTGACAGTGCACGTGTTTACCTACCGCAGAAATATCGACAACCTGCATTTGATCACGTACATAAATTCTCACACCCGGGCATAAAAGCTAGTGTGAAAATGATGACGCAAAGATACTTCTGGAAATCCATAAAAAGGGATGTCAGCACATGGGCAAAGTCGTGTATTCATTGTCAACGTGCGAAAGTCCATAGACACACGTTCTCACCTTATGGACAATACGAGCAAGCTAAGCGTTTCCAACACGTTCACATAGACATCGTGGGAAAACTACCGGAATCAAACGGGAACCGCTATCTAGTGACGATGATAGACCGACAATCGAATTGGCCAGAAATATATCCGATTTCAAACATAACAGCCGAGGCAGTGGCGGACGCTTTTATACAAACTTGGGTCTCGAGATTTGGTGCACCTACAACGATAACATCAGACCAAGGTTCGCAATTTGAATCAGAACTTTTTAGTCAGCTGCTTAAGAAGTTAGGTATCACGAAGACAAGAACGACAGCGTACAATCCAAAGTGCAATGGAAAAGTGGAAAGGTTCCATAGAACTCTTAAAACCGCGCTGAAAGCTAAATGTGAAAACAACACACAGTGGGCAAAGGAGTTGCCACTAATAATGCTAGGACTACGATCTACCATAAAAGAAGATACCGGTTATAGTCCAGCACAAATGGTTTTTGGGGATAACATCAGACTGCCTGGAGATTTTTTCAAACCTAGCAACACCAATATAAACGACACGGACTACACGAGAAATTTGATGGAACGCCTATCAAAATTAGCACCTACGCAAAGGAAAAATAGTAATGTAAGCATATTTGTACCGACAGATCTCAAAACTTGTTCACATGTCTTTTTACGAGATGAAATTAAAAAACCATTGACCGCGCCATATCAAGGGCCTTTCAAGGTTTTGGAGCGAACAGAGAAAGTATTCAAGATACAACTACCAACGAGGGACACATTTGTATCAATAGACAGACTTAAACCAGCTTACATGATGACCGACACAGAAAGTGACATTTTAAGTGATAAAGGTGGAACACCACTGACTGCTAAAGATGATTCAGCAACTTCCACGAGTGACACACAGACCGCGCAACCTGTAGTCATTACACGATCAGGCAGACAAGTTAAAAGACGCGTCCACTTTAAACTGTAACAAGCTAAAATCTGAAATGAGAAGAACTAAATCATCGATGTTTCCAGATGCAAATAAAACTGCAACGCCACTGGACATCTTTGGATTTGTTTATACTATTATTATTCTTCTTGTTATTGTGTACACTTTAATCGTGCAAATTATTATTACTATGATGTATTATGACTTATTCGCCGCTTATGAATGTACCATATCGTTTTACACTCATTCAATTATTATTTGAACACGTGTTCCTATACAAACACCTTTTATCAATTTGTCATTGTTTTCTTTACGATTTAAATGCTTTGTTTATTGTAATGTACCTAAAGTTAGGGAGACAATTAAAACAACTTAATCATTATATTTTTATTGTTACTTCAAATTTAAATTATAACGAATATAATTTTGACCATATTTACAACATTGTAACTTGAATAGTTTGATCAGTTTTTTTTCTCACATTACAAATTTTTATAATTGTATGCATTTCATTTGATGATTTCATGTACTTACTTTGTAATATTGTTGATATGAAAAAAAACTTGCCGCGAAGGTATATGGTACACTGTATAATAAATACTCACCTACTATATACCTACCCATAGCAATGTATGTACCGACTCGCAGGTACGCGATCAGTCAATAAAGAACCACTAAACATAGAACACGCTTTCATTACTTCACCTTATGTAACCGCTACACCATCACATTTAAAAAGAAAGAAAAGTGATTACTACTAATGAGCTCTATATGGATGCGAAAATATTGACTGGTAGCGCATACGCGTGTCACCTCAATATCCTCAATATCTCTTAATTTTATTGGCACGTAGTGGAAGACTTTAGCGTATTTTTTGTATGCAGATTGTTTGTTGGAACCCGACTTGTGAAAAAAAAATTAAAAGAAAAATTATTGAAAAATCCTACTCGAAGAAATTTCACTTGATGGTAATATTATCATATTTTACCGAAGTTTCCATTGTCGCTTCGTCGAACATTTTCAAGATTCAAATTAGCAATTATTGTTTCAATTCGTAGAATACTACAAGCGATACGGAAACGAAAAAGAGTTTTGATAAGTCGAGTTAGCAGAGAACACGACAAAGGAAAGAAGAGAATACCTATTATTTAATAATATCTTGATCATTCAACATACAATTTGTGAAGAACTAGGAAGAAAACGTAATTGTGAAGAACTAGGAAGAAAACGTAATTAAAGTAGGTACTTACCAACCTATCTTATAATAAAATTAATTACAATAATACTCTTCACTGACGTTGAAATAAATTTGCATGAAGTAATAACTACTCAAAAAGAATGAGAATTTCTGAACGTTTTTAATTAATTGATTTAATTGCCACCTGCAAAATGAAATTTTATTGTACCGATAACCAATGCAAAAAGTTCAGTTAAAACTCAAAATATTTTATTATTAAAACAATAATAAAATATTTAATATTCAATAATATACCAATAGATTATCCCAAGTGATCTCATATGTTTATCTTTTAGTAATAGTTTTCTTTTTCTAACAATACAAATTTTTGTACGTTTTTTCTTCTTCTTTTCTGCTTTTTACGTTTCAAACTGTATTTTTGTATGGTTCTTGTGTGATATGCTAGTGAGAACAGATGAATGAGCGGAATATTTGATACTTAAATAATTTACTTATCTGTGGTACATGTTTTTGGATGACAGCTGAGTTATGATCGACCTTTTTCTATTTTGTAAACCATATTTATAGTTGTTATCTGTTAGGTATGTACTTTTACAAATAAATAAAATAAAATAAATAAATAAATAAGAAATGTCCAGCATTTATATTATCATTGATACACACACTGAGAACTGATAGTTCGAATCACTTTTTTGAGGATAGACAAAGAGAACGAGATATTCCAATGCTGACAAATTAGCTTCTGGCTGATTCAAGCACGCTTTATTCTTATGAAATATTCACCTGAACTACCTTTAATAACGTAAAACCCGGATAGATATAAAATTCTAGGAATACGAAAAAAAAAATACTTTGAGTGTTCATTGTTTAAAACGCTGAATATTTGTTGAATGTTATAGTTAACTTTGTGGAAATCGCTGCAGTACTGCAGTATAAAACTTTATCTAATAAGATTTTCTAAATAGTTTGTTTATTAGTTGGCTTATCTGCTGAACGTAAGTTTAAAGAAACCACCATTAATCAGGTAACCGTTAGGTATAACATTCTTCTGAATAAAATAACTAAATATGCTCATCAACTTTAAATAAAAAAAAACCTTATCAGCAAGCACTGTTTGGTGATGGATACTCAAAATAAAAAAAGTAAACTCTTCATAAAAGTATTTAAAAAAATGTTGCTAAAAAAGTACAATTATTATTATGCCGACAACTCGATAAGGCGGGTGTTGTAAGCGCTGAAAGTTTACGGTTTATCCGGCTGTGCAGCATACGATGATACACAGTTCGGTTTCGGAAATCTTTTGGTACCTACTAGGGAAGCGTTGTTTGCAATCAACGTTTTGCCATAAAAATGTGAAGACCAACATAAAGAGATTATCCCATATTTTATTGACTTCAAGAAGGCATTTGAAAGGGTGAGATATGATAAACTGATCAAAATACTGAAAGAATGTTATGTAGGCAGCAAGGACCAGGATTTTATAAATAAAATGCACTGGTTCCATACAGCTGAAATCCAACTAGGAAGTGAGAGAAAAGAATCTACTACACTACATACAACAGGGTGTGCGTCAAGGATACACATTATCCTCTTTGCTATTTAATCCCTACTCCGATTTCGTCTTTAAAAAACCCTTCAAAATTTAGCGGAGTAGTTAAAATTAATGGTGTTCAGGTCAACAGCATTCGGTTTGCTGACGACACTGCCATTTAGCTAAGAGTATATTGACTTCGAAAAACTAATGAATAATGTAGATAAAGGTGAAGAGGAATAAATTGGGTCTATTTTGCATGTTTTTTTACATGCAGCTGATCTGCTGGCTACCCCACTTGTGGGATATGCCGTGATGGTATAGTAGTAGTAGTATTATTGTTAAAGTCAACAAAACTAAATGAAATGGAATCATTTGGACGATGATTACTCCAGATCATGCTATCAGTTAATGGAGTTAATTATCGAGAAAGTGCGCAAACGTAAATACTTGAGCAGCATGACAACGCAGTTTGTTGACCCAGCTACTATGCACAAAATTGAGGCAGCTCGTGCTGAATTAAATAAAATGAGAACGCTTTCTCGCAATGAAAGCCTTTACCTGAAACTTCACGAGAGACTCGTAAAATCCCATATTATGGTCTCTGTTGCTGTATGTTTCTGAAACCTGGAGCCTGAAAATGAATACAATAAATCATTCAGAAGCATTTGCAATGTGGCTTCATAAAAGAATGTTTCGTTTTTCTTAAATTGGTTGGGTCACAAATTTAGCTGGAATGGACAGAAGATTCCTGTTGGACGTCAAATTACATTCTTCTTCTTCGCCCTCGCCTTTATCCCATTTACTTGGGGTCGGCTCTCCTAGTCCTCATCTTCCAAGTTTTCCGGTCCCCTGCATCCTCCGAGCGCAACTTTGCCTCCTTCATGTCCCTGGCAATTGTGGACATCCAGGTGGTCACTGATCTGCCTGGTCTTCTGGGTCCTACTTTTACGTCCATTATCTTTTTGATCATGTTATCCTGTGGTAGTCTCAAGATATGCCCGTACCATCGGGCACATCTTGGTTTTGTGACCACAGTTTTGTATACCTGACCCTTGATTTTTATTGGCATTTTCTCACAGTCACACAGTTCACCAGAAACAGATCTCCATTTCATCCATCCAAGCTTTGAGCGCTGTGCAATGTCGACGTCAAATTACATAATATCTCATATCTGGGTCATGTATTGCGCAGACAAAAGTAGCACATTCTGCGTTTGATTATAGCAGGCAAAATAGAAGAACGCCGAGGAGCTGACAAAAACAGTTTGGCTGTGCAATATATTATACATGACTGGACCGGATTGGGAAGTGTGAAGGATTTTTTCCGGACGGTACAGAACCGTGAAGTCTATGCCAGAGTGCTCACCTACGTTGTGGGTATATGAGAGAGCACTTGCAGAAGAAAAATATTTTATATTTTACAATAGCCGATAATTTTTGTACCCTCAAAATTTAACTAAAAACTCGTTTAACAGTTAACCCCGAAATGAAATTGATTGTACAAAGACAAATTAAACATTCTTCATTGGATTATTTATTTTGACACGCAAGCAAAATTTGAAATTCTTAAATTGTAAATTTAATGTAAAATCAAAGGAGACTTTCCTTCAATGATAAGAGTACAATAAAACGAAATGCGAGAATCACATACATACCTACATACCTAATATACTTTTTCTCTCTATTCACATTTTATCAAGAGGAATATAAAGGAAACAAATTCAAATGAAACATATTGTAATGAATAAAAGTGAAGAGATACGGAATCCACATTCACAAGTGCTTCTTTGATACTTTTTCTACATCGTATGTGAGTAAGTACTTTGTGGGTACAACGTAGTAAAAGCATTACATGAATAAGTACCTACATCTTTATAATTATTTTCTTAATTCAATCATTTATTATTATTCAAAGATATACGAATTCACCATTAAATATGATGTGTCCAGTAAAAAACAGTTAAAAAAAACTTATCACTGGTACTGAAATTTCGAAACTTCATTCAAATATACAAAATTCTTCTTTATTAATCATCTTTGGATCTAAACTATCCCAGATGAATTATTTCTATCAATTGAATTCAGAAACATTCTAGTCATTCCGGGAATCGAACCCATGACCTTTCACATACGATGCAAATGCGCTGACCACTTTTCTATCATATTATTATGTAACTAGATATGTATGCATATAAAGTAAACATAATATATGCACGAATGCACGATATAGATTTTCGATGCTTATTAATCGACACGAAGCTAGTTGAGAGTACTCGTTAAGTTCAAGTTACGCTACCAATTGCATTGTATCACGCTTGTTAAATATCCCAAAATTATTGATAGTTTACGACTATTCATAATATAATAAGAACTATATATTGTATAGGTATACAAAACTCGTTATTTTTCCATATATTGACTAACTGCTCTACAAACCATCACCCATTGATATGGAATGCTGTCATAGCTTTTTCGATGGAAACGATTCATCTGAAATGGTTGTTTTCAAAAACTGATTTACATTTACACTTCTGAGCAAGTCAATCTAGTTTCGTACACCGCATTGTCTCAAAAAATCATTTTTTTTATTGATAGCAAGAAACACATTATACCTAAACAACAATATTTTTTGTAAAGTTGATATTTTCAACCGACGGTACTTGGTGGAAATTCATGTTGAATTAATTAAAATAAAACACTTATTTGTAGTATATACTACAAATAAGTGTTTTATTTTAATTAATTCAATATTTTTTGTATTTTATATATAGAACAGTGCAGTCACTTGCTCTGAAAAAAAATAATATAATAGAAGCACAAGAGAAATAGGTGAAACAGGTGAACGTTGCCGTGGTACAAAGCGCTTAAGCCAACCTTAACCGATTCGTAAGCATCGTAACACCTAATACTCTCTTTTCTACAATGCAAATGATACATGTCTTGGTATCGAACCATATCTTTTTAAGCACGTTTTCATTAAAAAAATTCTAACAAGAACAATACGCATAGGTCCAAGTGTACCTACATATTTTCGAAGCCACGTTTAATATAATACAACTCTACATATATGTGTGCGCATCAACAGTAATGCCTGATTTATTTAAAAAGATTCAATACTAGCAAGGAGACTGGAGAGGGAACCATTGTCAATCCATAGGCAATATATTTATATCGAAGCAATTTCATTTTATTGCGAGTCAATCATGATACCCCATATCCCTTTGAAATATTGCTGATTATATGGGATATTCGAAAGATTTATACTTATAATCAATTTTGTGTATGTATATAATCGGGTCACAAATTCTATGTGAGTAGGTAGGTAGGTAGGTATATTGAATAATTCAAATTGAAATCGATATTTTTGTTTCACGACCGGCTTTTTGTCGGTAAGCTAAATGGGACCGAATTATTTAGAAAGTATGATTAAATAATACCTACGCACGGATTCAATATTTTAAAACGAATAAAATATTCAATATACCCAAAAATTAGTTTTGAATATCCATCGTGAATTTTCCTTTGTTAATGGCTTAATATTATATTCTTTTACTATACTATATGTACCCCGTATGCTCAGTGGGATACGCAGAGAGAACGGAAAGCCTTATTAATCTACTACTATACCATCACAGCATGTCCCAAAAGCGGGGCAGCCAGCAGACCAGCCGCATGTAATGAAGTTGCAAGCCGCCCTCTCCGTACTAACAAAAAATTAAGACATTCAAGATGGGTGGAAAACTGGAAAACTACATCACTACATTTGAGTTGTAAAATTTATTTTTTCGAACCTTTTACAGAACAATGGAATACTTGCGGAAAAGAGTGGGAGAATAATTTTTTGCCGGGTACTTCACGGCTCAGATTAATCTTTGTCTGCCATAATCTCTTTTATTAATTTCTAATCAAATTCGACTTTGAAGAGTTTAATTTTTTTTATCGACGAGGTCAACTTACGTAATTTTCGGACGTCTGTAATTTTTCAAACCCCTCCTTCCGAAAAATTCACACTTTTTGTCATTCATTCATCATCCACTCGTTCTACATGTTCAAACCACCGCAACCTACATAATTCTTTACACGCATTCTATCCACAACACTCTTCTCGTATCCACGCATTCTCCAAATATTCCCATTCCGCACTCTATCGTGCAATGTTTTAGTAACAATTCTTCTCACCGTCACCGATCACATCCACATAGCATTTATTCAATATTTGTCCATCTTCAACCACGTCCAAGTGCCGCTCACGTACATAAGTGCCGGTATCAGAACATCAACATATTTGCCGTTTTTGACACATTGCTAATGGTGGCAATGGGTTAAAGTGCACTGTTCACTCTGGCACCGACCATTTTTCTTCTTTCAATGTCCCTATAGCATATCTCATCGCTGGTAAACTAGCTTGCCAAATATATTCATATACAAATTCACTTGCTCTAAATATTCATATTCCACCTTAGTTTCACACATCATTCTTTCGTTCTCTTTTTCAAATAGCACTTTTGTCTTCGCAAACATTTATCTTCAATCCTATCTGCAACTACCATACACACACGAATTCATACAGCAACTATCATACATTGTATATACCTATTTAAGTTATTTTTGTTTTATTGAAGGGAAAGTAGTAAATATTCCCAAGAAAGCTGTATTGGTCGACCACCCCTTCAAGCCTGCCCAGTAGGGTGTCCCTTATTTTTCAAAGTTTTAATTTTACAACGCATAGGCTCTTATTTTGTTCATTTGGTCCTAAAACACTCAAAAACCAATTTTTATCTTATTCGGAACAGTGCAACCCGTGCCGACTTGCATGGAAACATCTTCATACAAGCTACTTCCCAGGGGCGGTGAGTGCCCACTGTTATTGTCACTCAGGCTCGGTTTTTCTGGTAATTACCGCGGATTATTTTATATTTCAAAGATGTCAGTAGAACAAATAAGTAATATAAAAAGTATTTTCTTGGTTGGTGAAGTTAATCAATAGATGACAGGTGCAAAATAACCGTCCAATCGTCAAGAGTTCCCAGTTCTGTCTTTCGACATATGCGATATTACATTGAATGTTAGTGAAAGCAAAAATCTAGTCATTTGCGTATGCATTACATTCTGGGAAAAGGCTACAATACCTAATAGAGCTGTTAATAATCGTGTTAAGAGGTCGGGGAATTTTTATTAGGTCTGAAAAGAGCTGCCAAAAAATAGCAAGAAGATTCAGGATTTTCATCGGCACCATGAGGAGAATTTCCACTTGAATTGGATAATTAAATTTATACGATATTGTATTCGTCCATGCTCTCAAAAGACTAAAAATCAAAGAAGAAAATAAATTATTGTAAAAGCAAAGAGAACCAAGACGTACAGGATGAATAGCGGATGTTGACAAAAAAAATGGCTGAAATTGAAAAAAAGCAAGGCTGAAAAAACTAGCAGAAGAGGAAAAGAGATTAAAGCGTATGATTTCAGAGAGCTTGTTGGCACCTGCTGCTTTACACAGCTTTGATACACCTGAGAGAGCCTCTGGGATCCACATAAAATTTAAAATCAGATCTACTGGCGCAATGCATCAAGCACGATGGATGACAAGAGCTATTTACTCTTTAAAAATATGTTTATTGCAGTCTCAGTCTAAAATGGGCGCTAAGGACAAGGAAACTTTACTAGATGTTTGTTTGTTTATTGTGGTAGTTCATGTAAACTCCTTGCTTGAATGCTGTTTGGTGTTGAAAGCGCCGAATCAAAACTTGTGTTTTTTAAAAACATTGAATGGTAACGAAAGAATTGACAAGGTGATTTCCGAAGCGACTTAAAACAAGTTCAGTCAAAATTTAGTGATATTACTGATATTTGTCAAAAAAAAATAGCCCTACTTTTAATTTTTATGATGAAATTGATGAGCAGACCAAAGGGACCACTGTAGAAAATTCACAAAAAAGAAAACTTTGGGATTTCGGTAAAAGATATGAACAATCGAAGGAACAGATGCCTGGCTCTCTATATGTTAGGTAGTAGAGCTCAATTTATTTAATATGTTATACCATGTTCTTTTTATGTATTCTACAAGTAGCCTTAATGTTTTCATAGGAAAAAAATTGAGTTATTTTGTATCCGTCAAGAGCAAAGATTTAGTTTCACAACTAAAACTTGACAGCAATATCCTTCAAGAAGGTGTATCTTCGTATAAAGAAATCGTGGCATTTGTGGAAACTTAAAAAAAGATATCTAGCTTAAAAGCAGTGAATGACACATCTGAAAAAGCTGTTAAACTAATTCAAGGCTTTTATGGTTTGATAACCGCAGACGAAGAATAGAATCAGTTCTTATGACGTTGTGTGCATGAACATAGAAAAATGTACCTAGACTGTAAAAAAGAGACTTTTTAGAGGATATATATAAATTAAATAATATCAATTTTGTAACTTTTTTTGATAATTTTATGAAATGCTCCATATAAATTTGTGTTTTCATCAATATTTAGCTAACATAGTGGTATTAAGTGATGATCTACAGCTAAATTTAAAAAACGCTTTAAGCAGCTTTTTTCTAAAACTTTGAGGCTCTGTCGGCACGGGTTCCAATCAACGTAGAAAGCTTAAATTCTGTATTTGGGTAAGTAGTAGGCTAATAAACACAATTAGAGGGTATGTGTTTCAAAAACTGAAAAAAAAAATTTTCGACCAAATAAGGGACACCCTACTGCCCAGTGGCCCGCCCACAAAGCAAACTTTGGATTGAATGTGCTTTTAAACATGAGTCTACGATTCCTGAAATATCTTGGCGTGAGATGAAACTTTCTTGAATTTTTTAGTCAGTATTTTTTTTTAGTAAATAAAGGTTTCAAACAATGACTTAAAATTAAAACTTAATCACCTGATTTTGAGGGTTGTAACATATTTGAAACATTCTGAATTAAAAAATGATTATTCAATAATACAATTCTGTTACACGATTGCATATAGATCGCGATCGATTTCAACAAACCGTTGCTATTGACAAGCAAAATAATAGTGACTATTATTGTGTTAAAACATCGACAAAAACAAAAGACTTGAAAACAATGGGTGTATTAAGGATTAAATATAGCAAACTATTATAAAACTGTAGCTAATAATGTAGCTGTAACGATTTGCGAGATTAAAGTTGGTGACGAATGTCTGGAGCAAGTAAGTGAGTATGTATATTTGGGAAGTATGTTTACGAGGGATGGAAGATGCGATAGGGACATTGAAAGAAGGAAAGTGGCCGGTGCTAGAGTAAACGGTGCGCTTCGACCCATTGTCAGCAATGACAATGTGTCGAACATGGCTAAAATGCTGGTGCACAATACCATTCTGGTACCGTCACTTACGTATGCAAGCGAGACATGGACGTGGTTGAAGAAGGACGAAAGTGGAATAAATGCAGTAGAGATGCGATCGTTGAGAAGAATGGTTGGTAAAACGCTGCGTGATAGAGTGAAGAATGAGGATATTAGAAGAATGAGCGGATGCAAGAAGACTGTTGTGGACAGAATGCGCGTGAATAAACTACGGTGGTTTGGGCATGTTGAACGAATGAACGATGTAAGAATGACAAAGAGGATATACTTATCTGAAAGAAAGGGTGTGAGGAAACGCGGGCGTCCGAGAACCACGTGGCTTGATCACGTGGATCAAATTCTCAAGGACGGCCGCGTGTTGAGTAAGAGGAACCGATGTACGTGTATGAGGAACTGTATGAATGTGGAGGAAGCGAAGGAAGTGTGTAAAGATAGATCTGTTTGGCGTTCCGTTCTCTCTGCCTACCCCACTTGGGACACGGCGTGAGGGTATAGATAGATAGATAGATAGCTAATAATGTATTTATTAACTCTGTAGGTAAAATTTTAGTAGGTATGTAATTTAAAATACGTCGATACAGCACTTGCTCACAATATTACTTTGATAAATCAGTGAAGATATTTTAGGTTTTGAACGTTATTTTCTACTGAGACTGCGAAGCGGTTTGAAAGTGTGGTTTTAATCGGTAGAATTTGAAGACAATGGCAAGCATTTAAATTAAATTAATCTAAGTTATAGCTACATCACATGGTAATGACGTAACATTATCCGGATAAAATTATTTATAAAGACAAGAATGTAAGCAGAGAGCGTTACATCAATAGGCAGCCCGATTTAAACCCAACGTGAAGTCTCCCGCGAAGAGATTGATCTCTCGACTCCAAATGATTAATGTTTGACCTTCCCCCAGCTGCCGCGATTTTCTCTTAAAACAGTTATTTTGTTACACCCAGAAAACACCAATCTTCAGAAACTTAATTCTACAAATTAAAGTAGCAAAATAAACAACTTGTAATAACGAATGTCATTAATTTTAAATCATTTTCATTAAACATAATAAGTGAAGATAGAAAACCCATTCTCAAGAAATTAAAATTGGTATTTACACAGAATTTAATAGGTATTTTTAAAAGACTTTCGTTGTTTTTGGAGTAATAATTTAAAATCAAAAGAAAAAAAATATAATTTATTATTTGCCTACTTTAATTATTATTCAAATATTATTATTTATTTACTTACTTACATCACGGCATCACCTACCAAATAGGCAAGCAGTAGACAAACTGCATTTATACAAATATACTGGATATAGATACCTTTCATACCAAGTCTTAGTCCAATGCCAATAATTCTTTATTATTTTTGTCACTATTAATGTTACAATTAAATTTAAAACCTTTCGATAATTAATTAGTTTCCTGGTTAGATAGATGATAATTAGATATATTTTTCACCCTCTCTGAAAATTTGTGGTCACTAAATTTTTTTAACACTATTAGAACAATTTTTACGTGAGCTTAATTTTAACGATTTTAATTTGTTATCTAGAATAATTTTCTTCTTGTGGGCACAAGCACTCGAAGATGTTAAGACCTTATCCTCGAAAATGTCCCATTCCACTGGATGCAAAGCATGTGTCAGTTCACAATGCAACACTTTCAGATGAGATTTTGACTCCAAACATTTGTAATTAATTACCTTTCATACCAATAAAAAATTGAGACACCCATGATGGGTGGCACTCTTTATGGCTGAATAAAAGTAAATAGAATAGAATAGAATAGAATAGAATAGAATAGAAATTCTTTTATTGCGCATAAATACAAAATGTCAACATACATTTTTTCTTAACATGGTTACAATTAAGTTGCAGCAGCCTCACTAGGTTAACCTGTATCGAGGCGTGCTGCGAATAAAAATAATAAACAATATACAATCAACAAACTATCATTATATCAAAAAAAAATCACAATGAACAAACAATAAATACATTAATTAAAAAATTAAATGAATAAAAAAAAATAATATAACAATGAACAAATAAATAAATAAAATCAAATGTAATTATGTTAAGAGAGGAGTAAGGAAGCGCTCGATTTATTTCTGATTAGCCCGAGAAGGGAGCGGCGTGAGAATGATGATATATCAAAAATTAGGGTATGTCAATAAACGAAATATCTACTGTTTATCTTGTCTCACCACACATAGTTACCTACGTAATATCTAAATGCAAAGATAAAATAGACCTCAATTAAAACACAATAGTATCAAAGAGAATTTAAAAATAATGAAGTCCCCATAAGTCTTAAGAGAAAACTTTACGATTCATGTGTCCTGCCAGTGATTACATTTGGGCTAGAAACTATGACGCTAACACTTGCTAGCAAACGAAAACTGAGGTGTGTACAGCGTGCCATGGAGAGACAAATGCTAGGTATCAGCTTGAGAGACAAAATTAGAAATGAAACCATCCGACAAAAGTCGTTGACGTTGTTGATAAAGTCTCCAAGCTGAAATGCAATGGGCTGGTCATGTGGTAAGACGAGAGGATGGCAGATGGACTTCCAGAATTCTTGAATGGAGACCGTGGGAGGACAAAAGAAGCGTAGGAAGACCCCAAAAAAGATGGGTTGACGATATTGTCCAGATGATGGGGAAACAGTGGTATAGTGTTGCTCGAGATAGGAATGTGTGGAAAAGTTTTGAATAGACCTATATCCAGCAGTGGAGAGAAGAGGGCTAGCAGTAAGTTAGTAAGTAAGTATCAAAGAGAACGAATAGTAGGTAGGTATGTACATCGTTATACGATAAAGTATGTATTACATTTGGACTAAAAAGTTTTATAGTACCATCTTACTGTAATATGAAAATTCCAGAATATCGGCAACGTTCCGAGTGTCATTTAAAATTGCAAACCTCTGACAGGCGTTGTTACAGCTACTCCACACTACTTCCCCTTGTACTATTATAACATTTCTCAGCTTATGCGGGAGAAAATGGGAAAATCTAACAACAGTTATTATACATAACTAGAACCAACTATTATTACGTAAGTGATACAGTCATATTATTATTATAAGGAGGCCCGATAAACTTCTAGACTTTTTGAGACATGTTGACTTTGTAAGAACAGAAAATCAATAAATTACTTAAACTTAATATTATAATAATGATAATAAAAATCCTTATTGCACAAAAAACAAAAAAACAAAACGGTTTTAGAAAATCAAAATTATAGGCTCTATTATGATAAAACCATAATAACAGATAGACAAATACATCATAATAGACCCGATTTAGTATTACATGATAAACGTAATAAAATAACGTACCTAATCGACATCGCTGTCCCAAATACACATAATATACAAACAACCGTCGCAGAAAAAATACGTAAATATACAGAACTAGCAGGAGAAATAAAAAAATATTTGGCATTCTAGGTCCGTTTATATAATACCTTTAGTCATGTCAGCTACAGGGGTAACTCCGAAATCTTTAATAAATAATTTACAAAAATTAGATTTACCGGTTAATTTGTACATTAAAATTCAAAAATCTATTATAATAAACACTTGTAATATTGTAAAAAAGTTTCTGAACACAGATATTTCAGGCACAATGCTGGTATTTTGATCCCGCGTTTTGAGCCTAATCCTTTGATATCCTGTATATCTGGATAGGTGAATTTTTCCCGGCATTAGACTGTTAACTTTTTGTGTGATCATGACTGATCATATGGAGACTTATCTGGTTGTACAATGCTGAGAAGTGTGGATGGCAATTCTGCCGCCGCGTTAAAAAAAAAAAAATTAAAACACAAACATTGCAGAACCAGACAAATAAATTTGTGCAATGGGCGAGTTTATCGCAGAAGCGCGATATCTTCCAACTAACCCATTATCCCCATTATCTAACCTTCAAATTATTTTCGCATTTATGTTTAAAAAAAACGAAACTACCTCTTTTGTTTCGTTTCTTTGGAATCGGAAAGTTTAACATATTTATATCACCTTTGTAAATTTACGGCGTAATTGATACATTCAAATGTCTACAAGGATTTCTTTTATGATTTTTTTTTAAGAAATGGCTCACATGGGTAGTTTTGTAAATAAATAATTAAATGAAAATCTAATTTTTTCACAGTTCATGAAACTTAACTGAAAAGCATATATTATACAAGGTTATAAACCAAAATAACGAAATAATAATAAATTTATGTAGGTTATGATTTGGTATAATACAGCATTGTTTATTTTGAATTGTGATTTGATATGGTGGAGTGCTGTGCAATTATTTATTATTACTATGTATCAAAGGCATAAGCCGTGTATATTATTATAAATAAATAAATAAATAACCCATAAACTTTAAACCATGTTGTGGAGAATTGATCCTGAGTAGATTTGCCGGGGATATAGAGGAGATACGTTAGGTGTCGCCATGGGCAATTGAATATATTAATAACTTGGACGCAGAGCTATATTAGTTCTTAGATAACTCTATGTACAGGGGTCGCTTGCATACGAATATTAAGATGGTGAATGTACACTGATAAAAGTTGTATTTAGATAAGTAAATGATCAGAGGAATGAAATATTGTTTTTCAGAGTGTTAAACAAACAAGATTCATATTCAGTTTAACTATTAGGATTGTTATTATACCTATATTTTAATAGATTAATATGCTTTGATCGATGATAGAAGTGGATAAAAGTGTAAAATCCATGGACATATGTAGATCCACAAAATAGGTATACTAGACAAATTGGAAATCTTGCGGTGCCACAAGTATCGACCTCATTTGAAAGACGATTCCACACATTTTACATCTAAAATTCGGCGATGATGTTTGCCACCCATCCTGAATGTCTTAATTTTATATTGGCACGGAGAGGACAGCTTGCATGTTTTATATGCAGCTGGTCTGCTGGCTACCCCACTTGTGGGATATGTCGTGATGGTATAGTAGTAGTAGTAGTAGTAGTTCCACACATTTCTCGGGCCAAGACTCTATAATACCAAAGTACAGAAGATTCTGAGTACAGAAGGGAGTGTTATGACGAAGACTATAATATAGATACCTACTCTTTTCTCCTCAACCTGTGACTAAACGAGTCTGAGAGCCTGCTGTGTAGTATTACGATGTAAAGATTTCTTACTTTTTTTATTGTTTCAATTTTTGTTATTTTTTTATAGTATTTTTTTATTTATTTATTTATTTCAATTTTACAGGATACATACAGTTGATACAAAAAATACAATGGTCCATAACATATTTAGCAATAAGCAAACCAGTGAAGATCCCTATATTACCCTTATGTGCTTATGTGTTTTGTAGTTGTTACAATAAATATTACCTCGATACAGGGGTAAATCCAGAGAGATAATATTGTATGCATAAACGTGAATTTAAATAGTGAAAATGTAATACTCTGTACAGTAAAAATATTTTGGGAAATAAAGTATTATTATTGTATAAAGGCTTATGCCGCTTATTGTGTAATAAATAAATAAATTAGCTCTTAAGTTACACATGCGTATATTGAGTATATGAGTAGGTATATATGTATTATATTATTTTATATAAGTAACGTAGGAAGATGAAAAACACCTTCTAATCAAATATTTATTTTGTTTATTTTTCACAATATTTGCTGGATCAAACAGTCAATAACAGAATACATAATAATATGTTAACAAAATAAACATTTAATAATATACAAACCAGGAAAGACCTTAAATTTACCAGAGATATTTAAGCCTTAATAAAAACATCATTGTTAAAAGAATTATATACATGAAAACTACACAAAATTCGGTGTATAATAGTTCACAACTTTCGAAATGAATAAAATATCATAACACATGATTATTTATAGAATATATTTTATTGAGTGATTATTTAAATAGTTGCCGGAATGCAGTATTGCGGATATTATATCTACATATACATACATTGCAGGACCCACCGACCACCCTACCTATATCTATGTATATTTGTCAAAATAAAACATATCAACTCCTACTATGATTATTATTCAATCAAATCCCACAAGTGGGGTAGCTAGCAGACCATTAACATGCAATAAACATGCAAAAATCATTTGGCGCGTAAGAAACTAAAAACTTTAGTAATATAACAAAATAATAAAATCAGTTTTTTATTGTACGGTGGCTTAGACATGCGGAGAGCAGTAGCATGTGTTACATAGAAGCCGGGTTTTACTTTAGATTTCCAGACTTAAAAATCATTGATAAATTATAAAATTAAACACAGTTAAAAATCCGATCATTTTAAATATTGTACGCAGTCGCATACCATGTAAATTAATGATTTCCATTAGTGAATTCGATATGTCGACCTAAATGTACTAGATTATTTTTTGTTACACTTCACGCATTATTTATTATGAGGCTTAATATGCTTTTGTTTCACCCTAATGCATAGCATCTGACTAATAAGCACTCACGTTTAATGGTATGATACTGTAAGTTAAAAGTACATACCATATACCTAGCGGGAATAAGGAAAGAATTAATCCCGGCTTTAAATATCAATCAAATCAACTTACATAATATACCTAGTACAGTACGAGTATATTGGTATTCGCCATTTCCTGCTACACGAGTCAACTAGAATATTTTACCGACAATCAACTGTGCAAATAAACCTCAAAAGAATATTGTTATACCAGATCACGTTTTACAAAAAACAATCTCACTTGAATTATACGATAAAAATCAGAATGATTTGATTCATTTGAGAGTAATAACTATTTCGTAAAGATGGGGTAGGTAATAAATAGAACAAATTCAGGTACTGCGGACTAATTCTACTACAACTTCTAAGCAAGACGCCATGACAGGAAGTGTAGTGACATTATAGACAATCATAGATGTCATACACAATCATAGACAATAGATTATTCCAACAGGTATGTACCGGCACTGAAGAAGAATGTCATTATAGTATGAACGATTCATTATGAAAATATGACGTCCGGAATAACGGAAACTTTTTACAGGGAAACAAGTACTATTTTTGATCGTTCTACGTCATTGGACAATTTCAAGACACGAAACAGCTTGGACCATCTTTCGTATTACACGAACTTCTTGACACACACAACACCATTTGTGGATTGTTTATAAATATGTAAATGTGAAAAATGACTTAACATTATCGTCATATTTCCCTTATGAGTCATTATCAATACATATATATATATATATTTTTTAAAGATATATCTGGGTTTTGTTATAAACCCAAATACAACCTTATACACCTTTCACAGTAAGCTAAAAGCTTGTGTCGTGAAAGGGGAGTTTGCCGGCACCTGGGATCGAACCACGGACCCCTTGTTCATGAGGCCGAGACTCTACCTCCAGGCTACCGACGAACTCAACTAAATATTACAGAAGAAATGATAAAAGACTTCATTGAAATACCTCTATACAAAAGTATCGAAATCAATATTATACTAGGTATTTGCAAATGATGTTCTGAACAAAAACAAATTTTATAACCGTATTCTTGCGAGTCATCGTGGACGTAATTATATTAATTTGATTAATATAATTACGTCCACGTCAATTGATAATTGTTTTAGGTAAAATCTTTGAATACCTCCCCAATGCTGTTTTAAGCGTGTGAATCAGAAATAATATTTAAAGATTATGCTAACATAATTATATTCTTGTAAAATGTTTTCTCTATCAGTAAAGTGCTTAATTCAAAATCTTTGTATCATATTCCGGATTAAATAAACATAATTATTATTGTTTTCTTCGTGCGATTCTCGGAATGAAACAATTCTACCATTCTTTGTACAAGTTTTTGAATGTTTTTAAAATAATAGACATTTATAAAGTTTTACGAATAAAACAATTAATATTTATCCTCACTTTACATATAAGGTGTCCTTCCAATTTTGAACATTTTATTTACATATTGCGGAGAGAATCATCTATTTGTGAGTCAGTGAAGTATTTTCCTTGTGAGTAATGTCATGCTGGTTCAAATCTATATATATATATATAAAAGAAAGTGGTGTTAGTTACACCATTTGTAACTCAAAAATAGCTGTACTGATTTGAATGATCTCTGTTGGATTCTCCTCCCCCCCGAATAACCGATAGACAATTAAAATATTTTACAAATTCAAGAATTACGAAGAAAATTATTTACGCCATACATTTTTAATTTCAATAAAAAATGCAATATGGAGAATTATACAAAATCAACGATGATGTTTTTTTTATAGATTGGCCTATTTAAAGAATATTTTTTGTATACATTTTTAAATTAGAATCGATATCCGTACAATTTAACATCTGTGGTTCTGAAATTTCATTTTGAAAAAATCATAAATGAGAATTCTTATAAATTTAATATGGATAGGTATCTACCTAAAAAATAAATTAGTACCTTCATAATTACGTACAGCAAATAATAAACAAACCTGAGTTAAGTATAATTATTCAACATAAATGTTTTTTTTATTTTTTACACTACACTATGACACACTTGGACAATTACGGGAATTTGTAAAGAGATTAAAAATATTAATCGTTCATTGATTGTTAAGCGGTACGATGTTTGCTGGGTCAGCTAGTATTTTACAAAATTTGTAAGAAGATAACTTTTGACATAAATACTCGATACAAAAGTAAAATCACTGAAGTAAAATATTATTGTTATGTAAATGAATATTAACTTTGAAGCGAAGTTTAAGTTAAGAGAATATTCCCTTAATAATACAAACGACTTATTTTGGACCATCTATTTAATAAAAGCATACACGTGCTTAGAATGTAGTTAGGTATAAAAGTGAATATTATGAGGGAATAATAAAATAAAACAAAATAGTTTAATAACTATAAGACTATTAATTTATCAACTTATATATTTATGATGCGGTACCTATGCCTCATCAAAAAGTAACGGTGGTCGATGGCAAAAATAATCATAAAAGTCGCTTAGCCCCAATATACGACGACATAAGGGTTAAATAATAAATTACGACTTACAAGTAAATACGCACATATTCATTTCGTTTTACGTCTAAAATACTCAAGGAGAAACCTCTTTATTAGAGTGATGATATTAACGATTACATTTTATTTTTTACTGTGTATTAAACTTAATGTAAAGATATTAGGTATATATTTTTATTCATTAAATAAAAATATATACCTACTACCAAAACTACTACGCCATCACGGCATATCCCAAAAGTGGGGTTACCAGCAGACCAGCTACATGTGATAAACATGCAGGCTGTCTTCTCGGTGCTTATAATTTATAATGACATTCAGGATGAGAGACAAACCTTTGAATCGCTGAATTTCAGAATTTCAGGAAAAATTACAGTAATACAATTCAATGTACAGAGGGCGAGTTTATCGCTAAAATGCAACATAAACAAAAAAAATTAATGACAATAATAAGATCACATACAAACATTTCTGAAATCGAGACATCTTTGCCAACGTTCGCCATGCCTCGATGACCACAGAAAAACGAAACGACATCAATAATATTGGATAGTGTGAAGAATGTGGACAATATCGTACCTGATTTATCAAACGTAGAGAAAGGAATGAAAGAAACATTGGAACATAATTTTGTTTTCACCTGCTTATTAGGGGTTCGCACATTCTGCTACTAAGTAAACATTAATTAATTTTCCAGTGAGTGATTTTATCGTTAAATTTGTTGTCATTTATTAATTATTTTATTTGAAGTATATATTTTGAAAACCTTGCTGATAAAAAGATGAATAAACGAATAAATACTGTTCAGTTTAATGATTTGAGATGACTTTATATTCCTTAGGAATTATGTATTGAAAAATATAATAAAAGAGAATATTTTATTTTTATTTATTTTTGCAGAAGTGCGATGATCTCAATTAGTTGATAAACGGAGCGACGACAAACAAAATCATTCTGTACTTCATTTCTATCTGCTACAGAACAAAAACAAATGCGATGCGAAAAATGAAATTCAATCGTAATATTGTGAAAGAAAATAACAAACGCAAAGCAATGAATTAATAATAATAAAAATAAAAGTATGTTAAATTACCTAATGGCTCTATAGGGTAAATTTCTCTCAGTAATCGTTTTCACAATAAAAAAAAATAACAGGAATCTTTTAAAACGTACAAGTGAACATATATATTATTCATTGGGTGTATTTTGCTTGCTCAGTACAGATCCTAAATAAACACTTGTATTATACTAAAGAAGTAGTATTGAATGTGCCTACCAGCGGCGGAATTAGTTTTTTTTTATATATTGGGCGTTCAATTTTGCGATACGTAGACACTACATAATGACATATCTTAACTAAATAACTCTACAATCAAACTAATTGCTGACCAAAATTTACACCTTTTTCTTTATTCAACTTCATTTCGCTAAAAATATTAAATGACCGTAGACTAATACAAAATACGTCGTTTCATTGACGTTGTTTTCTATGAGAACATACACATAATCTTCTTCTGATCCTTGGGCAATTATTAGTCCCACATGGTGGTGGGTCTTTGCCTTTCTTGTCTTGTTTCGCCACTTGGTTACGTCGAGTGCATCCTCATGGGAAACATCGCAGTTCTGCATGTCTCGTCTCACTACTTTTACTATAAAACTCGTACTACCACGGATATTTCGAGCTCGTCAGTAGCCTGGAGGTAGAGTCTCGGCCTCGTGAACAAGGAGTCCGTGGTTCGATACCAAGTGCCGGCAAACTCCCCTTTCACGACACAAGCTTTTAGTAACTTACTGTGTAATAGATATTTTGCAGCAAATTCAAATCTATTTTAAATTTAAACCTATTTGATATCAATAAACTCTAGATCTATTTTAAATTATTTGAAAGTTCAATTTCTCTATGCATTCAATTGAAATGAAGTTCGCATCAGATACCTACGCGTGGCGTCAAGTTTTAATAAATTTTGATTTGGAACTTAAGCATACGCTTCTTCTCTTTCGTAAATTATATATTTGATGTTCAACCATGCGGTGCTTCTTTGCATGTATGGCAAACACGCTACTGACACTTACATTTAAACTGTTTATCTTGTAAGTAGTACCTCATGGTATGCGCTTGTTTTTTTTTATACACCTTTCACAGTAAGCTAAAAGCTTGTGTCGTGAAAGGGGAGTTTGCCGGTACCTGGGATCGAACCGCAGACCCCTTGTTCACGAGGCCGAGACTCTACCTCCAGGCTTCAGGAATCATTCAGGAATTCTTATACCTAAACACCAACACAGTGAATTGTTCAAAACTTATTTCTTGTACGAGGCTTGTTCAATAAACAAAGTGACTTCAAGTTTCATGAGATACGCTCATTCGATTTTAATTTTTTGTTTTTCTTATGTCTATACACAAAATTTTAGGTGTAATATAAAATATTCCTCCAACCCACTTGAAATGTTGACTGTCACATTTGGCGAGCAAATTTTAAGCAAAAATTTAATCATCCCAATGAAAGTGGCTTGAAAAGTCAAGACCTAAAAACGCACGTCAATTTCAATTAAACATGAAGGATGGCTCACTGTTTTCTTTAATCAAAATGGCGTGATGCATCGTCAGCTCTTGCTAAAAAGCCATACAGTCAATAAAAAATATCTCGTAGAACTCGTACCTTGTGCAAAAAGCAAGACGTATAAAACGTCCATGTCTGTGGAAAATAAAAATCATGACTTTAGCATCACTATAATGCCCCTGCTCACACATCGTTGCTTTTTCACGACTTTGGGCCAAAACCAACACCGCAATCATGTCTCAGCCTCCGTATTTATCGGATTTGTCCCCAGCAATCTTTTCCTAATCCGAGAACTGAAAAGAATTACGAATGGACGGCGATTTGCCACGATTGAAAAGATAAATATCACTTCGCCGGGAAAGCTCAAGACTGTACCAAAAAAAGACAAAATCTTTGCTGAAATTCAATACAACCGTTAATACCCACACTACGAACTAATTTTCTTCTCACACTTGGGAAATTGATGGTGGGATCTGCCACCAATTTTTTGCCGGGTGCTCTACGGCTGTAGATATTCGATGTTGTATATTGGTGTTCAGGTCTCCAGAAAGATCCTTCATTTATTGAAAATAATATATTGAAATTACTTTAAAGTGTAGGTATATCAATATGAGCAAGTTACGTATCATTCTCGTAACATACTCGTATAACAAGAACAATGTGATTAGATATACTTATTACTAACTTTTTATTATTTCTATAGTAGTACCATAGGAATGAGTTTTTAAGAAATGCAATCTTGTATACAAAATGTTCATATTAGACGAAGGAGGTAATAATAATATGATTGCATTGTATTGAAAGTAGAATATCGGTAAACGTGTTCGATATTACTGTATTTTCTTTCACCTGTTTCTAAAGCATTTCCCGATAAAATAGGATTATTTCGAATAGTCGATACATACCAAATGTTCTGAATTTGCAAAACAGAGTAAGAAGCAATAGTGAAAATTAGGTTTTATAGAGAATATTCATAATAATCCTATCAATGTACATCGAGATATGCTGGTACAAAAGCATATTGAAAATACAACTCTTTGCATATTTACTGAGTAAATTTCAAGAGATAAAGAAGGTATAATATTATATTTAAGTTGACCTTTTTTCACGTAATACCTATTGAGGTAAAAGCTTTCCGATAAAATATGAGTCAAAATACCATAATATCATAACCTGAAAAATTCTCAATGTCCACATTACAATAATGTTGTTCACTTTGTTCTAGCAGTACTTCTAAAACTAACTTTTGGAACAAAATAAAAAATAAATAATACACGTTTTCATCCCGTTTTCTCGAAATTAGTATTAAGATAACAAGAAGACAGACGTGTTACGTTTTTGTATGACATTAAAAATATCTATCTATCTACAACATCATGATATCTCATACAAGTGGGGTCACATATAGATTAACCGCGTGTATTTTTTTATCATATTATATTTTCTTTTTAAAATATTTACAGGATCAAATAGTCAATCACAGAATGTATTAAATTAAGTATAAATTAAATATGTGAACCAACAAAGATTCTAAATAGGCCAGAGGTGTTTAAGTATTTCAAAAACAGCTCACAATTTTGAAATGAACAAGAAACTAAAATACATAAAAAAACAAATTAGCAAACATTTATTTAAAACAAATCAAACTTATAAAAAAATGCTAAAAAAATAGTTAAAACAAGATAAGAGAATGAAAAGTGAGTTGAAAGAATGAAAACCAATAAAATATTTAAACAAAAAGACAAAAAAAAAAAAAAATTAGCCAGACGTTCTCTTCGAGACACTAAAAAAGTAAAACATTGAAATTACTTAAACGAAATTAATATCTCCAGCAGAAACGAAAAACGTCAAGTCATAATACAATATAGTAGTAGAACAAATACATCATATAATAAAACACACAGTCTACATACAATAACTCGCGTACATACTTTCATATGTACGTACGCGAGTTATTTTTCTACGCTTTGATTAGATATTTGATTTGTACGCTTCGTGATAAAAAATAGAATCGATAACGGACGTTGAATACTTTAGCAACCTAGAGATACCTATTGATTGAAAAATTCGACAAACAAAAACAAAAAAGGATCAAATACAAATAAAGAAATACCTAAAATGAAATAAAAAAAAAATACATAAATATTTATTTTCTCAAGGGAAACAGATGGATTGTCGATGAAATACAGAAATGTAAAACGATTCAGAGCGGAATAATAAATCGTTCGCAAAAAGATATTCAGAACGTTTAGAAAATAATATGTAAAGGCTACCTACTGCTTTGATTTTCTACTTTACCTACTACGAAATAATTTCATACAAGTTCCAGTTTCAATGCACTCGTCGTCTTTTGAATCGAATAGAGAAATTTTCAAATAAAAATGAACATGTAACAAACCAAATATTAGGTTAATCGAAAAATATATTGTTTGTTTAGAAATATATTATCATAAACTGAGAGAAGAAATGGAAAACTGGAAAGGAGTGAAAATAAATGGGAAAAAGGTTGAAATGATTCGATATGCTGACGATTTGGCACTGCTCGCAGACTCCGAGATGGAATTGAATGAAACTTTAGGAAAAATGGAAAGTATACTACTGTCAAAATACAACATGAAACAAAATGTTTGGTCGTTGGAAGGAATGAGGCGACTGCGAACATTGCCATAAATAAAGTGAGTGTCAGAGGACGGTTGGCGGCCTGTGAAATGTGGTGCTACAAATGCATGATGAAAATCCATTAGTCGGAACACGTCGAAAACGAAGAAGTGTTAAGCAGGGTAGGCGATAAACGGCAACTCCTTAAAAGAGTCATTCAACAACGAGCTAACTGGATTGGCAACAATATCAGGCATCTAGGCCTGCTCATCACCATCGCGGAGGACAGGATCTTAGGCAGAAACGGTAAAGGCCGACCAAGAGACACATATGTGGACCAACTAAAGAAGGACATGAACTGTGGCATATACGTAGAGCTATAGAGACTAGCTGAAAATGGGGAGGAATGGAGACGAAAATTCAAACTCGTAGCAGTATATATATATTGGATAGATGTGGATAGACATTAGAGGTGAACATAATTAAATATAGATAACTAAACGTTTATTTTTTATAAGTACCTATTTATAATTATCTGTTTTTGCCAAAAAATACATATGCTCTACTTAGGACTAAGAATGTAATTAGTTATAATTAAATTTAGTATTAAATTATCACATTTAGTATTAATTACACATTGTCAACATAGTATCACACATTATTTTGGTTAGCTGGAAGATATTGCCTGCAGGCAATAAGCTCGCCAATTGCTCATGATTTTTTTTCTGATCAATAAAGTGTTCTTATTATTATTATTACATATCCAGATTTGCTGGTAGAGAATTCCCCTAGGTAACAAACATGCATATTGCTTATAAATTACGTGTAATGGCCTACTGGTGCCATTGGGAGACAATCAGACTGTCACCAGCTTCAGAAGTAAATTGAAAACTGCACTCTTCGCAGGCGCCCTTGAGACGGTCTAGGGACTGTTAAACGAATTCAAAACAAAATCATGCAGAATCATCGTCATCATCATTTCATGCACGTTTTGTTACAAGTGTTACAACAGTAAAGGGTTTATATTATTAAATAATAAAATACTCTTTATGAATCTTTAGGCATTCTGTATCATTTATTCCTTACGTAGTACACCAAGAATAATATTCTTGGAGATATAAGTATATAAAAGAATAGTAAATTATACTATCCTCACGATGTATCCCAAATTCGGTAGGCCGAAAAAACCTTATTTACTTATTTCGCTTCTTCTTAATTCATACCATTTCTCATGCACGTAGGTACGTCGATTTCTCTTACTCACAACACGGTCGTCCTTGAGAATTTGATTCACGAGATCAAGCCACGTAGTTATAGGACACACTCATTTCCTCATTCACCCTCTTTCAGATAAGTATACTCTCTTTGTCACTATGTAACAAACGTGTAAGTTGTCCTCTTCGTGTCAATCAAACTCAAGACAATTAGGATAAGTGGCAAACCTCATCATTGAAATGAAGACGTTAAATGATAATAATAAACCACATAATTGATCAAAAAAGTCATGAGCAATAGGCGAGCTTATTGCCTGGAGGCAATATTTTCCAGCTAACCAAAATAATGTGTAATATTATGTTGACAATGTGTAATTAATACGAAATGTGAACAGTTAATACTAAACTTAATTATAACTAATTACATTCTTAGTCCTGGGTAGAACATTAGGTATATTATGTGTCCTGTTTCCTGTAATACTACAAAATTGAGGATTATGGCACGGGGAGGAACTATTTAAGATAAATCTATGGATTTTAGGTTATTTTTAAAAACGTGTAGCGTAGGAAGGGGATTCGATCCCGACCCTTTTTTCTAATCCCGGGAATTCGGGATTATCTACAGTTGATCCCGGGATCCCGGGACTAGTCCCGGGATTTTATTGGTAATGTAAAGTGGTAACAAAAAGTCAGTAAACCATGTCAAAATCAGCTTTTTTTATTTATCTGGCAATGAATTTAAGTTTAGAATCTGCAAAAAGTCGGTTAAACAAAATTATACTTCAAACATCTTCTAAAATAAACAAACAAGGCACTAATGATTTATAAAACTAGCAATTTAACTTTTTTTATATTTTTAAATTGTATTTTTTGTAACTATTTGTATTTATTTCATAGTTTTAACCCAGAACAGTTTTAGTTTTGTGGGGCGATATATTCTGTAATGTTGTTATTTATGCTTGTTTGTATGTACTATTTTGGATTTTTTTTTTTAAATTAACTTAGACTTATTTAGCTTAACCCATAACAAAAAAAATCATACTACAGGGATCAATGTTTAAACTCGTATTTTTAAATTAAATTAACCGGAGACTTGATGAATTAGGTATTTATTTGAATTAGGTCGGTGAGTGAATTTTGATGCTATTTTTTAAAATATCAAATCACTCAAGCATTGTTAAGAGACTATTCCAACGCGATTTGCAGTTAAACAATAAATTAATTAAGCTCCCTTTCATGTTCCTTTTCAATATAGTTTTGAAGCATAGTATCATTCTTCAAATATGCTCATTTGAAAATAAGAACCACTACGAACTTTCTTTACGACTTCATTAATATTCCAGTCATTGGTCAAACTCACCATTACCGGTTTTATAGACTAATCCTGAGTCCAGTTCTTCATTATCATCACCCAAATCATCAATAAAAGGCGATAGCCGTTTATGTATTAAAAAAATAAATAAAATATCATCACTGATAGGTTCATTTGCAGGTATTTTTCTATACAATAAATCACAAACGGCTAAGTGAATACCGTGTGCAAAAAAAACTAGGTGTTTGCATTAACAAGCTTTCCAACTGTAATTTGGACTATCAGTAACTATTGCCACAATATCGCATCTAGTGAGATATCGAACTCAGAATAGCGTTCTTTTAAGATACTAACACAGCTTCAGCTGTCAGTGATTCATTGATGCGATTGAGTCCCAAATTCTTGACTTATTGTATAATTGTATTAATCCTGAACTAAAGAAGTCCTTTCGGGACTAAAATACGACCGGGATTCGGGATCCCGGGATTGAATCCCCTAAGCGTAGGGGAGTTTCTGATATTGCAAGGTAGATTATTGTATTCCACATTCTAATTGCATGGGTCGTAAATGATGAACTGAAGAAGGTTATGGTGTGGGCAAGGACGGTAAGTAACTGGTTATTCTGAGATCTCAGAGGGCGTCCATGTGAAGACAAGTATTCGAAACGCTAAAAAAAGAACTATTAATGTCTTAAATGCGATTTATTTATAATTTTACGATTTTCGTCTATGAGAATAATTACGTCTTGTATAGGTATTTTAATTTTGTATCCGATTAAAATGAACTTATTCACAATAACTGCCAAATAAAAAAAAATAGTATTAAAACATTAAGTACTAAGAATAGTCAATATGAACAAAAAAAATTAAAGGTTGAAACGAAACAAATAATGAAACGGTAAAACTTTTCAGAACAAAGTAGAACATTTGAATATCATTTGAAAAGTTTTGTATAAGTTGGTACATTATTTTCGAATGTACGATCGCAGTTATACAACTTTATTATTCTTGTACTAGAGGAACTTAATTGAAAAAAAGATTCGAACAAAACCAAATAAAATTTGTAGTTGAATTTAGATTGCGGAGGTAACAAGGTACTTAGATATTTTATAGATTGAATATCATCTCCAGCATACAAATGCACACCGTTATATTCTCGATGGTTTAAAGTACAGAAGACATAATATGTCCACATTTGGCAGTTTCGAAAATACGTTTTCTTAGTTTGAGATTCTCAATTAATTCACTCATTTCAAATTAATTTAGAAGATGTCCTTTTTAAGAATTAAGTAAGTCGAAGGAAGAAGAAGCAGGTGACGAATATTAACAGGATGGTCACATCATATGAGAGATGCTACGCTGTATGAGGCGTTTAGACGGGCGGAGGACATGGCGCGGTGGAGGAGTTTGTCGCTTGGTTGGGGTCATGGTGGTCAAGATCCTCAGCATTAAGGGACCGACTTGGAAGAAGGAAGAAGTCGATATAAATGCATTCTGAAATATCTTACATGACATGTTACACCTGTGAACATAAAATATTCATTTACGAAGTGTAGCATTTGATTTTTATTATATATTTCGATTATCATTTAAGTATCATTGGCAAATATGTTGTATTCAGGACATAGAAGACGTCGCGATCGATCTTGTAAAATATATATTTACTCATTTTCCCAATTCAATAGTGGGCATAGTGCTTTAAATCATAGTTATTATGTACATATTTGTGAAACGATTACTACGGCATTTTTAACAATATTGTGTAGAAGTTCGGTTAACAGCTGGTAATAAACATGTGACTTGCCATGAAAAAGAGGACATTTAAAACAGGTGGCAAACATCATCGCTACGCATTAAATATATTTTAATATCTTGATATGTTTTACGAATACGGTATCATTGAACACTATTTCGGGGATTCCACGGCTATAAATGAAAATGGTTAAATGGAAGAAATTACTTAATGGTGAAATGCAACAACATAAAAGCAATTCAAACTAACTGAACTGCTTATGTTGCTGTATTGAAGGTTTTTTAAGAAAAGAAAAATATGAATTTGCACTATAACTTTGAAACACATTTGTGTACAATATTTGAAACTAAATTTTAACAATTTGTTTCGAAATTTGAAATCAAGCATTGGGATGCCTTACTCACTTTTGCACGATGTCTAATTGTGTAAATATGATTTTCTAATCGAGAATCATGTCTGATTGGTTTTGTCACCTCCGCGTTATGCCAACATTCGGTTAAAACAAGAGAAATATATGGTAAATATAAATAGTTTTTTTTATCATTTACTCAAAACACATTAATCACATCTCCCAACACCGAATCAATCTGAAACGCCATGCTGTGCGTCATAAAGACGAATTCTATATTATAGCATTACATGTTAACAAAACACTCACGTCCTCATCCTACCATTTATTTATATTACAAGAAAATTTCAAATACTTAACTAGTCATAGCCCACCATTGCGATCTAATAACGAGCGTCTTCTGGAAGTTCCTAGACTAAGTACTAATTGTTTCTCTCTAATGTGGTGTTCCTTGCTGGAATAATCTTCCTATAAAGTTTCACGATCGTTAAACGTTCTTAAGCTAAACATTTTTTGTCTTCTAACTCACTATCCGTTCCCTAACTCCTCTCTCCCTACTTCCACATTCCCTTGTACGAGTGATGTGTATATTAAATTAAGTCTATTTTAGTATGTATAATTAATTTAATATATTATTTGTAAGTATACCTATATCTATTTAAAACTTTGGTACTACTACTACTTCTATTTATTTGTTAATTTATTTATTCTTTTTGCACTTCTACTGGTATATCACAAAAATGGGTTAGCCAGCAAATCAGCTGCGTGTAATAAACATTCAAGCAGTCAATTCCGTGCCAAATAAAAACACAATCAGAATGAGAAATAAAGATGTATGTCTATATGTTTTCCAACATCTGTCTTTTACAGGGCACTCGAAAACTAACGGAAAAGAGCGGGAGACCGATTCTTTACCGGGTGCTCCACATTTTTGTTATGTATGCGTCAAAATGGCGTGGCGAGGTGGCAGAAATCACTACATAGTAATAATTTCGCCATTACATGTCTACGACTGAACATTTTAAATTCAATGTTGTTTACAACTACTTGTGTATAATGATTATGTGCACAAAGAATATACAAGTAAATAGGTCGAAATAAAAATAATTATATATTAATACTTTTTGAAACATCTCAAATAACGTGGATGGAGGTAATAATCATGGTCCTGGTCATTAGACGCCGAAACAAAAAAAAAAAATACAGGACACAATGCTCTGGCAAAGCAGGATTAGAAGATACGAGTACATAGGATAACACCGGAAGACGAAGAAAATACCCGCAAAAGAAAATTTAAAAAAAGAAGAAAGCGGAAGAACACTTTATAATTTTATGTTTCTTACAAATGATATAAAATATTAAGAACTTTTATAATCGAAAAAAAGATATTTTTCTTTACAAATAATTTTCTAAGCTTTATTTTGCAACATTAATAGGTAGGTACTTACGTACAGAGCTTTTAGTTTACACATACAAATCTCGATCAAAGCCACAGGAGAACATCTTACCTGAAATTAAAGAAAAATAAATAAATAAATAAGTCGTTAACATTCTGAAATACAGCACACATACAAAATTTTGATAAAATATTTTATTTATCAAATTTAATGTATCAGTGTTGACATTGTAAAACAACATTTTAATAATATAAAATAACACTGTTTTTTTTGTTTCACATTGATGTATACCAAAGTATACTACAATTACGCCTAGCGCTTTCACCAATATATTGGCATCATCAGAGTTTATACTCCGCCCTGATGATGCCAATATATTGGTGAAAGCGCTAGGCGTAATTGTAGTATACTTTATATACATTTATATCTATAAAATCATGATGTGTTCAATACGTGTCAGTTGGTGGATTAATTGCATGTGATGAATGTACAGGTAGAGATTTTTTATCAATAACAAGGTTTTCAGAATGGATGGCTAATCTTACCGCTAAATTAAAGATGCTTGCGTTAATAATATCACTTAACAAAAGTAAAATAGTTACGTAAAAAGTAGCAAGATAATTTATTCATTTAATTATTTAAACAATACAACCATACAATAGATACATAAGATATAAGTATAAAACATGTCAAACCAACAAGCTTAACTTAAAACTAAAATATACATAAACCTAGTGAATTTAAATTCATTGGATTGATCTGCAATGAGTTTCGACTTTCTTCTCCATTCTTGGCTTTTTTCTGCTGGTCTCTTTAATATTTTACATAAAACTAAAAATAATATAATTTTAAATAAAAACAAACAGAGGTAAATGTAAAATAAGCAAAATCGAAATAAATAAAACAAGCGATTTTTTCTACTATTTGTTTTAGTTTGTTTTATTCGGTGAGAGAGACGTCTTTCGTCTTGATTTCGTCTTGAAGATTGACAATGTCTTGAATTCGTCTTGAAGATTGACAATGTCCTTATAAGACGAAAGACGTCTCTCTCACCGAATAAAACAATAGTAGAATAAAACGCTTGTTTTATTTATTTCGATATGGAATTCTTCTACCTAAACACCGACACAGTGAGTAAAATAAGCACATATCAACAACAGCCCAAACACACGTGCACTTGACACATAACTCCCACTTAGCACTCATGCGATAAAATTATCTAGTATTTTCATGTATAATAGGTAAATTAGAAAAAACAAGATTTTACTTGGATACGTCTATTCTGAAATATTATAATATTAACAACCTACGTACAATACTAATATTAGCTCCCCATCCCCCTTCCCTTAGCATTTGTGGAATCAGCTTTATTTATAGCATGAGATATACATAAAATCAAATTAAATATCTTACCTAAATATGTTAAAATATATTGAAAATGTTTCTGTCGATCATTCGGAACGTCAGAATTCAGAGAAGAAAATAAAGACAGATAATAAAAATCTGTTAATATTTTCGTAAATGTTCATTATAAGAATTATTTTTTTTACACAAACGAACGTAAATATGTATGTGTGTATGGGCGTGTATTTATTTTTTACAATGTTGAATTCAATTTATTCATATTGTAACAAAAAAAAACGGAATACGTGGTATAAAATTGTTTTACATATCCATTTTTAGAACTTAACTTCAATATTGCTTAAAAAAATCTTTGTAGAAATTCCTTATAAGAAATTATAATAAATAGAAAAACTTAGTAGTAACTTAGTAGTAACTTAGTAGAAAACTTAGTAGTTATAATAAATAGAAAAACCTACTTATCTTCATTTTCATTTAATAAACTGTGACGCAACGCTTACATTAATTCATTGTATCGTAAATGAGGATATTAAATTGAACAACATAAACACGAATGATGTGCATTATAGTAACGTGAGTGAAAACGAAATTTTAAACATACAAAATAATGAAAAAAAATATGCGAATGTGCATTGATTTCTTTGCTTCGAACGACAATGTGCATTGATCGTGTTAGTCGTACAAATTTATGCTATGTACAGTTAATTGACTAACACGATCAATGCATGCAGTTCGGAGCTAAGAAAATTTCCGATCAGGGTGTAAAAGGGTTAAGAAATAATTTTATTACATTAATAAGATTAATCAGGAAGCGTCTATGAGAATCTGAATAACCAAAGAAGAATCAAAACTAGGGTTTAGAAACAGGTCTATAAAAAATTAATTTCTCTCTGACTACCCCACGATGTGGAATGGGGACGGGGGACAGATCGATATAATGATAATTAAAGTAATAACATATATACATTATACATATTATAATTAACGTTGAAAATTTGTGATATATTTTACATGCTTTAACCACCATTCACTCAGTAATGATTTGATATGTTTGTCTTTATCACAATAGATATATTGTAAAATACATGATAAATATTGAGAAGATGTTTAGACAGAAACAAAGAAATTTGTTATGGAGAAATTTACAAAAGAAATTTATAACATCAATTATTTGATAAAATTCACTGATTGAGTCGAAGAATAATAAACATGTATTACTTATTCTTCTCGTTTATGATACAAAATATTATATTATTTATTTTATTTTTATTTCAATTTAACCACTGCAAGCTACATACATATGTTACGTTCGTTAAATGGAGTAGGTCTGATGACTACTCCACATGTAGGATATACTCTGACGGTACCTAAAGAAGCTAAAATAAAAATAAAAAATGAACTGTGTTAAATAAAGAAACTATAAAGCGCGCATAAATTATATACCTACCAATGTTATTTTAATAATAATAATTTTAATAAAATTAAAAAAAATAAACAAATTCTGAAAATGGATAGAAACATTGTGATCATAAAATTAAGGTAGGTATATAAATTTTTACTTTTTTTCTACCACAAATAATTATTTTGATAACCAAAAGTATTGATAATCTCTTTATTCCACATACGTAGTAGAGTAGGCAAAGAGAAAAAGGAAAGCCAGATCAATCCTTGTGGACATTTTTTCCATTCCCATTCATTACAATTTGGTTCAAGTGATCAAACCTTGTGATTCTCGGCTGTCTTGAATAGAGCGTAACTTTAAAATTCAGCAGAGAAAAGAAATACAATACTCACTTAATACAATATTATCCATAATTGATGAGATAATAGTTATACATACTTGATAAATACTTATTTTGCAAACTTTCTAGAAGACGAGTAAACATTCTTTAAGCGAAATGTTTATTTTGATAAATAATTTAAGATCTGTATGTTCCCATGATTTTTTTGACATCCTGAGTACTCAATCAATCAAATCATTTATTATTTCTATACGTCGTTATCATATAACAATGTTTACAAAAGAATAAATAAATACTAAGATAATTACATAGATAAGGATGTAAAAAAAGGTTAGCCATTCCTCACAGGATGAAAAATATTCTGCAAAACGAAACACGCTTAGTTTAGGTGTATTATATTCTTAGGCAATATAAAAATATTTATGTATCATTCATAAGAAACAGGATAAAACAAATAACAAAATCGACGATACGAAAAAGTGTAAAAATAAATCAAGCATCTTCTTTTGTTTTTCCTTTCTGTATCGCTTCATTTGTTTTACGTCTTATGTTTCTAGCAATGAAAAACGTCCGTAGCCCAGAAAAGGGGTGACTAACAATTCGATAGTAAAATAAAACATTGTTTTACTTACATGCGTTTTCTTATATTTTTCTCGCGTTTAAGTATTTAAATTGATTATAATAAAATTGTGAATTGTGAAACAATAATAATATTGTAATTACACCTAATAAAGTTATGTTGAATATAAGAAGAATAACGAATTAATAAACAAATTGAATAAAAACGTTCATTTATTCGCAATCATGGATGAAATGTTTATATTTAAAATATATGGCTTACACCTCTATACAAATCTTCATGAAACAGAAAATTATACAATCTTAGATACTTTACAAAAGCTCCTGTCAAAAAGGACACTCTAAAATTTACAAATAAAGGGGAAATTCATACATTCTATGCTAGAATTTTAAAAGACGCTCTGGGGGCTCGCTGATTAGACATACAATAAAAAGTATCTTTATAAATAATATTATCAGATTACGATTCATCCTGTAATGAAAAATCTTACATCATAGAAAGAAACTAACATTTTTTTTATAAATCTTCCATATTGTGTTTTGATATAGATAAAAAAACACCTACGTGATTTATAAGTTTTTAGGAAGGCACTTCGAACTTTGATAGATACCATAAAATGTTTATATTCTACATATATTTTCTTTTATCTACTAGAAATGTGAACAACCAACAGTAAAGGTATTTTTCACGAGTAATATGGTCAATGGACTCACTACCTGTATTATAATATAATCATTCACTCATACATAGTTTACTTTGTGATATATTAAAAAAAATAATCCCTCACGATGGAAAGCATATTTATTGTGTTGCTGATTTTAAGATATTTTACGCTACTCGAAAACTTTTCTAAATAATCATAATGAAGAAATTATCCATGGATCCCTGACAAAGAATAAGTCGCTCAGTCTTTTTTGTTAGCTTTCGAGTGTCCTGCAAAAAGGAAGATGTTCGTAAAACATCACCATTCACCAAAACCATTACAATATCCTTCCCAAGTACTTAATGCAAGGAAAATAAAATAAAACTCGAGTATCGCTAATTCCAGAGTCCTTAGTAATAAAGAAAATTCATTTCAATGCGGTGATTATTTTCCTTCGAATAGACTGAAATAAAACATGTTGCTTTTGCGGCGTACAGACAGCTGGATGCGAACGTCAATCATCAAGCAAAAATCTTAATTCTTTCGGAGACAATTCGTCGCCGAATTTTTAACAGAAAAAATGAATTGTAAAAAAGTGTGGTCCAGGTGGTAGTAAGCTTATGGATTATTGAACAATCTCAAGATATTATCCAGCCAGAACCATCATAGAACCTATTTTTCGCTGTGTATAATTTTTTAGTGTAAAGCCGATTAATTTAGACTGCTTCCTCGGGGCTGCATTTTGTGTCGTCGAGAAGACATAAATATCTCTAGTTTCGGGCTGAGGTACGTAGTAGGCACTACCCTTTATTTAAAAATACTCCGCACGCAGAATTATAAATTCTATTACTGATTATAATTATATCATGTAGATATATATAAAAATCACTTTGCAGATATAATAAAAAGCATACTCGTGGAGTATATCTTATTCAAATTTTCCGATTAATTCATTGAGACAATTTGAAGACTAAATGATGTAGCAAAAACAAAGGTTCGTACGTGGGATGAGTCTGAATCATTATTTTCAGCAACAATATATTCATGAATTGAATATACATATAAACATATAAACTTACATAACTAATTAGAATTCGCAAAATGTAGGCCTGGCAACTAGGAAAACGCCATAAAACCTTCCTATCTATAGTCTATACTAGCCTTTTATAACTGAGTTCATAGCCACAATTTGACATTTCAATTTAATAAAAAGGCTTTTAAAAAACAGTCAAAATAAATGTCGTGCAGTATGAAGTATAACAAATCTCTAACCATGACACAAATAACAATATGTTTGTTAATAAATTAGATAAATTCTTACTACATAATAGTTCAGAATAAGTTCATGAAATTCACCTCTTTCACATTTTCTGTAGTAAGTCAAATTTTGACATAAGATAAAACATTATAATCGAGAAAATTTGAAACAACAATGGAAATAAATGGAACTCAATATACGCATTGTGATAAATTCTAATCTAAAAACGATATATTTGCTAATATATTTTACTAAAACGATGTTAGTTCGAGCAATAATGTTCCATTCTATTCAACTTTGAAATAATAAGACAATATTGCAGGGAAAAGTATCGAATTGAAGCATCAATATCAATCTAAAATTTAATACCAAACATGTGAAACATAGATACCTACATAGGAAGGTACTCGTAGTATGGACGCATAAGGTTTCTTTGAATTTACGATGAACAGATACAACATCATATGTTATTATTACTCACAATAGAAAACTTATGTTCTACAGTGAAAACATAAATAGGTACGTACAAACATTTATTGTCTCTATTGGATTATTTACAATCTCTTTGACTCGACACGATTCAACAATTGAACCGTGCACACGTAGAAGGGTTTATATACATTTTTATCTTTTAGAGATATTCATGAAAAACCGTTCTTGTAAAATTTTTGTTCAACAGTAAACTTTTTTGGGAAAAAAACTCATAAATTAATAAAAACACAAATGTTACTATATATGTTTTTATCAAAATAAGTAAAGTTACCAAAATATGGCAAAAAAAATACTAAGTTTTGTAGTACCTACCTATAAGGGTATACATTAAATTCATATATACCAATATACCACAAGGAAGACATCAAAAATTTTAATAGTACATAAAATGATACATATAACGGAGGTTATATTTCTTAAAAACCTGCCAGTAAAGATGTATTTTGCTATTGAACAACTTTTGAACACTTGATACGGATAAATTTTCGGGTAGACATTCTTAGCTACTACTGTTTCTCGAATAATGATTTCTTGACGCGGGAAAGAGTTGATATGTTTCTATTAATCTTTTTTTGTTTATTCAGATATTTTATTTGTCTTACTTGCGTGCCTTCCTCACCCATCTTAAAAATAAATTTACCGGCTTCAATTTTATTTTGATTTTTTGGTATTCGTATTACAAGCATATGTGGTTTTTATACCTTTAGGAGGTAAAGGAATTCTTTGGATTATAATTTCCTTCACATACAGTGAATATGAAATTAATCTTTCAAGAAAAGAATTACCAACAACCTTAAATGTATTTGACTTATGTTACTAACAATTTAATATCTGCTGTGTGTGTGTGGTATATAAATAAATAGATTGAGTTTAATCATCTACCAAATGCTTCTTCATAATCTCCATAGATGGCACTTATTCAATGAAAACTTTCTAACAGAAATTTTCCTAAAAATAACATATTTACAACACATACCTATATGAATACAATGAACACAAATAAAGATGGCAAACAACGCTGGTTACCACACATACATATATACCCTTATACTAACTCACCAATTCTGATTGTTTTTTCCCAGGTTTCAATACTCTATTTCTTGAAAAATCTTCTTTACCACTATTTTTCATTCTTTTTCTTCCATAACCTATCCAGATTTCCATTCTTATTGCGCATTTTCTACCTCTATTAACGCGATTTATATCCGCAGGCGACAAAACCACGCCAGCCATGTCGACCATCTTGATATTATATATACCCTTATACCACAAACATCAATAAATTATTTGAAATAAAGACGTGAATATTGCCGTTATTCACATGTTTGATATTTAAGAATATTTTTAGTGCAATGTAGACCCTTATCCCACATAAAAATACATTTTGGTCATGATGTATGGTATATACCCTTCTACGTGTGCACGGTTCAATTATTATCGCAACTATAGCGAATGAAAACCTTATGGATCAGTGATCAAATAGTAACGTGAAATCGTCCATAAATCGCATATGTGTCTTTATTGTTGAAATTTACAAATAGATACCGATGGTTTAGATCACAAAAGACACATGCCCACTATTTAGGTAAAATGATACAAGATCGGTTGCAAAGTCTTCTATGTCCTGAGTACAAAATTGCCAATAATACTTTTATCATTATCGAAATATTTAATGAAAACCAAATGTCACACATCCATAAATGAACATTTTTTGTGCACAGATGTACTTAACATGTCACATAAAAAAATTGAGAATTCATTTAGGTATATCGACTTCTTTAATTCTCAAAAAGTACATGTCCATCAAGGACATCTATTGAATTTTTTGAAACTGCCAAATGTGGACATGTGTCTTCTGAGCTTTAAACCATCGATATGTAGTTTAAAAGCATCCGTCTCAAACCCTAGTGGTTATAAGTATTTACCAAAACTCTCAATCGAATAAAAAATAATCCCACCACTGCACATCAATATAACCTTTTATGTGTAAACATATTTATTATTATCACGCCGCTTCCCTTCCGTTCCCTTGTTGAGCACTATTTACTCGTATGCCTGCATACACTTTTTACTTCCGTCACTGTCATACAATGTACCTACTCAAAACCTGATGATGATGATAATGATTCTGGATGATTTTGTTTTGATGCCGTTTAACAGCCCCTAGACCGTCTATAGTATATATATTTATAATCTTGCCGTTTGATCCCCGGACGTCCCCGTCTCTGAGGATTATTCCTTTCAGTCATGTATATTTTCTTATAAATTCTATCTTCGTTCCTTCCATCCATCCATGTGACCTAACCACAGTAGTTTATTCACATTAATTTTTGTCATTACCCCAGATTTCGTTTCACTCTCTTCTCGTATGACACCATAACGCACTTCATATCTTTTCTCTATTAGAGAGTTTACACAGTCTGTTGGCTGTGCGGATGAGGTGTCAGTTGAGCAATATCTTTATACTTTCACTCACATAGGTGTGAGAAATCCCGTGGAAATGCAAAAACTTTATTTAACTACGAAATCATTAGCTGCAGATCATTTTCAATCTCAGTCATCAAAACCAAATCATCAGCCAACATTTAGGCACAAACTTTTACGGACCTATATTATAATTTTTTGTCTTTTGACGTGACTAATGAAGTTGTGCTTATTCTTCTTCGCTCTCACCTTTATCTCATTTGTTTGGGGTCAGCTCTTCTAGTTCTCATCTTCCAAGTTTTCCGGTCCCCTGCATTCTCTGAACGCAGCTCTGCCTCCCTCAGATTCTGGCAATTGTGGACATCCAGGTGGTCACTGGCCTGCTTGGTCTTCTGGGTCCTACTTATATGTCCGATGCCCTTTTTATCATATTATTCTAAGATGGTCTCAAAATGTGTCCGTACCATCTTTTCACTCTTTTCAGTTACCTACTTTTTCACCCAATGGAAGCATTTTTGATACTACCACGGAAATATACGTTTCTCACCCTGTTCAACCTTGTTTGACCACCAGTCCATTAAAATTGTGCAAAGGAAATAAACAAAATATATAAATTGGTCCGATACAACTTACTGTTATCTCTTACATTTGATAAGAATATTGTATACTCTTTTTTTTCAAATTCAGAGGGATAAGCAAGTTAAACTGGCTTCGCTAGGATTTATTGTAATCAAATTATTATCTTCGTCTAGAGTTTTATTAATTTACGATTACAAGCGACATTGTTTATACAACTTTTAATCTAATACGCGACTCAAGCTGACGCATAACGAATTTACTAAAATAAAATGAGAAATATATCTGTGAGAAACAATTCAATTTCCCGTCTCTGGAGCTTTTAACATTATATCCACTTCAACGTATATTATTATAAGATGTTCTCCTATAAGTTCATCGGTTGATAGAAAATACATGTTTCATATACAGCAGAGTACAAGTGGTTCAACAATCTTATCCTAGAATAGGAAAAAAAAACTGTATTTTGTTGTTCATAAGATGTTAACACAACGTTATATATGTCCATTTGAAGGCTACAAAAAAAACAATAATGTGTGACCATGTATGACTTATACATTAAAAAGCGATTTTTATGTACCTACGTATTCTGCCATTACTAAATGTCTAATAACATGACTGTCTCAATTTTTGATCATTTAACCTTCCCAGTCCAAAGATATTCGTAACAAATGTAATATGTTTTTATCTGATTTTCCACTTTGTCATTAAAAATTAATATGTCTCGTACCATATCGTATATAATGTCATCTCAGATGAGCATAAATAATAGAACAATAGGTACCAATGTACTCGGGCACAAACAATAAGCACCGTTCGCTCGAATAAACTTCAAATAAAATAATACCTCTTGAAAGAGGAAAGGATGTACATTGTTGTAATCATCTTCAAAGAAACTTCCAAAACTTCTTAAGTCACATCAGGTTCCTTCGCTCATCGCACTCAGTAGAAATGAATTTTCTACTGATTAATATTAAAAGCAACGTATTCTAATATTAGTTTTAGTACCTCAGCACAGAATTCAGAACTGTACTTGTATTCAGAAATCTAGCAGAGTAACTTGTCTGTCAGTTTTAAACTACAGATCTTTCTATAGCCCCGTAAAGGAAACTTAGCTGAAACGAAACTTCAACGCAAATGGCTAGCGTGGCGGGTAAAAGTGATATTGCTGCTGAACCAAGATTATACCTACTTGATGTATGTAAATGACTTGAGGAGTTGTAGGCGTATCTGATTATCTGTTTTTATTCACTGTTTAAATGAGAGCTCAATACTGTATAAATATTGTTTATCTTCTCTTGTTTAATTGTATGTAATTGATGTATCTGCATATTTTCAATAAATAAAATTATTTTATGATCACTGTTGTTATATAAGGCCTTGTGTTTTAAAAGGTTAATGTTATATTTTTCTCATAATTCAAAAATCAGTCTTCACGACAGTAAATTATCGTCAAATAAAAAGTCCTTAACTAACTGAATTATTTTGAAAGTATTAATACTGGTTCGTTTAGAAAAAAATCCAATACAATGAAATCAAAACGTTTTCATAAAACACGCAGCGTTAAACATTCAATTTCCATACAAATTGACAACTAAGTGTCAAAAAAAACTGTTGTAGGTATCTCTGTTTATATATTAAAAACGATTGTTGTAGAAAAAATATCATACGATTTCAATGTACTGAGAAGTAAGGGGGTGTTCTAACTACGAGTAAGGACCGAGATGTAGTGATTCCTAAAATGTTTTCTTGGAGAAGGATGATTGTTCAAATAAAAAGTTTTTCTTCTTTCTAACTAGACTAATAATGGTATCCATTTAGAAGACATTTTATAATCTTTACATTAGATAATAATCGTCTGCCTTTGATGGTTTTTATAAAATGTATTTTTTTTATTCATTTGCGATCTGCGTCGGTCCACATATTATCAATTGATTCAGTCTTTATTCATCGAATATTGAATGGATATTTTAATCATATATTCTTTAAATAACTGTTTGAACCTGTAAATATTATTAAAATGGAAATCCAATAATACATATATTAAAATATAATACTTAGGTAAGTTAAACAATATCCTTTATTTGTATCACATCGTTCAATAATTTTGTAATTATGTATGCTCCTTTTGTAAGTTTTGTAACAATAAAACTATCTTCATATCTCCTTAATTTGTATCCGAGATTCTCATTTAACCTATTTATTATTATACTTATAATATGACGTAGATGGAACGTTATAGAATTGACGAATTGTAAAGTGACCTCGATGTGCTCTGGCACATAAATGACCAATAATAATAAAATATCTCGTCTATTGACTTTTTACTATAATATAAGCCTTATTTGATAACATAGCGTCATGAAAACACGAACACATGATATAACAAAATATTATTACATAATAATATGTTGTGAAAGTTCATCCACAGTATATTATTATGTAAAAAAAATCATTATAAAATTCAAACTGATATAGGAATTCCTATTGAGATAAGCAGGATGTAGAGGAAGTTTACAGAAATGTTTCAGGAAATGAAAACGCCTAGAGTGGACTGATCGTTTCCCATGCATATCATGGTTTCCATGGTATTACGTATTCCCATAGGTATATACACATTTTTTGTGTTTTATTTATTTGTTTATTTATTTATTTTATTCTTCACCGTACATTGTTTACAATAAAACAAATTAAAACATTAATCATAGAAAATATCAGTTATACAATTCAATGTACAGCGGGCGAGTTTATCGCTAAAATGCGATATCTTCCAACTAACCCGGCTATTTAAACTAAAATTAAAAAAAAAAAACAGACATAAATATACAAACATATCTACAGTAATAATATAAATGTATGAATTTTAATAATTTTAGTTACATTTAACAAAAAACTTTTATTTTTTGATTAAAAAAAGTTCTCCTATACACGATGTTTTATAACTTTTTTTATATTATTTGTTTCAATTTTAATACATTTATCTCAAAGAAAAAATAACATTTACATAACATAATCCAATCGCGCCAAATCCATAAAATCTTAACTCCTAGACAAACTGCACTTGAAAAAATAACATTTACATAAAATACTAAGAGATTTTTAAAAGATTGACCAAATTTTTAACTTATGAATTTTAACTAACTGACTTTTTACTATGTTTAACAATTTTATACCACTTTGATTTCTCTTTGTAATGTCTTGACCAAATTTTTAAATTATGAATTTTAACTAATTGACTTTTTACTATATTTGACATTTATATACCTTTGATTTCTCTTTGTGATGTCTTTACCAAAATTTTTTTAACATTTTTGTATCTTTTTTTAATTATAACATGATTAATGTTATATTGTCTGTAAAACTTTCGTTTCTTTAGTCTAATTGTTTTGTGTCTTTTTTTGTAACAGATCTTTCCTTTGTTTACATGTTTTGTATGTATACAGAGGTTTAACATGTTAAAGGCTTTGGCCGTAAATATTTGTAAATAAATAAATAAATTAATTAATAATCCAATCGCGCCAAATCCATAAAATCTGAACTCCTAGACAAACTGCACTTGGCAATCGACTACAATTTCACTTGTCGAAAATAACCGCTACAATAACGCATAATTACACGGTATATTGTAGGTATATTGTCGAAAAGTTCGTCAGTAGTCGATCGCCAAATGTGGTTTGTCTATGTACCGTTTGTCGGCGCGTTCTTTTTCATAATAACAATTCATACATACATAATTTAAACCAAATCAATAACAGTTTACATAATATACTTAATAAGTATAGCATTTATCTAATTTCAATTATAAATAAATCCACATTTCAAGAGACATTCCTTGACAAATCTTCTTGTTGCAATCTTACTACCACATTTCATAATATATGTCGGCATCATATTTAGCAATTTAGGCACAGTATATTCTTAAGTTCTTTTACCGTATTTATTATTATATTTTGTTACTAAATCATCATCATCATCATCGCCCTCAACGCTCCTCTCGGGAGCACAGGGCAGAAACCAGCCTCCTCCATTCAGAGCGTCTCTATGCCAATTGCGTCACCTCTTTTCACGACATTCCTTGCGCTCTGATATCGTTGTCATAGGAACGGTGTATTGTGAAAGAGGGACGCCCGGGCCGACGGAACCCCTGCGGACGGAAAAACAGTGCTCTTTTTGGCCAACTATCATTAGGCATTCTCAAAACATGTCCCAGCCAGGACCATCGTCTCTCCTGTTACTAAATACCCTTCATTTAATTTAAATCTAGTATGATGAGAGTATTGCGGTCTTGTAACAGAAGATTTTAAGAAAATGATGACGTATTGTTTGCCGCTGCCTCTAAGTAAATTATTTTATATATTGATTGATTGATGTTTACGCATACTATGATACTGCTTGGTTATACATACTACTATTATGTGATTTATTTTATATATTGATTGATTGATTGATGTTTACGCATACTATGATACTGCTTGGTTATACATACTACTATTATGTGATTTATTTTGTTTTATTTTACTGTACCTATTTAATTGTGATACCTAATTGAAATGTTTTAAATGATTAATATTTTTATTTTTGATTTGTTATGTTATTGTGTATACCTACATTCGCTCACACCAATTTTACTGTTTTTTTATTTGATAAGGTTTTTTTTATTTTGTTACCATCTTTTCGATAATATTTATGTCTAAACTAATTTGTATAGTATTGAAATGTTTATTATTGTTATGTTTTGTATTGTGCCAACCTTACTTTTAAAAGGCCTGTGGGCCGTTGATGTATCAATAAATAAATAAATAAATAAATATACCTATGTTTTTACATACTATTTTCAGAAAAGTATCCTTATTAATTTTATTCAAATCAACACACGGTAGGAATACTTAATACTTGATTATACATATTGAAAAAAGCGCAGACGTCCAAGAACAAAGTACGTGGCTTGACTAAGTAAATCACATTCTCGAGAACAATAACTCGGTGAGTAAGAGAAATCAGCATGCATGTGTGAGAAACTGGATTAATGTGGAGGAGTGAAGGAAGCAAAAGAAGTATTTAAGGATAAAACAACGTGCCGTCGCGTTCTCTCTGCCTTGAAATAGAGATAGAATATATTGAACGGCAACGTTTTACCAAGTACAAGCACTTGGTGATTTTTATTGACAACCCCAAGTAGAAAGAAATGCTAGTAGATAGCTAAAGCAGATAATCTCCGAGGGAAGATGGGTTGAAAGTTAGTACATAATAAAATAAACAATTAAATTAAATTGATAGGCACACCACATAAAGAGAATAATGTAATTCTTTTTATGATTAATCCCTATATAAACCGAATTAACACGTTGATACCATTGTAATTCCCCTTATCTTCCTCGTTCGTCGCTTTAATCACATTACTCTGGTGGTTTCATTAAATCGCTCGAAACGATCTTTTTTATTTACAATTTTATCGAATTTGCTCTTTTAACGTACCTATGTATGCAAAATATAAGTTTATTGTTATATTTAAAAAGTTCTAAAAGTATTGTCATCGAAACAGTTATTGTGATATGATATTTGAAATAAAATTATATTTTAAAATATCAAAAATAATAATCACACGAAATTGAGAACGTTGGTGAAATATAAGAGTTTTTCGAACAAAATACCTTGCACGAGTTTTTCGAAAAAAAATTTGTTTGACTTAAATAATCAAGTAACGGATGTGCATTGTAGAATACTTAAAAAACATTCAAAATAAAATTTCAAACTAATAGTTAATCCTTCTAAAATAACTGATATTGAATTTTTATTTTGAACAAAAATAAAAGACATACCATAAAGAGTTGTTTTGCCCATAAAAATATAAAATAACATACTCTACACTGTTTTACAAAATTCAAGCAAAAATATGCTCCGGGCCTTTAAAATAAAATCGATAATATTTCTATTAAAACAAATATGACACGTGAGAGAAAATCGAGGGAATAGTGTCCCTTTCTAAAAAAAATTTGTTGAAAGACATCGTATTTTAGCGATAAACTCGCCCTCTGCACATTGAATTGTATAACTGATATTTTTATGAAACTGTTTTATTTTGTAATACCTATTGTAACCAATGTACAGTGAAGATAAAAAAAATACAGCACAAAGAGTTAACATAACATAACATAACATACATAGACATTTCACACAGATCGAGCTAGTCCCAAACTAAGATGAATCTTGTATTATGGGTACTAACGCGACGAAACACACATATACAATGCACTAAACACATATACATGTAACACCCAGACCCTAAGAATAACATATACTTTGAATATTAATATACTTTGAATATAAAAACATCAAATTTTAAGGAATCGAAGAAAGTGTGTAAAGATCTGTTTGGCGTTCCGTTCTCTCTGCCTACCCCGCTTGGGACACGGCGTGAGGGTATAATATAGAAAAGTAGTATAGTCTTCTTTTTCTTTTTTCTTCTGGCACTGTCCCAACTTCTTGTCGCAGAAGGCTGTTGGGGTCGGCTCTTCTCGTTCTGAGGTTAAACATTCTTCTGTTTCTTATATCATCTTTATCCAGGCCATTTCTCCGCAAGATTCTATTGCATTGTGTCATCCAGGTATTCTTTGGTCTACTCCCTCTTGATGGATTTCGAAAGAGATAGTATAAAAGTAGAGTAAAGTATTTTAATCACTATTACACTATGTTGAAATAATTGAAAAGTTAATTTAATTAACGATTAAATGTTTGACATGCGTATTTTATTCGAATATCTAAATTTAACAATCGAGTCAGTATCAAATATTATATTCATATTTAATTAGGTTGACAATGCTGGAATGACGGTCAATTATTTATTACACACATTGAATGAAGTTAGTAGGGCGAGGATCATTTATGTTATTAGTTTGCTATTGTATGTAACTATAGTGCGGTTTGTTGCAATAATTAAATTAATCATGGTGTATATTTTTATTGTAAAGAGGAATGTAAGTATGAATCTGCCCATACTGCGACGTGACTGAAGGAAAAAATGGATATCGTCTGTTATTCGCACCACAACAGCATGTTTCATGGCTGGCAAGCCAATGGAAGAAATACACGAAATAAGTATACAAGTCGTACTCTCCGTGGCAATAAAAGTAAAGATGTATGGGTGGTATATCTCATCACTAACTTTATATAATGTCTTAACAAACACCTTCCTTTTATATAATAAATAAATAAATAAAAATACATTGCCATCAATATATTATACAGTTTACAAGTTTTTGTTCCCTGTTCCTTTAACAATTTGTAAAGCGCCGTTTACTCATAACATGACCTCAAGGGCACTGTATATCGTATCCATCACCCGAAACTCCCAGCAAAAAGGTGTGTCTTCAGCCCTCTTTTAAAACTCTCTCCATTCACCTCCTCTCGCAGACACAGAGGCAGCTTGTTCCAATATCTGGGAACCGCAACACTAAACGCTCTATCTCCAAAGCTTGTTTTGCGAGATCGAGATGGCAATACATAATACATACATAATAATTACCAAAAGGCAGGCTTATCGCATATGCGATTTCTTCCAGCCAACCCGGAAAAAATAAAATAATAAATAAATAAAAAATAAATCAATTGAAAATACATATAGATAAAAATATATAAAAACAAACCCCAAACATGATACTTAAAAAAAACTACAAATGCAATATATAATAAAAATAAGATAAAATATAAAAAGCACACATTCAAAGAGGATAGGAAGGGAAAGGGAAAAGAGGAGAAGGAGAGGATCTGAGGCCTGAGTCAACAACACACTTTCGTCTCACGTTCCCGCTCCGTTAGCGTTCGGGTGCAGACGATGTTGCAAGCAAGTGTCACTTTCGTTGCTAAGATACACAATAGTTACGAAAATTAACACTTTGGCGAACCATCGTCTGCACCCGAACGCTAACGGAGCGGGAACGTGAGACGAAAGTGTGTTGTTGACTCAGGCCCCTGCTCGGCGTTATTATTACGTTATATGACATTCAAAACCTGCCTTCTGCGATAAACTCGCCAATTGCACAAAATTGATTTATCTAGTTTAATAGAGGACAGAATGACTAAGAAGATATATTTGTCTGAGAGGAATGGTGCTCGGAGACGTGGACGTCCGAGGATTAAATGGCAAGATCATTTAAATCAAATCCTACAGGACGGTCACGTGTTGAGCACATTGAACAGGAGAGCATGCATGAGGAATTGTATGACAGTGACGGAAGCGAAAGATGTATGCAAAGATAGAAGGAAGTGGCGCTCGATCCTTTCTGCCTACCCCGCGAGGGAAGCAGCGTGATGGTATGTATGTATGTATGTATGTAGTTTATTTTTTTTATTTTCGTTTGTTAATTTTTGTGCAACAAATATTTTTATTTTTATTATTATAGAAGAAAAAATCAATGACAAATGGAGCAAATAATTTCAATGTTATAAGAATGAATGTAGTAAATAGTTGAAATGTCAAAAGTCTATGTCTTGCCTATGTCTACAATATATTAAAATGTCAATAAATAAAACAGTACATGCACGAGTACTCACACCCCACTAATGGTTGGCAATTTTCAAATATCTCAGGTTAGTAAATTCAGGTACCTGGGAGCAACCATAACGCCAGAGGGTGATCTCCGGTCGGAATTACCAATCCGCATAGGAGCAGCTAGCGGGGCTTTCAATAACATGACCAAAGTTTGGAAGGCGTCTGGACTCAGCATCAGGACAAAATGTCGCTTGTTCAATGCGTGCATCATCCCAATCCTTCTATATGGCTGCGAGTCTTGGCACTTAACCAAGGCTCAAGAGCGGAAGATACTAAGCTTTGAAAACAAGTGTCTTAGAAGGATTTTGGATGTCAGATGGTATGAACATGTTACAAATGATGCTGTGCGCCCACCCAGCAGAGACCTGTAATCTCCGTAATACGAGAGAGACGATGGTCCTGGCTGGGACATGTTTTGAGAATGCCGAATGATAGTTGGCCAAAAAGAGCACTGTTCTTCCGTCCGCAGGGGTTCCGTAGGCCCGGGCGTCCCTCTTTCACAATACACCGTTCCTATGACAACGATATCAGAGGGCAAGGAATGTCGTGGGAAGAGGTGACGCAATTGGCACAGAGACGCTCTGAATGGAGGAGGCTGGTTTCTGTCCTGTGCTCCCGAGAGGAGCGTTGAGGGCGATGATGATGATGATGATGATGAAATAAAACAGAAAAATGTTAATTATAATTCAAATTAAATTATCAATGATGTTACATCACCTGATGAAGGAAGGATTAATATACTTGGATGCAAGCCGCTGTAAGTGCAAGTAAGTAACATATTAATATAGGTATCTCTCACCCATATAAGTATCATAATACACCACAATCACGTGTAATGCATGCAGGCTCTTTAGCAAAGTAAATACCTACATACTGTGAAAGCGGATTGAATCGTTAACTGTATTCAGCTCAGATTTACAACTTGAAATTTTAATGCTGTTAGTCTATCGATGTCGACAGCCATATTCCACATCGATCGTTTTGTGATTTGAGACATATTAAAAGGATATCGATGTAGGATTAGTCGAAATTAATTATACGTCTCAATGATTTTTAATGTTTGAATTTAGGTTTGTTGAAAACTTAAATACATTCAGACAATAAGCAATTATAATATTGTAATTGAACCGTATAGGTAGCATTCTAACGAAAGCGAAATTTGAACTCGAGATCATGGAAATTTATCAACATACCTACTATTATTCAGAATATGGCATTTCAGACAGACAATATGGCAAACAGAAATTTCAATATGATAATTATTATTATGAACTTCCAACAAACAAACGTTGAATATCAAATAGAAACAATATTTTATCATTTCTTAAGTTTCATTGTATGTATTTTTGACTCTAAATGTGCGTTTTTTAATAAACTTACACAATCTGCCTTAGAACATGCTTATGCTTAGGTTAGGTATATTTTACGAGATATTATTTGGTTGAAATACTGTTGTTTAAATAAATAAAATAAAAATACTCACCGTCTTTCTTTAATTAATAAATCTAGATTTCAATGAATTTTTAAAAGATTGAAAATAACGTGGTTCGATCCCAGGTGCCGGCAAACTCCCCTTTCACGGCACAAGCTTTTAGCTTAGTGTGAAAGGTGTATAAGGTTGTATTTGGGTTTATAACAAATGTTTATAAAAAAACTTTACACTGGCTAACATTGAGTATCATGAACGATAATCACCCAAATTGCAGTGGGAAATGTTTTTTTTTTTATTCCAAAACAATAAATACAAACAAACAAAAGGATCAAAATTATGCAATACATTCCTCCAAAAGACTAATGTATGTTCTGGGGCAAAACCAAAAAATAATACAACTTTTATATGTAACTACACTTGTACACAATAAATCAAAACAATTTAAAAATAATAAAAATGGTACAGCATAAATGTACGTCAAAAAAATAAAAAACTTATTCGATAATAACATTTTATTCAAAGATCAATGTTCAAGTATTTGATTAAAGCTCTTGTAATTGAACCAATACATTGGATAAAGTTCATGTATTATAATATTATACAGTGTCGGTAGCTATTACGTTCTATAACCATACTTACTCCTATGAAGTACTTATAACTATAATACAATTCTAACGTATTTCACACTTACACACAACATTATTTACGTAACATCAAAATGCTTTTATCCTCTTCCGTTACCACGTTTCCTTATGAATAATTCATTGGGCTGAGGGAGACGAAATGATGACAATCATACAGATATTTTCATCAGTTTGTATTATCCACACAGTGACTCGGTTATGTATAATATTGATGTTCGACACAATGTAGGTTCCGTTCTCTAACAAAAAGTTTCATTCAGCAACTGTACAACATTTTGTTTAAATTACGACACTAATTCTCAAAAGTAACTATAGTTGTTTGAATTTCAGAACAATAAAATTTAAACTCTTTTATAAAAAGTCAATCAATATTTCCGTTTCACTGCCTTAGAAATACAAATATAATTTGTATCACAAAGAAAGTAAATATTTTTATAAAAAGTTTACGATTTTTATCAAACATATTCAAACATACTCCCCTTTCACGACACAAGCTTTTAGCTTACTGTGAAAGGTGTATAAGGTTGTATTTGGGTTTATAACAAAACCCAGATATATCTTGAGTATACCTGAGGGCAGAAGACTGTTAGGCAGACCAAGACAAAGATTGTTTAATAAGATCAACCGAGATCTAAAGGAGCTAAGTAATAAAGATGACTGGCATTCCATTGCTCAAAATAGAAAATCTTGGATATCTATTGTTTTGAAGGCAAGTATCCTGCAAGGGCTGTTCGGCCATCGAAAGTAAGTAAGTATATTAGGCATCTATCTGTTCCCTGATGTCGTATCCCAAGTGGGGTAGGCAGAGAGAAGGGAACGCCATATAGATATGTTCTTACATACTTTTTCGCTTCTTCTATAGTCATACAATTTCTCATGCACGCACGTCGGTTTGTCTTACTCAAAACACGGTCGTCCTTGAGAATTTGATCTACATGAAACCCGCGCTTTTTCACACAGCTCCTTTAAAACAAGTATATCCTCTTTGTCATTCTTTCCTCTTCCATTCGTCCCACATAACCAAACCATCTCAATTTATTTACACGCATTCTATCCACAACACTCCTCTTGCACCCACTCATTCTTCTTATATCGTCATTCCTTACTCTATGACGCAACGTCTTACCAACCATCTACACAGCATTTATTCCACTTTCGTCCCTCTTCAACCATGTCCACGTTTCGCTTGCATTCATCGCCAAGAATAATACCAATCAGTAGGTACCAATAATAAGTAGGTATATAAAAATAAAAATAAAACAAAGAAAATCTTTGAAAATAAACTTGATTAATTTTTTCAGCGTGTGAAGGTGTATTTTAATACTCAACATACGCAGAGACTAATCTTCGTACGTAGGTACAAGGTAGAAAGTTAATACAAACGTTTTTGGGAACCTATATGAATTGTTATACAAAGTAATATCGTTGCAGACATGACGGTTTCCAGAAAGGATAATGATGTCGCTATTCCGAATAAACTGTGTGATCTTTATTTCTTTCCGATTCTTCTTTACTTCTGAAATCAACTGAAAACATTTAAATTGAAAAGAATAATACCAAATCTACATAAGAGCAAAGAAAAAAAAATGAAACAATTTCATCATTATGTAAAAAGAAGAAAAAAAATGAAATGTTATTTTTATTTTAATGTATTGAGTATTATGAAAATAAGGTACCTACCTATAAAAAGGTTTTGTATATTGCCTATAATTTTCTTCACATCTTAGCGACAAGCTCGATAAGACCACTAATCGAAATAAATAAAACAAGCGTTTTATTCTACTATTGATTTAATTTACGAGAGAGACGTCTTTCGTCTTATGAGGACATTGTCAATCTCATTGTCAATGATTGACAATGTCCTCATAAGACGAAAGACGTCTCTCTCGTAAATTAAATCAATAGTAGAATAAAACGCTTGTTTTATTTATTTCGATATGGAATTCTACTACCTAAACACCGACACAGTGAATAAAAAAACATAACATAACATAACACGTATAGACAATTCACACAGACCGAGCTAGTCCCAAACTAAGATATGAATCTTGTATTATGGGTACTAACACGGCGATACACATATACAATGCACTAAACACATATACATGTAACACCCAGACCCAGGACAATCTGAAAAAGGTCATTCTTCATTTTGCCCTGGCCGGGAATCGAACCCGGGACCTCGTGACTCAAAGGCAAGTGCGTTAGCCTCCGCGCCACACCGGTCGTCAATAAGACCACTAATGTCTAAATATCGCAGTATTTTGTGTTTACTATATATGACTTTTTCTATGTATTTGATGATTAATTTATTTGTTTGTCTAGTTTAAATTGTTTATTTTGTATTTTTTTTTATTGTTATTAATTAAAAAAATTAACAAAATTTTCAACACTCCAGAATTAATTAAATTAATTTCAGAACATAATATTTTTTTCTCACAAAAACACATCACATCTATTTTTAGTTATTTTTAGTAGTAGTATTTTTTGTGAAAGTTCATTTTTATTAAACTTTGAAAAAACAAACATAAAAATTTGCGAAAGTTCGTTTAAATTAAATTGGAAATAAGGCACTAGCCGTGGAGCACCCGATAAAGAATTGGTCTCCCACTCTTTTCCGTAAGTTTTCGAGTGTCCTGTAAAAGGCAGGTGTTCGAAAAATAAAAGACATATTACATATTTCAAATTCAGCAATGAGGTTTGCCACCCATCTTGAGTGTATCATTTTTTTTATTGGCACAGAGAAAACAGTATGCATGTTTATTACATGCAGCTGTTCTGCTGGCTACCCCACTTTTGGGTTGTGTCTTGATGGTGGAGTAGTAATAAAAAAGAAAAAAAAGTTAATTTTCATTAAATTCAAAAGAATAAAAATAAAAACATTGTATCACTTTTAGTATGATAAATAGATATTATTAAACTCGGATGTCTTTGGGGCAGACACTTAGCAATGTGAAAAGATGATGTAACTTTATTTTACTTCACCCACTTTTGATACAGTTCTATATCCATCTTACAATATTAAAATATATAATTATTTTACTTTGCTTGCATTTGAAGCAGTAAAACTAAATAAATCGATTTATGCAGGACACAACATAATAATATGTGGTTCACAAAATGATGGCTCCACAATAATCACTCTTACTCGTATTAACAATGTTCTCCATTCCTACTTGAACCCACTAATCATTCAAATGCATTCACCCTCTAATTATACATAACAATCATATTAGGTCGCAGATACATTTGCTTTAGATTTATTAATAAAGCATGATAATATGTAGTTATTCCACTGTTGACTTTATTAATTTGCTTTTTGTTTACAAACTGCACGTCAAAGACATTGAAGTGTCGAAACTGTTCGGGAAAATAAAAATTAATAGTGATATTGTGGTTTCATATGTAAAAAATGAATTCATTTTGTAGATTGTTAAAACTTTGAATGTTAGAATTTGTGATATTTTTATGTAATGTATGTAAGAAACACTGGCCGTTTGTATGATCAAACAAATAAATAAAATAACAAACATAACATCCATAGACAATTCACACAGAATTAGGTTCATAAAAAATATAATAAAAAAAACTTTTTTCTTTGAATAAATTAATATTATTTTGAAATATAAATCTGATATACAATATGTCATAATAATAATAATAATAAATAAAAATATTACATCAAAATTTAGCTTTGAAAATTAAATTAATTGAACCGGAATCAAAATTACCATACTATAATTATTGTCCAGTATCGGTACTTGAAAACAATGACACTAAACTCTACTGGGATCGACCAATACAAACTGATCGAACTATTCTAGCTAATCGACCAGATATTGTGTTGGTTGATCGCAGATGCCGTAAAACATACATCATAGACATCACTATACCGCACGATGAAAATTTAAATAAAGCTGAGCAAGATAAGATAATAAAATATCTTGATCTTGCTCACGAAATCAAAGATATGTGGAGAACACCTACCACAATCATCGTGCCTATAGTGTTGTCTGTGAATGGTTTAATACCTAAGAGTCTGTCAAACAATCTCAGAAAACTGGGAGTAGATGACAGGCTCAAATACAGCATGCAGAAGACCGTACTTCTATCGTCCACCAGGATAGTAAGAAGGTTTTTGTCCCTGTAGCTCTGTAAGTGATCTCCCATGATTGTACTATTTCATAGAACATCATGGAAGAATCAACTCGAATAATGTTGGGGTTATACATTTTGAATATACATAAATTTATTTTAATATTTTATGGTTTTTGTTATTTAATGTTATTTTTAAATTTTATTGTTAATCTTATATTGTGTTCAAAATGTAGAATCAAATATTGTTTTGTTTAATAAATGAGATATGAGATAATAATAATAAAATATAGACTCACACATAAATATTACCCCAGGCAGCACATGTTCCTGGTATTAGGGGATGAGTTGAACTATTTATTTTGAATTATTGGTCAGATATTAAGCTGCTATTTCCGCTTATCTAAAAATACTATTTTAGATGTTTAATAAATGATAAGAGTAATTTTTCGTTCCTTTACATAATCCGGCAACGCACTCGTATAATACACCAGTAAGGTGTGTATATAAAATCATTTTCATGACTTGTCACATATTCTAAATCAATTCAAAACAATCCTGAGACCCACTATACCAAAATTTATAACCGTGCCCCGTGGTAGGGTCGGAGATGGCAATACTCGTTTATTGGTACTGATGGACTGGAGAAAATTAAAAAATAAATTGTCACCCAAAAGGATGGATGGGACTCCTGAAATATCCTGAAAAAGAGATATAAGAACAAAAAACGTGATTTTTAATGAATATTAATTTTCTTTAGTTCCTTTAGTATGTAAATTATTTTTATTTTATTTTATTTTATTTTATTTATTCATTCTACGGCAAAAAGCCCTTATTACATGATACATATACATAAACAATTTCCACAACAATAAAATTGAAAACACAACACAAACACACTCAAATCTCAATGATATAAAAACATATAAAAGACAATGTAATAGAAATTATATAAAAGATATTAAAATTTAAAAATAAAATTACAGAATTTAATTTTTTTAATTTAAAACCACAACACAAACAAATTCAATGTCAGACATGAAATTCAAAATTTAAAACACGTGTAAACTATCATCAATTATAGTTACCAATAAAAATAACAAGACAGACTGGATACAAGAAGATGGATCAATCATAGCTAACAATAAAAACGACATCACAGAACAATCCATATTATATATTAATAAAGAACACATGTTTCTAAATTTTTATTTCAAGCATTAAATATACCATCAAATATTATCAATGAGGTATAACAGAAACGATTCTTTAAAGCTGTTGAGAAAAGAGAAAAGGTAAGAAGACGGAAGAAATTTTTATATAATTTTCTAACTCGATGAGGTTGCCTATATTAATAGAATAAGTTTGTAAATTAGGACGCGTTTGAAAATATTTTTAATATTACTTATTGGCTCTGTTGGAAGTTAGGTATAACAGAATTTTACAAACTTTTTTTATTTTTTTTATTAACTAAATTATTTAAGTTTGTCCGTCTTTGTGTACCTTATCAGGTCCCTCTGACCTTGTCGACTAGGATGGCGATTGTGTGTAAAATTATACAGACACGGCAATAGTCTCCTCTTTGCCCTTTAACATTCCCCTTTCATCAACCCCTAATACCAGCAATACTATTGCTGTGTGGGGATTTCAAATTTTTTATTGTTAAATTTAATATTATTTGTTCAATTACTCACCATGCTTATATTTACTTTTAATAAATTCTTTAATCTTTAATCAACACTGAAAAAAATGGTACTTTTCTTCATTAAAGGTATGCACTAGAAATGAGATCTTAACAACCTTAGCATTTCGCAGAATATCTCAATATAATCCTACTCTCCTCAAGACGTCTACATCAACATCCCTATCCATCTATAGAGTACGGAGTATTCTGCGGTAAAGTCACATTTCGGATGTTTTTAACTGATTCAACCAATTATGCACTTTAAGGCTCTTTCATACAATAATACAGGTCGCATTTAACATTTCATTAATTTCTAAGTGTTGACATACGGTTGTTACTATGCAAAAAACTCTCATTTTATTATATTTAACACAGGAAGCTATAATTTAAGTTTATTGGGATGAACTTTTATACAGTATATTATTATATGGATTTTAAAAATATGTAATTATTGTTTTTTGCACAAAAAAACTTTTTATTACGGATAAGAAAATGGAAAAATAATAACATCAATTTATAAAAGGAAATACAGCGTTGTTGAAAAATAAAACAGAATATGAGAGAAGTTTGTGAGTGTAGGGAAATATTGATTGTCAACACTCGACCGAAATGGTAAAGCTCTTATCTCATCACTTATAGAGTATATTATTTTCACTTCTTTCAACCTCCAAAGTAAATCGTAAGTATGTGTACATACTCTCATATATAATGGCCATGGCTACGTCATGTGAGTGCAATGTATTTATAACATTTTCTATGAAACTGAATTCAGTGACAGTAATCGTCACATGAGTATTGCTTCATTTATTATGAAAATAAATATTCGACGACAAAGCTCAAAGGTTAGCCACCAGCAAAATGCAGGGCATTTTATATAGTTTTTTGATTTTAACTTCAGCACCTGGTCTCTGAATAATATATTATAATATCCCATAATATCCTTTATAACATCCAATGAAATAACGCGTTGCCTGACACGGAAACGTCAATACAATAAACATAACAAAATACAAAGAAATACTTCTTTTACAGTGAATAAGTTCGTCTAATGCAGAAGTATGAATAAAATGTTTTAGAATATTTACTTTTCTTTCTATTGTGTATGAACTGAATTTGATATTTACTTTTCTTTCTATTGTGTATGAACTGAATTTGATATTTACTTTTCTTTCTATTGTGTATGAACTGAATTTGAACACAAAGAGTAGACGACAAAACCAACCAGACATCTTGATTGAAAAAAACATGTTCACATAATGTAACGTTGTCTAATCGGAAGAAATAAAAAAGGCATCTCAAAGCTTACGAGTTGTCTCTAGGCTGGATATAGTGATCATTTTCGGTGTCCATACGTCCATAAAATCGGTGTCTACGTTCACCAATTTTTCTAAATTCACTGTCACGATAGAGAAACTTATAGATATACATAGAAACTATTAGAAATCCACTAATAGAGAAACAGTTGAAGCAAAAGTTTGGGACTTTTTTTGGGGCTATCTTAGTTTGGGACTAGCTCGGTCTGTGTGAATTGTCTATACGTGTTATGTTAAAAAAAAAAAAAAAAAAAACTAGAGTTCGTCGGTAGCCTGGAGGTAGAGTCTCGGCCTTCAGAACAAGGGGTCCGTGGTTCGATCCCAGGTGCCGGCAAACTCCCCTTTCACGGCACAAGCTTTTAGTTTAGTGTGAAAGATGTATAAGGTTGTATTTGGGTTTATAACAAAACCCAGATATATCTTAAAAAAAAAAGCATAGAAGGAAATATTTATGTAACATTATGCAAACATGGTTCTCCAATCGAGATGTGTGATTGAGAATACATTTTCTGTAATCAACTCTGTCTATATATGTGATATACTGTGGGTTCCACACCACAGATGCAAACTCCAAACAACTCCTGTCTATCATGTCAAATAAGTTATAGAATATATATTCTGTCGAGCCATAGCTTACCCTTAGGGTGTAAACACAAAGAAAGGAGGTTGCCAGCGCCGATCAGTGCCGGTAAGCGACGGCAGAGTAAATCGCAATCGGAGTTCCTGCTTTTACTATGTTCGTGTTCCTTGAAATGCATGTAACCATTCTCGGCGCCGGTAGACGTAGGCATCTTTGAGTTTGTACCCTTACGATCTAATAGCGAGCTTCTTCTGGCGATACCAGCTCATGGCTGATTTTTTTTTTTTTTGCGAACTCATTTCTGTTCGTAGTGGCTCACGGCAGGTATAGTCTTCCTTCCAGAATAAAAGCGGGCGGTCAAGAACTGCTTATGAATCAAAATTTGACGTCAATCTGTTCTTTTCTTTTACTTCCTAAAAATGTTTTGTGAAGGTCCATGAAATGACAAGTTGGAAGAAATCGCGCCTACGTGATGAACTAGCCTTTTGTATGATAATTCAAGCCTTTACATTTGCATATTAAATTAAACGTAGAAGAGCTTAACGTAATCAAAACATTGTCTACCACACAAGCTACACGGTTGTTTGTAGCAGGAATGCAGTTGTGATATGTAACAATAAAATATTAGAAATTAGATTTCTGTAACTGAATAAATGAATTTTAATTGTGAAAATGTTATATTTAGTGTTGCGAAATATTTCTGACAAATAGGAGAAAATTATTTAAATTTAAAAATTCTAACATATGGAAATTTTTGATGTCAAAATTATAGAAAAGACATACAATATTTTTCTAAATATCTTTTTTCACGAAAGATCACCCGCAACACGATAAAATAATGCCCGCGAAAAAAATCCGAGAATAAAAAATAATACTATACTATACCATCACGGCATATCCCACAAGTGGGGTAGCCAGCAGATCAGCTGCATGTAAGAAACATGCAAACTGTCCTCTTCGTGCCAATACAATAAAAAATAATACTTGTTTAAAAATGTAACATATCAGTCAATTACGAGAAAATGTATGAAAAATTTAAGACATTGAGCAATATGATCTTGTTGTCCTGAAATGTTATAAGTTTAAATTGCTAACCTAAAAGGTATTACCAAAAAACAATAATTTTAAATGAAATCATTGCTGAAAACCATTGAAACAAAAGAGTTTGAAGCATAAAGTAGATGTTTGGATATCTAGTCCACGGTATGGTTAAAACAATAAGCTACAAAGAACTAAGAAAAGCAATTACGTTGTAAGTTTTTTTTTCGTACACCCTTAAAAAACGATAGGGAATGAAGTCGGAAACATAAAAAATAATATACTCCATTAAACTCTATACGCAGTGGATTGATTTATTATGCTAATTTAGAGATTTTATAAAAGAGTGAATAAAAAAACAGTGAAAAACAAAATAATTACTATGTCAGTTTCCTCTCGGGTGGTTACGTAAAGTGTGAAACATATCGTATCAGACGGAACAATCGTATTACTAACTTATATTTTATTTGTAAAAATAAGAGACGGGTGAAAAATAACCACCAAGAATATTTCTTAATGAATTGCTTTATCGCGTGACAGACAAATATTATTAAGAAAATATGTGAAAACAAGAGCGCGAAGGATCTAAGTAACAAAATGTAATATTTTATATATTATCATGGGTGACAGGAAAATTATTCGAATCACAATTATTCGAATTGACAATTCTTCGAAAAAACATTTGTACGAATTCACTTTTTTTCGAATGACAATTATTCGAATGGCAATTATTCGAATCCACAATTATCAGAAAACACAATTGTTCGAATTTTCATACGTTATATTGGTAACAACAATTATTCGAAACACAATTCTTCGAATTTTTATTATCAAAACAGATAATTTTGCTCCTATTTTCGGCGAAAAGTGACTCGCTTAGCGAAGTAATATTATATAATACGACTCAATCGATTTATTTAAATAGTGTCAAACGTTTGGAAAAATAATTTAAATATATTTATAATTAGGTATGAACGCAATAGCCTCATTTTCTTAAGAAACTAAAATAACATTAAATTTGTTGTTTATGAACTCGTCCACAGTTGGATGAGGTATGGCTGGGGTTTCATATGAAACGTAATATAATCGTGTCAATATGATCTGCTTCTGAACATCAAAATAAAATGAATTTAGATTAATATAAAATAGTTTGAAGAATGAGGTTTTCTAACAAATGTTAGTCGAACAATTCACTTTCCATTAATTGTAATTCGAATAATTGATAGTCGAACAAATGTTATTCGAAGATTTGTTCAATCGAATAATAATTTTTCGAACAATTGTAAATTCGAACAATTGTATTTCGAAGAATTTTCATGTAATCATTATCATGACACCTAGTGAAAATAAAAAAAAATAAACTTTTGCATAAACTTTTGTTTTACAGTAATAGGTGTATAAGGCTGTATTTGGGTTTGTACCAAACCCAGATATATCAAACATTAACGGCTGAACTAACAAGACTTTATTTCTTTCACCTTTCGTAGACTGAGTTGTAGTACACGGGTACCAAATTACGTGGTACAAATCCTGTATGCTGCTAAGGTTTGACATAGGATCAAACATTCCTGTAACATCCATGGGTGAGGAAGGGTGCAACCCTTATTGTGTGCTACTACTTGTTCGAACAGTTTTTCGATGGGCTCTGTGTCGACAGCGGTCATGGGCGGAGCGAAGCTCCTGGTGAACATTACGCAACCGCTAGCGATGACAATTCTGTGAACGCTAGCATGCTGCCCGTTATTATTATGTTCTAGACAGCGTAACCAGGCGTAGGAATAAGGTAGATGATAGAGCCGAACAGTTCGGAATTTTGGAATTTTTGGCGGAAACTTGAAGTAAGTTGAAAAATTAAACATCACCCGAATTAGAGAGAAAACCTTGGAAGTACAGCAAGAAAGGTGAGACCGTAGAAGAGCCGTTAAGCTTGGCTACAACATACTCCCAAATTTAGAAGAGACAATAAATTAAAAGATGCTTCCTGATATACTTACATGGCTAACGAAAAGCAAAAGATCAAACTCTTTGAGCTTCCCGAAGATCCACGGTGCACTTGTAAGATGAAAACTTAATTTGTAGGGCAGATCCTGTGGGACGAATTTGCTAGTCTTATTATTTTGTTCTATGCTTTGCGGACAATCGGTAGACCTCATAAAAAATATTATTTAAAAAGTATTTCCATTTTTTATATTTATCGTGTTACTTTGATCCATCAACACAGCAAACGGAACCTTTAAATTGAATGAAAATAATATACTTACAAAATGTGAGGCTAACTGTGACATTTGTTAAACAGAATCAAATGATAAAACTTATCCCCAATTTCTCGAAATATTCATCTATTTATTATTATTTATTTTTCGGGTCCGGACTACAGACCTTGCCACTCCAGTATGTAGCGACGTACATCGCCTTGTCATTCGCCATCATCAGGTCACTCACATTACAAGCATTCCGCATCAGCGGACATTGCAATGGATGAGTCATTCATCTTATCTACATACTTAACCAATATTATTTTTAAAAAAAGTATTCATTTCGGTGGCCAACTTTCTAACTATGCGCGTATGAACATTCACGTACCTACCTATACAGCATGGGCGGACGACATTTATTTTATTTATTAAATAAATTTAAAATATTTGATGACACTGATAATTTTCATGCACTACTAGTTACAACATAATAAAAAATAATGATTCATTAAATATTTTAAAAATATGATATGTTACAAAGTTAATGTACGTACAATAATATCAATTTACATAATTTATTTATTCATCTATTTACTTAGACACACAATCACACATTAATTCTAATTATTTTTGTATGAAATTATTTTATTTATTTACTGTATACTGTACATTGATTAAAAACAATTACATGAAAGGAATACATTAAAATTAAATACAATCAATATACAGAGGGCGAGTTTATCGCAAAGGCGCGATCTCTTCCAACTAACCCAAAAGTATTAACTTAAAATTAATGAAATTAATCCCGTTTCGGTACTTAAAAGTCGTTCATTGAATAAAAGATGGAAAAATATATATCAGAGGCCTTAAGCTTTTTACAAACGAGTTTTTTTACTTACTCAGTAACAAAGTAAAACTATTAAAACCTTCTGTGTGGTAACATCTAAAATGTACTAAGAATACAAGTCATTATAATATTTAGTAAGTACCTACTAAGCTTGTACTATTTTAAAGTCCATTATCACGTAGAACCTTCGGTAAGGAACAGGTCTCCCACATTTTTCTGTAAGTTTTTAAGTGTCCTGTAAAAGGCATAATATGATCGTAAAAGTTCACGTATAACAATAAACATCTTTAGTTCAGCAATAAGGCGTGACACCCACCCTGATTATAGGTATTTTTTTTATTAGCACGGAAATGAAAATTTTGTATCTTTATTACATGAGGTTATTCCGCTGGCTACCCCGCTTGAGGGATATGTCGTGATGGTGTGAATGAATGAATTTAAGTCCTTTCAACACTTCTTCCGATTAGAACTTGCACAATGTTACAATGTGTAAACATGGTCCTTCAATCGAGATGTCTGATTCAAAAAATGAGGCATATAGTTCCAAACTGAGTTAAGTCCACTTTTGACAGTTTTGAGTAAAACACATTTTTCTATTGTGTTATAATTATTTCACTTCTAAATTTTTCCTAATTTATAATATAACAGAATATCGCTTAAAATTCTAATTGATCAATAATTGAAGAGTTTTTTTGTTTCTTCTTCTTCTTCAAGTGCCTTGTCGGGTCCCCCCAACGTTGGCAATCACCTCGGCGAACTTGTCCCTGTCCTGCGCTGCTCGGAACAGCTCTTCCACACTTCGGATGCCGGTCCACTCCCTTATGTTTCGCAGCCAGGACATCTGTCTCCTACCGGGACCTCGGCGTCCCTCAATTTTCCCCTTCAATATCAGTTGGAGAAGGTGGTATTTTTCTCCACGCAGAACATGACCCAGATGTGAAACCTTCCGAACCTTGATGATTGATAACAGCTCCCTGTCAACTCTAGCTCGCCTCAGGACTTCGGTATTGGTAACCATGTCGGTCCAGGGAATTCTGAGCATACGGCGATGGAGCCACATTTCAAATGCTTCCAGTCTGTTCATTGTATTGACTTTTAAGGTCCATGTTTCACATCCATACAATAAAACAGACCATACATAGCACTTAATCATTCTTTGGCGGAGCTTCAAATTTATGCTGTCATTGCAGAAGAGTGGTTTCATTTTGTTAAATGCAGCTCTTGCTGCCTCAATTCTGCATTTTATCTCTACATCTGGGTCAAGAGATTGCGTTAGTATGCTGCCGAGGTATTTAAATTTCTCCACCCTTTCAACGCTACGGCCGTTCAAATACAATACTGACCCACTGTAATCAAGCCGTCCGAAGGTCATCCATTTGGTTTTGCCGATATTTATGGTTAGCCCCAGTCTTTCACCGGACTCGTCAACAAGATTAAGGAGGTCTTGAAGGTCATTGACACTTTCAGCCAGTAAAACAGTGTCGTCGGCATATCTAATATTGTTTATCACAACGCCATTGACTTTCAGTCCCCTGTCTGTGTTGGTGAGGGCTCTTTTAAAGACATAGTCGGAGTAGAGATTAAACAATAACGGAGAAAGGATACAACCCTGTCTCACGCCTCGCTGGATGGAAATTGCGTTTGATTTCTCATATCCATGTCTTATTTCAGCTGTTTGGAGCCAGTACAGATTTTTAATAAAATTTAAATCCTTGGTATCAATATTGCATTCGACAAGCATTTTTATTAAGTCAGTATGTTTTACCCTGTCAAATGCCTTTTCGTAGTCAATAAAGCATGCAACTACCTCTTTTCTTTGGTCTCGGCACTTTTGTAACAATACATTAATAGCCAATAGTGCTTCGCGTGTTCCAAATGCGTTCCTGAAACCAAACTGTGTATCGTCTAAGTCTTGCTCACATTTACCACGTATTCTGGCATGTATTATCTTAATAAATAGCTTCAGGACGTGACTCATGAGACTAATCAATCTGTAGTCTCCACATTTTTTAGGGTGTTGTTTTTTAGGTAGCATCACAAAGGTGGATTTCAACCAGTCGTGGGGTATGTTCCCCGTGTCATATATTGCATTAAAAAGTCTCAATAGGTAGTCAATATTGTCATTGTCAATGAGCTTCAACACCTCAACTGGGATGTCGTCTGGGCCGCATGCTTTACGATTGTCAGAGGTCTGCATTGCGTGAAGAACTTCCGATTTCATTATTGGTGGTCCGTACAAATTGGTAGAAACATCAGTATCAGGTCTATTGTCCATAAATATATCATAGATATATTTTTCCCATGTTTGTAGAATATCTTTTTCATCCAAAATCAGTTTATTGGACTCGTCAATCAAACATGATGGAGTACTTTTTCTTGTAGTGCCTGTCATTTCTTTGAGTTTCTTGTGTAGCTTAAATGCATCATGGCTACGGTTGTACATTTCAAGTTCATCGCACTGCGACTTCATCCACTCCTCTTTAGCCTTTTTTATTTCATTTCTAATTGTTTTCTGCAATCGCTTGTATTGTGTTTCACTATTTTTGCATTTACGTCTCTCATCCATCAGGTCCAAGATATGATCCGTCATCCAATTCTTTTTCTTTCTATGTCCATCAGCTTTAAGATGAGTTTTACAGTTTTCGCTGATTAGTGTTTTAAATTCATCCCACTGTGTTTGTATTTCTTCAGGAGGGTCCTGACGGAGTTGCCTCATTCCACTGTTGATTGCTTGTGAGATTGTGTTTCTGATTACATCACTTTGGATTTTGGATGTGTCTATTCGGATTGATGGTTTAGGCTTTTTTATTTGTTTCAATTTCAGTTGGACGTCGGCTACTAATGGCACATGATCAGAACCGATATCGGCACCAGGGTATGTAGTAACCCTTTTTACACAATTTCTTTCAATTTTTTTGTTTACGTTGTGGAAATCCATTTTTAATTTTAATAAATAAAATATAAAAATATATTATTGAGCACTGTTTAATCTCCACTATGTTAGGTTAAATACCGAACGTTTTCGCCTATACTTGTAGGCATCTTCAGGGAAACAGTTTCCCTGAAGATGCCTACAAGTATAGGCGAAAACGTTCGGTATTTAACCTAACATAGTGGAGATTAAACAGTGCTCAATAATATATTTTTATATTTTATTTATTAAAATTTCTAATTGATCAGTAAATAACTACTTAAAGTAGTGTTTAATCCCAATATTTATTTGATGAGAGTTCGGACTTATATGTCCATAGGGACTTAATGGTTTTTGTAACAAGCAAATGCCAACATAATGGCAGCCATATTGGAATTCATTATTATAATTCGTTCTCTAATTGGTTGATTCAACGACCTTGTAAACTTAACTTAGTTTGAAACAAAGCGAACTTAACGCAGTTTGGAACAAATTATTATTTTATTTTACATTTTTATATACATAGTACTTAACTGCATTTAAACAGAAACGAAAATTAATTTTGGTTGAATATCCTACGCATTATCAGATTGCACGACTATCTCAAAATCGATAGATATTGGACTTAATGGAGTTTGTAACTATATGCCTGAAATCAAACATTGTTTGACACTAATAAAATAAAAATAAATAAAAAATTTGTTTGGGATATGTTTATAATTATCCCAGAAAATCCTTTTAATATTAGTTCAAGTATGTTAAAATGAAAGTTTTTCTCTTCGCATATTATATATATGTAAATGAATAAAGTTATTCAAACAATTAAACATTTTTAAACACTAGAAATACAGCAGAAACCGCTTTTGCATTGTCGTACAGTAATAAAACTTTTAATGCCATTATATTGTTTGTAATTAAAGCTTTACATAATTATGGTTGTAACAAAATTGAGATATAAAGATAACAAAACACAAATTCAACTTCAACCTTCTAAACAGATACAACGTGAAACCAGGTAGGTACGTATCTGCGTAAAGAGGGTTAGTACAAAAAGTGCCCACGCATTACGAATAATATGTTAAAATACTCTTTGTAATTTTTGGACGGTACTGTGAAAAAACTTGTATTTTAAATAATTACGTAGAAAATATGTACTATCTTCAATTTAACGATGGCCTTTGTTGTCTTCTATCATTATTATTTCTTTTCCATTTCCGAAGAGCAAACACTGAAAGTTCATTTTTATTTGGATAATAAAAAATATATAAAAATAAAACACTGTTAACTTTCACTTAATTGTTGTATTCTAATTAATTATAAATAAAACACTTACAATTTATAGTATATCCACAGTGACTTTTTATTGGACGCGAGCCGGCTTTCCAGAGCTTCCGCTCTCATCATCAGGCTAGCGAAAAGTGCCACAAGAAATAAATTATTATTTCTAAAATATTCACTGACAAAGAAAGGGCAACTTGCATGCTTATTGCATGCACTTCATGTACTAATTATTCAATTTGTGACATTTGCCGCGATGATATAGGTAGAAAAGCAGAGAAGATTTGATCATTCTTTGTGATAGATATTATGTGTATAGTTATGTTTTCAGGTAGATACACCTACCTACAATATTGTCGAGTTGTGATAGCCAAATCATAGGATATTGTTTACCTTATAATCCATAACACTCTCTATGCATAATGTTACATGCTCCTTATCTCTGTATTGCCACACAACAGAGACTGCCAATCAAACACACTATAGCAAGAAATATCTTCCAAACAATAATTATATGCCTATATGGACAAAGGTTTGGGACCGAGCCAATATCCATCACAATATACATACATAATAATGTAAAGGCAATCATGTCCATTCCACATCGTGTTAACCACAATATTATTTTGAATTATAATTCCATTACTACTAACCTTGTAGTTACAAACGCAATAATTTCATAGAAGCAAGCCAAAAGAGAAAAACAAAATGTGTTAGTTTATTGCGTCATTCAAACTAATTACCGATTCATGAATAAAAGTTGAAATTAATTAAGGCACTCTTACCACATACTTACGTAAATCTCCCATGTAACTATATATATATATATATGTATTATATAAAAATTTAGTTAGTCCACTATTAAGAGTAGGAAAATTGGATCTCTCTCTCTATCTATCATAAGTAGAAAGTTTCGTGGAGTCCTTCCCGTTTTCTGAAAGTGTTTAAGTGTTAATCCAGGTGTAAGATATTTGAAGTTTATATAATATATAGAACTTCAAAAATATTATATTATTATATTCTTCGTTCGTCGGTAGCCTGGAGGTAGAGTCTCGGCCTCGTGAACAAGGGGTCCGTGGTTCGATACCAAGTGCCGGCAAACTCCCCTTTCACGACACAAGCTTTTAGTAGTTTAGTGTGAAAGGTGTATAAGGTTGTATTTGGGTTTATAACAAAAACCCAGATATATCTTTAAAAAAAAAACTGTTTTACTGTATTCTTATCAGTAGATACATTTGAGAATGACTTCATCAGAAGAGTCGAAAGGTCTAGAATAACTAAACGCGGTAAACCAAAAAGAACAACGTCATCTATAAACAAAGATCACAAAAGCCTATGAAGGCTATTTTACACCTTCAATTCATCTATGAGGTACGCCACCCATCCTATATATCTTAAACTTTTATTCTCACGAAGAAGACGACGTTTATGTTTATTAGTTGAAGTTTGTCGTCTGGCTACCTGGGAAATACTGTGATGGAAACAATAAACCTAGGTTAAATGAATTTTATTAATTAAGGATATTTTTGTGATTTCTATTTCATTTAATAATTTTTTGGACATATTTTTATAATTTAATATAAATTCACAAATTTCAATTGCATCATTTTTTACATTTGAAAATCACTTTAAAAATACAATCTAAACAAGATTCTGAACAATAAAATTAAAATAAAGTTAGTAAGTTGAGTTTGAAAAACACATTACATGGCGAAATATGGTCGCTTAATAAAAGTACGTAATAAAACTCTTCAAGTTTTTGTTTTTATTTACATTTAAATAAAGTTACCTTTATCATTTAACACGCATAAATATATAAAAACAAATAATTAAAAAAAATTATCATCAACGAGATAAAATAAATAAATAAATAAATTGTATGATACTATGTTAATAAGATAGTTATACTGTCAACAGGGGAGAATAAAATAATAATAGTACAAGATAGATCAAAATGATTTTTTTTTAACAATTTTTTTTTTATTTTTTGTTATTTAGAAAGAAACCCGAATTGCGGATAGAATTAGTTGAAAATAAAATTGTCAAAGGACATAATATTATATACCTACCTATAGTAGATATACCTATTGGTGTTTTGAAAAATTATATATGAAAAAAAAACAATTATTTTTAATTATTATACTATCACCACGCCATCTGTACATTTTCATTAAATACGACAAAATGATTTCGGACACAATTAATGAAAAGTTTATGCACATAATAATCACCATAAGCACTTTGTATAATTATGTATAACAGTATATGGGTACAAAATTTTACAGAATGATATGAATATACACAGCAAATAAGTAACTTCGAATCCAAGTAAAACTGATGATTCATAAGAAGTAGGTATAATTATTTATCCACAAAGTAGAAATTGTATTTTTTCCTTTGCATAGAATACCAATGATTTAAAACGTAGATTCATAACGTAAAGGAAGAAAGCCGAACGGTATAATAACAATATAAATGTTAATATTTCATCAAGTTGTAATTACATGGAAGTCAAATATTATCAAATGTATGGAAAATAACAAAAATTATTTACATTCTGTGTTTACGTTGGCCTTATCAGGACCGGATTCGGAAATGTACTGGATTTACTTCAAACACTGCAAAAAGAGGTCGAACCGTTTCCGTGTAGTTCCTATTGTTACTTGTGAAATAATTTTCTACAATCCTCTCAAAAGATTATACTAAATTACTTTTAGAAAACAAAATATATATTCTTAAAGGACAAATTCTGTAATTTTATTCTCGAAAATGATAAACTACTTTTTCGTAGCCAGAAATAGAAAAATATAAAAAAGCCGTTTATAATTTGAGGAAAATCTGATGTAGTATTTTTTTTATTTAATTACGTAGAGTTTCTGAAAAGGGAAAACAATGAAAATAATATCATTCTGGACAGAACATTATTTGAAAACAGTAGAACAAAACTGTATGCTTTTAATGATGATTGCATAAAGCAATGATTTCTTTCACTTTGAATACTGTTGAATGAATATGTACCTACACCATACAATTCTAAATTCAGACCAAATTACAGTGAAGCAGTATAATTATTCCTGTTCTCTATTTCCCAGAATATATATACTTATTCAGATCAAGAACTAATATACCTATGTTGTCAATGTGATATTTTGAAGTATTCTATCATACAAATAAAAATTAAACTAAATAAATACAATATATCAATTTACCATAACTATAGCTGGCTACAAGAAAAGATTTAAGTTACCCAAAGAGACTCGTATAATAATATAATAATGTTGATGACGTAGTTTGTACAAGGACAATCACCGAGAGATAATAAGATCTTTTCTTAACGTTCATGAACAACCAACATAAAAATATACATTTAAAGAAAGAAATGGAAAATTTAATTTTCTAAATCATACCGTTTCAATCAACAACGACAGCAAATTCACCTTTAGAATTTATAGAAAACCCACGTACACGGACACCATAATTCATGTACCACCCTGTCATCTAGTATCTTTCCACTAAACAATTCATCGCCTGATGTCCATACCACATTCGAAAAGAAAAATTCGATGAAATAAGAAAGCATTTTTCTGAGGTAAACTGTTGATTGTTGGTATTATTGTAGTTGTTTTAATATGGGACAGTGTGGGAGGAACATTAAGACTAAGGTTAACGATTTGCAGCATTAAGAAGTAACAATATATGTCACAGATCGCAGATCATTTTACAGTGCATGGTCACAGCTTTATAATGATGATATTGGTTTAATTAATTAATACGATAAGAATTAATTATAGGTTTAATTAATTAATACGAAGCTGGCCGAAAAGGCCAGCTCTTTTCGCCAGCCTGATGATGAGAGCGGAAGCTCTTGAAAGCCGGCTCGCGTCCAATAAAAAGTCACCGTGGATATACTACAAATAAGTGTTTTATTTTAATTAATTCAACATGAATTTCCACCAAGTACCGTCGGTTGAAAATATCAACTTTAATTACATCCTTGAGTATATTTGCAAACAGAAAGACAAAAATCAAGACAAAATGATTAATATCCAGGTACCTGGAACACCCACTCGATTCCCCACTCCCTCTTGTTCCCACCACCATCCCTAGCCCCCACTACATAATCTTGTTTGTAATATTCTCATAGTATTTGTATTTCGCTTAGTTTCTAATAGTCTAAAATTGAAGATGGAATATTTTATTATCAAAATAATAGTGAAAGTCTACAGTGATCTTTGTTATTTTTATCGTTTTTATTCATTTGTAAAAATGACTTTTCACAACGATAAGGGCATAAAAATCGAATCCATCCATAAAAAGATTTATTTTGCTGCTAAATTATTTGAGCAAAACAATACCTAATAATATAATTATAAGAGTTAAATAATGACACCGGGTTCTTGTTTCGACTGCTTGCCTTATTACACGTTCCATATAAAATATACCGTTATCATGTGTGTGGTGTGTATTGTTAATATCACTGTATTATTTGGCTTTTCACTCCTACTTCCGTACAGATTTATGGCATGAGGAAACTCCACACTGCTTTCCGTTTCGACCTAATTAACATTTTCTTCCAATATACGTAGTATACACACACAGTACATACATACATAAAATAATAATTACTACACAACAACAAGCCCTTTTACACTACGTGCTATGTGCTGTTATTATCACCCAAAACATTTCCTCCGCTCGCATATCAACAAAACAATAATAATAATATTAGACCGCCGACCGAGACAGTAAAATCATTGAAGTAGTATTAATAGAAGTACACGTGACTTCTTCTAATTCTACGAGTGCCGTATCAGGTCCCTCCGACATTGGCGATCACCATAGAGAAGGCTTTTTTGTCAAGCGCAACTCGGAATAGCTCTTAATAATAATAAGGCCGTACTTCTATCGTCCACCAGGATAGTAAGAAGGTTTTTGTCCCTGTAGCTCTGTAAGTGATCTCCCATGATTGTACTATTTCATAGAACATCATGGAAGAATCAACTCGAATAATGTTGGGGTTCTACATTTTGAATATACATAAATTTATTTTAATATTTTATGGTTTTTGTTATTTAATGTTATTTTTAAATTTTATTGTTAATCTTATATTGTGTTCAAAATGTAGAATCAAATATTGTTTTGTTTAATAAATGAGATATGAGATAATAATAATAATAATAAAGACAATTTATTTTCTGTTGGGCTCCACAAGCTTGTTTACAGCGGTGGAAGCTGATCGCAGTGGTCGCCTCAGAGTTTCGTCGAGGGGACATAGCTCAGCGAGGCATAGAGATGCTGTGCCGTTCAAGGCTTTGTGGACCGTGAGACACAGCTTGAACTCTACTCTCTCTGGGACTCTAAGCCAGTGTAGCTCCTTAAGCAGTGGTGTGATGTGGCAGCGCTTGTTATCTCTATAGATGGTCCTGGCAGCAGCATTTAAGGCCATTTGGAGACGATTCAGAAGGATTTGGGGCAGTCCTGTACATATGATGTTACAATAGTCTAGACGGGAGACGACGAAGGCGGCGACTAGACTCTTAACCGCGTCTACAGATAAGTGTCTTTGATACTAGGTACAGTTGGCGAATATGAAAGAAAGCTGTGCTCACTGTCTTTGACACTTTAGCCTCCATAGAGAGTGCTCCATCCAGTAGGACGCCGAGAACAGATATGGTGCGCGATGGTGTTATATCAGTGCCGGAGACAGAGATCGGTTTGGTGTCTAAGAGATGTTGCCGTAAAGGAGAGGCGACCCACATAAATTCCGTCTTAGTTGGATTCAATTTAAAACGTCTCTGGGCCATTAAGTTCGAGAGTTTTGCCACACACTGGACAGTGGTAGCTATCAAGTTGTCTCTTTGATCCGGGCTACAGAAGCCTACGAGGACACGATCGTCAGCGTATGCATAGTTTCGCAGGCCACACTCTTCTAGCAGGCGGTCAATGCATCCTATGTATAATATGAAAAGTACTGGACCCAGAACCGATCCTTGTGGAACTCCTTGAGTTACGATGTCTTCATCAGTTGAGCCAGATTCGAGTCTTACAGACCACCTTCTATTGGTCAGGTAGGAGCGTAGCCATTCTAAGACGGTGCCGTTAAGATTGTATTCGATCTCCAGACATTGAAGGAGCACTTCATGTTCTACGGTGTCGAAGGCGGCGCTCATGTCAAGGACCGTTACCAGACCGATGTTTCCTGATGCAACGCCCGCAATCAAGTCAGATGTCAGTCTTGTGAGGGCGGATTCGGCAGAGTGGTGTTTTCTGTATGCGAATTGGTGCTTTTGATACAAATCGTTAATCTCAAGGTAGGCTGTAAGCTGGGACGCTATAACACGCTCAAGCACCTTGGACGCTCTTACACCCGAGTTGCACATCACACACTAATATAGCATTGATGAAATGATTAATTTTACTCGTCTTCCGTTTTATACATACTACTATGAAAACTATCTTTTAAAAAAGATTTAAAATTAAACACTGTATTGCTTTCACTATGAATAATATTTGACTCAGAGGCCTTTCGGGTAGACACCCGAATGAGAGTTAGAGTTTTTAATAAAAACTCACCGATGATGGGTGACTACCCGAAAGGCCTCTGAGTCAAATATTATTCATTCTAAAAGTATTATAGTGTTTCATTTAAATTCTATTTAAATTAACTTTCACAAAGTACTATACAATCAATGAACTAACTTTGTTTTATAATAACCTATGTAGTGTGTTATAAAATTAGTAATTTTCAAATCTTGGGGTGTAAGAAAACTTGAACATCCGAGAATAACGTGGCTTAAACATGCGGATTAAATTCTCGAAGCCGTATATTGAAGTAAGATAAATCGGCGTGCATTATTGGGAAATTGCATAAGGATGGATGAAGTGAAGTGCAAATACTATGTAAATAAAATATATTTTTGAAATAACTTTTTATTTGATGAACAAAAGCAGACAGATATAATAAATTCCACCTACGTTCCTCATCTCAGTTAGAAATGAAACATAAATGCTGTAAATATGTTCTATGCACCTTATCTAATTATTTATATCAATGACAACAATATACATTCATCAAATAACAATTTTGTATATTTGTGACATCGGTAACATAAGGTATGTAAGTATCCAATACGAGTATAATATACATATTTTGAAACCTATAGGAAAAAAAACATAAACATAATGAAATCAGAATTCTAAAAATAAAAATCATAGCCAAAGCATCAGCTACCAAAACAAAACACGCAATGAAAATAATATAATGAAGTTATGGAGTTGCTTGGATATCTATAAATATAATTATATAATGTAGATAAACATATTTGTCGGTACATTAAAACCAAAATTGTACTCACGGGTGGGCCATTGGGCAGCAATGATGACATTATATTAGTTCTATTAAAATACTATTCTTATTTGTTCCTATCTGCTTTCATACTGGGATATGATGATAGGTTGATTTTGTGAGAGGCATTTTTCAAACTCTTATTAGCAATCCAATAATATTTAGCGAGTTTAGTATCTACGTTCCAGTATCGTACAATCTTCCTCGACAGCATATATGCTTTTTTACCCCCCAGATAGTAGAACAAAACATCATACCAGATTCTCCTGTCGGCAAGGCTATAAAATTATTTAATGATTGACATGTTCGTATTGATATTTTCAGCATAGCACACAATGACTTTATCGCCAAAATAGAGACTCTCCTATTATTCTGTTGTTTCTTTTTAATGATGTCACTTAAATGTTTTTTTTTCTGTCTTGTCGTTTTGAATTTTTTTTTTATTAGCTTTGATTTATTTTATTCTGCCTGTCATCACCTCAGTCAAAAACTTTAATGGTCTCAGTGCAGGGTGTCATTTTTAGGATAATAATAAAATAGTAACAATATGTGTTAACATAGGTACTTACTTTCTTATAGATCTCCATGCCTTTCTATAGTGAGCAGTGGATTATCTGTCGTCTTTTGCATTTAGTTCCTCTAGACCTTGGTTGATTTCGATCCATATCCTTAACTTCCAAATACAAATTCAAAATAATAATTAAAGAAGAATTAATAACACTGTTATATTATTTTCACTATATTATATTAAAATTCTAACGTTTTCACCCACTTCAATGGGTATTCTTCAACTTCAATTAGAATGCCCATTGAAGTGGGTGAAAACGTTAGAGTCATAATAAAATATAGTGAAAATACAACAAAGTTATTAATTCTTTTTAAATTATTTAATATTATGAAATTCCATAGTGTAAACACAAACACCCTTGAACAGTTAAATTCAGATTTATTTAAATGATCTAGAGTTTGTGTTTTCACATTGTGAAAAGACATTTTAAACATATTTGATATTAATAAAACACTGTTTTACTTTTCACTATTAATTTATTATTACTCAAGCGCTTTCGTCAAGTTAGCTTGACATTTTCAAGAGAACTAATTACAAGAAATTTTTTTCTTAAAGTCACAAGCAACAACAATATTTTTTATATGTAGGTACCTAAAAACAGAAAAGAAGGGGTAAGGAAGTAGGAGTAGTTAAGACAATGGTGGATGAACAATTGGTTTCGAAATTGAAAGCGCTTGAGTTCGTCGGTAGCCTGGAGGTAGAGTCTCGGCCTTCAGAACAGGGGGTCGTTGGTTCGATCCCAGGTGCCGGCAAACTCCCCTTTCACGGCACAAGCTTTTAGCTTAGTGTGAAAGGTGTATAAGGTTGTATTTGGGTTTATAACAAAACCCAGATATATCTTTTTTAAAAAAAAAAAAAAAATAATAAATTAATAGTGAAAAGTAAAACAGTGTTTTATTAATATCAAATATGTTTTTCAGATTTATTTATTTCCTCAATAAGCACATACAAACCAATACAGTTCAAATATCCATATGATAATACGATTAATTCCACTTTAACACCTTTAATTACCTTAATGATGACAGAGAAAGGTATTGAAAACCTTTCCTCTATCAATTAAGTAATTAATTCAATAAAAGCACTGAATATATTTGGGTATTCTACAAAAATAAACTTTTATCTATATTTTTTTCAAATTCACCAACTTTAAATTAATGGGATTAGGATCACATTGCCTTGTTAAACTAACTAACTGCCATGAATCAAAAAAAAATATGATATGAGTTTTATCAGCACTATATGATACGTAGAAGAACATACATTTAATTCCAAAATAAAATCAATAAAAAAAATTAAACCTCCCTTCTTTTGTTTAATAATACTGTCAGATTTTCCCTAGAAGTAATCTTATCAAATAATAAAACGCGAAATATTTTCCCAGTGATAAATGACGTATTAAATCAGACATGTAAAATATTAGGCAGTCTTTGCGTAATCTCAGCGAAGGTACTGAATAATAAGGAATAGGTATAAATTTTAATTAACCACAGACTTTGGTTAATTGCATTTGACGTTACGTTGAAGACTGGTGAAGTTGAGTGGTAAAATTTCACAATAAGGAGTTGATACAAAAACAGGTATAATAATAAAAAAAGATGCTTTCAACAATATTCGTTTAGCAGGCACATATATTATATTGTATGCGTGACGCTTGAAAGAGAATAAGGAAATTGGATTGTTTTATCGATTGCTTGATATGTAAGCACATACATGGATGTCAATCGTGTATCATGAACAATGATATATTTACAGTTTTTTTTTTCTAAAAAGACAAACGGACGTATCAGACTGATGATACAGGTGAAAAATATTATTGAAAAGTATCAACATTTTTCTTTAATTAGCCGGAGATAAATTTAATCTATTACTACTACTATACCATCATGGCACATCCCACAAGTGGGGTAGCCAGCAGATCAGCCACATGTAATAAACATACAAGCTGTCCTCTCCGAGCCAACATAAAATCAAGACATTCAGGATGGGTGGCAAACCTCATCACTGAATTTCAGATATAAAAATGACACAATTGATAGTGCACAATACCATCCTGGTACCAACACATATGTATGCAAGCGAAACGTGGACATAGTTGAAGAGTGACGAAAGTGGAATAAATGCTGTGGAGATGAGATCGCTGAGGATGGTTGGTAAAACGTTGCGTGATAGAGTGAAGAATATCGGAACCATGTAGAAGTAATTATTTTAAGATTTGGTTATATTGTGATTGATAATGATGTATTTATATGTCAATACCATCATAGCGCCTCTCACAAGGGAAGTAGTCTTTTGCATACCAGCAAAAATAAAAAAAAAACACCTTATTATTCACCCTTCTGCTATAATTATACCTATATGACAATGAAAGGAAAGTAATCGAATATAAAGAGTAAATCCAGGCATAAATATTTTAATCCGTTCGTAAATAATATGTATGTATGTACTTATGAAATCAATAAACTCCACATAATACATTCATTGCGAGGTCTCATGTTCTGGACTGGCTTTAGGCAGTTCGTCGGTAGCCTGGGGGTTGAGTCTCGGCCTTCTGAACAAGGGGTCCGTGGTTCGATCCCGGGTGCCGGCGAACTCCCCTTTCACGGCACAAGCTTTTAGCTTAGTGTGAAAGGCGTATAAGGTTGTATTTGGGTTTATAACAAAACCCAGTAAAAAAAATAAATTAAATATCTTATTTATTTACAAAACTTTAATCGTTATCAGATTATTAAGGAAATTAATTACCTTTGTTTATGATCTCACGATAAAACATTGCCATAGAAATGTCGAAAGTATTTGAATCATAGTGTTTTTAGATAAATTTCTAATTTTATGCCATTTTGTAGCAAAATACTCATGCTATCTACAAGTTGTTATTAATTTGTCAGTAAGATGTTTATTCTCCGAATAAAGTCTACTTGTATTTTAGTTTTTAATATAAAACTACTCTAATATGTGATTTAAATGAAATAACAAATAATAAAAGAATTTCATTTTAGCACAAACTAAAGAAGAAACTAAGAAATGTCGAAGAAGAAATAATGATATAACAGTGAGTAAATTGTATATTTTTTGAAGTAAGGAACAGCATTTATTTTATAAAATTCCATATAGAAAACAAAATATTTGAGTTTTAATAAGGAAATTCTAGTGACCAAAGTTTCCACGTGTAATGTCTTTGTCCAGCTCGGAGTTTGACAAAGACGTTACAAAAAAAGGAGAGACAAAGTCATTACAGGTCGTTGGCTTTATAATTACAAATAAATAAAATTCTTAGAAAAACAAAAGTGTGAACTTTTATTCATCACAATGAATAAAATTATTTTTTATGTTTCACAAGGAAAATTGATATTGGTATCTATTTAAATTTCGTTTAAATATTCTTATTATTGACTTTGTCAGTTTGACAGATTAAATTATAATATGTGATAATTATCACCAGTAATTATTTAATCTAATTATTAATTAACAGGCATAGAAAGTAAGTACCAAATACATAATTCTAAGAGAAGTTGATTATTCAAATATGTATTGAAATTGTATGTAGATACTACCAATCCATAAAACCATTTCAGTCCGTCCGCATATGTGTCTATCTATTCCCTCACGCCGTGTACCAAGTGGGGTAGGCAGAAATAACGGAACGCTATATAGATTCGTCCTTACATCCTTCTTTCGCTTCTTCTACATTCATGCAATTTCTCATGCACACACGGGATTTCTCTTACTCAAAACACGGTCGTTCTTGAGAATTCGATCTACGTGGTCAAGCCATGTAGTACTCGGACGCCCGCGCTTCCTCACATCCCTCCTTTCAAACAAGTATATCATCTTTGTCATTCTTTCCTCTTCCATTCGTTCCACATGACCAAACCATCTCAATTTATTTACACGCATTCTATCCACAACACTCCTTTTGCATCCACTCATTCTTCTAATATCCTCGTCACTCTATCATGCAACGTTTTACCAACCATTCTCCTCAGCGATCTCATATGTGTATAGGTGTATAGGTAGATGTTTAAATTAAATTCTATATAAGAAATATATCAAAAAACACTGTTTTTAATATATGTTTTTAGACCCAAACATTTTCGTCCACCGTATTGAACATCTTTAAGATTACTCTACAGTCTAGAACGCTACATCATAAGAAAACATTTGAGTGCTTAAAACATACAGTGAAAATAAAACAGTGCTATTCTTTTACTTTAAAATTATTAAAAATGACTTTTCACAGAATACGTTAGATAATAATTGAGAATGACTAGAAATATGAGTTATTACACAATTCATATTTATTTCAAAGCTATTAGACATTATGTAACTACATATTAAATATAATTCACAGAAACTAATATTAATTCTCATAATTTGGTCAAAATATAATCATTTTACCTTATTAATAGCACTGCTCGCAGACTCCGAGATGGAGCTGAACGAAGCCTTAGGAAAAATGGAAAGTATTCTGTTGTCAAAGTACAACATGAAAATAAATAAAGAAAAAACAAAATGTATGGTCGTTGGAAGAGAGGAAGCGACTGCGAACATTGCCATAAATGGAGTGAGCATCAAACAAGTAAGTGAATTCGTGTACCTGGGCAGCAGAATAAACCAGGATGGACGCTCCAAATCGGAAATTGTAAGCAGAATAAACCAGGCAAGGATTGCCTTTAACAAAAAATCAAAGATATTGGAATCCCCAAATATTGACTTAAGGAAGAACCTTACTTAAGCCTTTGTATGGAGCATTCTGCTTTATGGTTGTGAGACATGGACCATCAGCAAGAGTGAAAGCGGACGGTTGGCGGCCTTTGAGATGTGGTGCTACAGACGCATGCTCAAGATCCATTGGTCGGAGCACGTCGAAAATGAAGAAGTATTAACCAGGGTAGGCGATAAAAGGCAACTCCTTAAGAGAATCAGCCAACAACGAGCTAACTGGATTGGCCACAACATCAGGCATCCAGGACTACTCATCGCCATCGCAGAGGGTAAGACCGAGGGGACAAATGGCAGAGGCCGACCAAGAGAAGCATATATGGACCAACTGAAGAGAGACATGAACTGTGGCTCATACGTAGGGCTAAAAAGACTGGCTGAGAATAGAGACGAATGGAGAAGAAAAACCAAACTCGTTGCAGACCAATCCAGTGGATTGTAACTCATTATATACACCTTATTAATTATATTATATTAACTAACAAATATTTTAATTATTTTTCACATCTAATATTACATCGCAATACAAATAACAAGCGTGTTTTTGACAATTCAATTTCGATTTAATAAAACTAGTGAAATAATAACTCGAGTAGATTCTATCAGTCTTGCGAGAAGTAAACTTTATAATATTATCATGAATCTCTGTTTTCAGAAGATAAAATTACGATTTAACACCTAAGACTACTGTAATAATTTAATATTATTATAAAATTAGGGCTTATAATTAGGAAGTATACAAACAACAAGTAAGAATAGCAATTAAAATAATACTATTACAAATAAATAAGGAACAAAAGCCAGACGATAATAAAATTGCAGAAAACATGGCTGTGGAGAAACAAAAGCACTTAGGAGGCAAGAAGTAAATTGTCATAAGCATTACAGTTAATTTGAACTGTGGAATAATAGCAATAATATTGAAGCATTCAGAACAGTAGTGGTGTAACCCTCACTTTTCTAATTTTGTGTACAATTCACGATGTCTTAATGGTACGAATGAATGAATGAAGAGTTTATTTTACAACTTTCGATGCAAAAGTAGAATGGCTTTCCCTTACGATCCAATAGCGAGCGTCTTCAAGTGATACCAGCTCATAGCTTAAACGTTTTTGCGAAATCATTTTCTGTTCATGGTGCTCGCTGTTTGAATTATGCTTTCCAGGATAAGGTTGCTCCTCACTCTTCACGCTTTTAAGCGGACCGTCAAGGACCACTTTATCACTCAAAAATTGGCATCTGTTTCCTAGTCCCTTTTCCTACTTATTCTTCTACTTTGTACCTCCTCTTTTCCTTCTTATAAAGCTTTGTGTGAACGTTTCACGAAATTGGGTTAGTTAGAAGTAATAGCACCCCTGCGGTAAATTCGCCCTCTGTATATTCGCCCTCTAAATAGGTTTATTATATGACACAATGAGACCGACATATTTGTTTTTTTTTCTCTAGAACAAGTGATACAAAGAATCTTCTTTTACTCCAAATGATTCTTTGACAATAAAGTCAGATCTTTTCATCATGTTCTGTTATTCCAACACTGGACGTCACTCGCATACAAAACTATCAAATCACACTTACTATGTTATGACTATGAATATTTAAACACAGATCACGAAGATTTTTGCACAAAGCACTTAATTATTCGAACCTTCATACGTTGGTAAAGAGCTATTATTATCGTAAGGTGTTATGATAAGGTAAGTTGGAAAAAATCGCGCCTCCGCGGCAAATTCGCTCTCTGTTTATTAATTGTTTCTTATTTATATTGATGAATGTGTAAAATAAATCTACATTCAAGAATAATAAATAAATAAAAAAAAATAGAAAAATGATTCTTAAATGGACATTTGCAGTGGATTTTTGTCAAAATGTGCATTTACTTTAAAACAAATTGTCTAGTAATTATTTTTATTATTATACATTATCATCATCATCGCCCTCAACGCTCCTCTCGGGGGCACAGGGCAGAAACTAGCCTCCTCCATTCAGATCGTCTCCGTGCCAATTGCGTCACCTCTTTCCACGACATTCCTAGCGCTGTGATATCCTTGTCATAGGAACGGTGTATTGTGAAAGAGGGACGCCCGGGCCGACGGAACCCCTGCGGACGGAAGAACAGTGCTCTTTTTGGCCAACTATCATTAGGCATTCTCAAAACATGTCCCAGCCAGGACCACCGTCTCTCCTGTATTAAATTCTACGAGTATATAAACTTTTGTTATTGCCAACTTCAAATAAAACAAAAACAAAATGAAAAGAATGAATTACGTATTAAGTAAATATTATTATAAGTATAGTAAAATGGAGCACATCTCTAAGGACGAATTAATTTTGTTTTTTTTTTTCAAAAGTTGACGGAAATGAATCATTTCTGAAACCGTCAAGTCGGCGAGGAGTTTGTTACATCCGAACGATAATTTTACGTAACAAAATAAAATAAATCATCTCAAAATATAAGATAGATGACAGATGTAAATCTGTCACAATGTCACGGAAAGGAGACTGCGGGTAGGAAATAATAATTTTATATACTCAGGTACGACATCAGAACGGATATCCCGTTACTCAAATATGTACCTCATTATTTCACTATTAACTCTATGGGTTTCCGTCGTCATTTCTAAAAGTACATATTTTACAAAACTTATGTAATTATTCATGTACATGCTAATATAAAAGAAACATATCTAATGTTTTATTTACATAATAATAGTACAAACTCTAAAAAGTGTTTGAGTTTTTATAACATTCATTTAATTGAGTAAGAGGAACCGAAGTGCGAGTATGAGAAACTATATGAATGTGGAGGAAGCGAAGGAAGATAGATCTGTTTGGCGTTCCGTTCTCGCTGCCTACTCCGCTTGGGACACGGCGTGAGGGTATAGTGTAGTATAGTATAGTTCTTATAATTCGAGTATACCAAACAAGACAAGTAATGGGAAAATTTGAATAGTAATGTATTGAGCGTGTTTTTGATAAAAACAAATGGAAATTAATTATTGATGTTTAGAATTTTTACTGGATTTAACTGGATTCGGGCACAATGTACAGATAACAAAACCAATCAGACATCTTAATATACACACCATATTTACGCAATGAAACATTTCATTGCGTAAATATGGTGTGTACGCAATGCGTCCTAACGCTTACGGATTGGCTCTAGGCTGGCTTAAGTAGTCACTTTCCACGTGAGATTGTGAAAATTGATATATTAAATAATATAAAGCAAAATTAAAAGTGTATAAGAAATAAAATAAAGTCAAATTGAAAATGAGAGCAAAAATGACAAATTGAAGCAATCCGACGCTTTCTGGACACGGCCTTAATGGCCAACCAATCCATTCAACACCGGTAAATCACTCCATTTTGACAAAAAGCTTCTTACCGGGACCATTGAAAACGACCTCAGTAAATATTGAGAGAAAAAGCGATGAAAAGGAAATAGCCTCGTCAGAGCTGTCAAAGTCAATGGATAACGACATCCTGATGGTTCATGAACACATAAAGGACCAGACATATCAAGACCAAAAAATACAAGGCATGATAGCTGAGCAAAAGCATGATTTATCAACACCGGGCCATACGAAAAGTTAAGTAAGTAAACGCATGATAAATATTGAAATCAAATCAACAAAATGATAGAAGTGAACAACATTGAAATTCAATGTCAGTGGAGCTCAGTATAAGTGTAGTAATATCAACTTCTTCTACGAGTACCGTATCGAGTCCCTCCGACCTCGGTGATCACCATGGAGAAGAGTTGTCTGACCAGCGCAACTCGGAATAACTCCTCCAACTGAGTAACAAATCGCTTGAGTACATCGGTAGCCTGGAGGTATGTAGAGTCTCAGCTTTGTGAACAAGGGGTCCGTGCCGGCTAACTCCCCTTTCACGACACAAGCTTTTAGTAGCTTACTGTCAAAGGTGAATAAGGTTGTATTTGGGTTTATAAGAAATAAAACCTAGATATATCTTTAAAAAAAAATTAGGGTACGACGAGTAGTTATCTCATTTTCAAGGGTTGATCAAAATATTTAAAAAAAAAAATGATAAAACAAGATAAACTTTCAAGAGCTTCATTATCAGGCAGAAGAAAAGTGAAGCTTTATTCTTTATTTTGTCACATACCCGTCACAAATAGAAAAAAATATAAAGGGATGAGTATCATGTATAGTCAACTATGTCTTATATTATATTATACATATTATAATTTTGAATCTGGGATTGAATGTTCAATTTACAATTATTGACTGACCAAAGTATCGAAATGTAAATTGAAATGCTTCAAATTATATTTTGTGACTTTGTGAGAAAATATTTCTGGTAGGTACGTGAATTCATTTCCTGAACAGATACTAAATTGAATCCCTACTTTGTGTTTGTAAACCATCATAATATCGACTGTTCAGTTTCATAACTCATCAAATCGAAAATTTGGTAATTTATAGGTAATACCTACATACAATCAACACCACTCTTTCAATTCCACAAACAAATAAGCATAAAAAACACGGCTCCCTTTATATATATTATAATATAATATATATAAAGGGATTTACATAAGGGATACATATTTAGTTATGGGAAAAATATGTATCTTATTTCAATTCCAGAAAATATATTTTGAATTTTTAAACTATTGGACAGAACCAAGACAACGTATGTCTTCAACAATGCGATTGTTATATAGTGCATTTCACTTGTTGTGTTTTAAAGTATAATATAAATTAGCCCCCATGGTTCCATAATTCCAAGTTTTCCAGGTCAGAGATTGTCTCATTGACTTGCACAGATTAGACAGTCATCATCACCACAGATTAGACAGTCATCTTTTTGGGTTAGGTTTGGTCTCGTCCCCTTTTTGCGAGTGCGAGCTCGATGTGGAATTTCTGGACCATGTCTTCCTCGGTTACCCAATAAGAGACTCTTATGACTTGTATTATGAGATAACTGAAGTCCAGTATCCGATCAATATGTCTTGCCTCTTGCACACTGATGCCCTCTCTGTATATCTCAAGATTTTAAAATCCGACAAAAGAAATTTTATTATAATAATAATAATAAGAACACTTTATTGATCAGAAAAAAAAAATCATGAGCAATTGGCGAGCTTATTGCCTGGAGGCAATATCTTCCAGCTAACCAAAATAATGTGTGATACTTTGTTGACAATGTGTAATTAATACTAAATGTGAACAGTTAATACTAAATTTAATTATAACTAATTACATTCTTAGCCCTAAGTAGAACATTATATATGTCATGTTTCCTCTAATAAATATTATAAAATGAAGGATAAAGGCACGGGGAGGAACTTTTTAGGATAAGTCTATGGATTTTAGGTTATTCTTAAAAACGTGTAGCGTAGAGGAATTTCTAATATTGCAAGGTAGATTATTCCACATTCTAATTGCATGGGTCGTATATTATGAACTGATGAAGGTTGTGGTGTGGGCAGGGACGACAAGTAACTGGTTATTCTGAGATCTCAGAGGACGTCCATGTGAAGACAGGTATTCAAAACGCTTAAAAAGGTATTGAGGGGAATTGTGCTTTAGGATGTTGTACAGAAAGTAGAGTATATGTAGATCGCGGGATTGTTTGTATGTTGGCCATTTAAGTTCTGCTATTATCTTATTATCTTATAAATTAATGCCTTAATATTACGTGACATCTTCTAAAAATATTGTACTTGGCACAAATCGTCCCACAAGGGACGGGTTGCCGTAATCTTATAAATAATAATAATAAATTAACCAAAATTACAATAATGTCCATTTCTCAAATATGAGATTTTTCTACTCGTTGAGTTATGAAACTGTTCAGTCGAAATATTGTATAGAAAATGCTGACTCATGACAAGATTTTATAAATATATTAACAAAGTCAATATGCTTCTATCAATTTACGTACAAATTTCTTTACAGAATCTGAAATTTTATTGAATTGTGCTCGTAAATATTTTTGCAACGATATCGCTAAGAGCCTATAGAATTTTTAAATTACACCTCCTTGCACTATTTAAAAATGTAACGAACCAAAACGTAGCTAAATCATTGGTATATATTCAAAGAATATTTTAAAATATTTGTGAAATGTTCAGTCAACAAAATATAAAGTTCCATTGACTTGCTAACAACTGTCGAAGTACCTATCGGAATACAACGTATTTCTACAGAAATAATAAACATTTGTCAGTTTCAAAATTTGATCAAGCACGAGTTTGCATAAAATCTTAAAATCAGATTAAAAAATATTTCTGACAAGTCACTAAGAACTTTTTGATTAACGAGTTTTCAAAATGTGCCTCAGAATTAAACATGGACTTTGAAAATTGTTTATTTAATAATTATTTGGTAAAGGGTTCGCATATTATGCAAATATGTTGTAACCATGCTTCAATTTTATAATTTCAAATTATAAAATTACTAAGATAACGTTTGTTTCAGACTTGTTGATATTTGTTTTTAGATAGTTTTCAATTTAAAAGGGTCGTAAGAGATTAAATTCCCTGACATCTACGTGGAAAACGTTAAAAAAGCCTTCATATAAAAAAATGTGCAAATGTATAACACTGAATGGTACAGTATTTTATTATAAATTTTAGTACACTTTGCATCACATCCATTAAATATTGAATAAAAAAAATCTATGCAATTTAACGTGAAGCTCATCTATCAGCGGCTATCATAAAGTCGATGTAGCTATTTTTTAGTACAGATTAAATATACGATGTTCGATATCATGGACAATTCTACTTCTGCCTAGACAATAGACACACCAAAACTATAATTTTAAACCACAGTTATTTGTTCCAAAACAATAAACACTAAATTAAAATCGAGTTCGTCGGTAGCCTGGAGGTAGAATCTCGGCCTCATGAACAAGGGGTTCGTGGTTCGATACCAGGTGCCAGAAAACTCCCCTTTCACGACACAAGCTTTTAGTAGCTTACTGTGAAAGGTGTATAAGGTTGTATTTGGGTTTATAACAATACCCAGATATATCTTTTTAAAAAAAAATGCATTAAAAGTTAACATTCTCAACGGTTTTTGATAACTGTTATAGATAACTGTTGTCGCATTGGCCTTCAGCTGTAAAGATCCCTGTAAGAATCGTCTCTTTGTCAGTAATAAGAAAAATATTTTATTGATAAAAGCGGCGTTACAAAGTATTGTTTATTTATTAAGAGGCACGAAACAGATTAAACTATCTACATAACATAAGTGCAAAGAAACGGAAACCTTTTTGAATAAATATTGTCTGAAAATCAAGTGCTATGAATCAAAACTTTCTGAATGGTGGAAATCTTCGTGCATAAATGGGAAACTGTAGTAATTATACAGAGGAGAGAATTGCGTCAAGAGACAAGATATGTTGATTTGCATTTAATCTTTTCTGTTAAACGAGGATACAATCTCTGTAATGTAATGGGACAGATAAATAGATAGATCAACCAACTTATACCAACTACATCTCTATAACAACAAAACACACCCCGCAAGAAGTGTAGTCAGCAAACTAAAAGCATTTTTGAACATACATGACGCCCATTATGTAGGGGAAAGTATGGTAAATTGGACCACTTTTGGGAAAAATCGATTTTCTCAAAAGTTTTTAACTCTGCATTAAAATGGTTATCTTACATTGAAAGAATAGATATTTAACAATAAAAAAACTTTATTGATTGAAACATAATTGAACAGTAAGTATATCAAAAATGAGTAAAACTAAAAATAGGGAATCGTTCCAATTTAGCAGACCGGTCTGATAAATTGGACCACGAGTTTGATAAATTGGACTTAATGAGAAATTAGGTATATCTATCAATTAAAAGTATTGTATAAAAGTTCTTGATATACGAGTATGTTTGAAGAAGGAAATTACGTATCATTTTTTTTATTTTTTGATGCAAATTGTCACAAATTACTGGGTTATCATACAACCGGTTTTGTTTAACAAATCCGGTTAAACAATGAAAAAATATGAATATTCTAAACATTTGTTGCTGATTGATCGAACTAGCAGGCGATAAAGTATTGATTTTAATTTTTTCAGCGCTATTTAAAAGGGAGATCGCGATCCATTTGAGACCAGAAATATGAGATCACAAATAGATTGCTTCTATGGTTTGCATAAAGCGTTTCTCCATTGGTTACCATTACATCGTGACAGTGAAAATGGTGGAATTGGTGAATGTTGTCCATGGACACTGAAAGTGATCACTTAAGCCACACTAGAACCAATTCATAAGCGTTGGGATGCCTTTTTTACTTCTTCCAATTACGTTTTGCACAATGTTATATTGTGTAAACATGGTTCTCCAACCAGATAATATCTGATTGGTATGTCATCTTCACCCAAATCCGGTTAAATAATAAAAAAATAGATAATAACCGCAACATGATTAATGTTGTATTTATTTAACTCTTTAGCTCTATTTATTGATGTAGATTCTGGCTGTTGTAACCGAATTATTTGTTTGTGCCTCTTCATAAATGAATTAAACCACGTTTTTTCAGCCATTTCTTTGGATCTGCTGAAATTATGGCTTATATATATTATTTTTTCGACAATATTAAATGCCAACTTTCGCACATCTGTAATTGTCAAGCCAAATATTCTTTCCTCTAACATTAATAAGTGGCTTACTAGATGCTTTTCATCATCCTTGCTAAAAACATTTAGATTACTTTTATAGGTAACATTTATGTGTTGGATTTATCCAAATGTCGCTTAATGTTGTTTTTGGAATTTTGTATTCTCTTGCACATTCATTAATGCTATTCCATCACTCTTAAACGATGTTATTGCACTTTGTAGATCTTCAGTTATCCACTTATAATATTTTTTAATCATGTCTATCTAAAAATATTGAATCATGTGAACAATCACCAAAATATTTAAAAGACAAATAATAAAATAAAAATTAGTTGGTTAAATTGGACCGGTTCAATTTATCAAACTTTGAGCGGTCCATTTTAACCAACTTTGTCTATTTCATTGTTATCCTTAATTTTTTACATAACTAACAAATATAGGTAATATACAATGTCATGCAGTGAATTCTATAAATATTTGTTTTAAATTAAATTTATTACAAAAACCACACACTAACTCTAAATAGTTTTATGCACTTGTGAAAATTGATAGAATATTATATGGGTGTAATGAAAATAATATATTCTCCTCTCTCCGTGACATTTGATAATTTTGGCGGAAAACAAATAATGATTTTTGAGTGAGGTTATTAACAGATTATAATGGTGTTACAAGTTTAATAATATAACATTCCAATACAATTTTATGCAAGTGGTCCAATTTAACGAACGGTCCAATATACCATACTTTCCCCTACTATAAAAATAAGACATTTAAGATGGTTGGCATCTTTCAGCGCTGTATCAAAGATATTATAAAATGTCTTTTCAGTGAAATTTCACGCATGAAACCATGGTTTTATTATTGCCAACCAGTACAGTTTTACTTTTGTTGACTTAAGGTGAAGTAGTACAAAACTTAGAAAAGACTACCGTACCTTAAAAGTTTCATAAGATATATTTACATATAATATATTAACCTTACAAGACACTCGAAAAAAATAGAGAAAAGAGTTAAATATTATGATATTTTTTAATATTACTTATATACTTACATTAAAAGATTTTTGGAGTAATTTTGAATAAAAAAAATTTCCCTCATAGCAGTTTATTCGTCAGAAAAAATGGTACATACCTGAAATAAACAAAAAAACAATATTAGACACTAACAAATATACTAGAAGTAACTACATAAATATTAAGAGTTACGGTTACTTTTTTATTTCTTGACAATATTTTCAAGTCGTTTACATGTCGAAGCACCACAAGGACACAATACAACATCCTATCCATGAAATAATCTAAAATTATTAAATTATTACAAATAAAACACTTATTTAGCACTTCCACTGTAAACTCTCTTGAGTTTCACTTAGATCTGTCGGTCAAAAATATCGACCTTTAAATAATTAATATTGTACATTTCAAAAATGTTATTTGGTATACTTATTGTTTTTATTGACTGTGTCGGTGCACACATAGCAGAATTCCAAAATTGAAAAACTCAAAAGTTTCCACTAAATATGAATATATTATCTACCTTTTGAGAGTACGTACATACGCATCTTCGTGCTAAGATAATTAAAGTTGTTAAATTCGATTACACGTAAATTCAATACAAGTTATACCAATTTCGAATCCTCGAAAATTTGTGCATCTATTGTGAACATTGTCGTGCGTGTGTGGATTCTGTGCTTGGCGAAATATCAGGTGAATTGCATAATTTGACATATGATAAAACATTATTGTCACAACTACAGCTGAAAACACCACATACTACGAGTACATTGCAAAATAGTGGTGGGAAATAAATACTGTAGTATACTTTTTGCCGAATTTCTACTAAACTATCTGAATATAATGGATAGCGACCCAAGTGGATTAATACACATCTCAAATGACTCCCCGCATGACTATGTCAGTAATGCAAAACATAATTTGGAACTAATAAACACTGTTCTAGTAGCTGACAAGAGCCGTTTAAATAACGATTTGAGGGGTCAAGTCATGAGTGCGTCGACAAACCTGCAAGCAGATATAGCACACATGGCTATAATAATGGCCGCTTTACAAGCGGAAAATTCACAATTGAAAATGTCCATCCTGGAACTAACTAATCGTGGAACTACGGGTTCTCCTGATAGAAGAAAAATAGCCGTGACTAATACGGCTACTTCTCCTATATTAGTATCTCAACAATCTAGTGTAAATAATAAGATCTTAACAGATGTCAATAAGCCCCAAGCTATTTATTCACCTGAAACGCTGCCTGCCAATGTACCTTCAATGCCAGTTCAAAATTCTGTTTCTTATGCTTCGGTTCTGGCTGGAGAAAAGCCTGGACATGGTGAGACAAGACAGCAGAGGTGGAAGCAGAGGAAAATTATTAGAGGACAGGGTGAAGCGGATACTGAATTGGTAGCAGTTGAACCGCGGAAATATATTCACGCATTCTCATTTGAACAGAATACATCAGAAGAACAGGTCAAAGCATATATGAACAGAAAAAGACCTAACACGAGTGATAATATAATTGTTGAGAAGATCGTAAGCAAAGGATTGCATGCATCGTTCAAAATTACTGTACCAGCAAGTATATTTGAAGAATGGATGAGAGGGGACATGTGGCCACCAAATACTGGAATCAATGAGTGGACATTTCGGAGAGGACGAAAAATCCCAGCGTCCACTGCCTAAGCGTTCCATCATTAGGAGTACATTTTGCACGTACGCAAATGTGAGGGGATTGAACACTAAAACGCATGAATTTAAATGTAACCTTCTAACACAAGAACCGGATATTATTGCTTTAACTGAAACCTGGCTTTCGCCTGGAGTCTTGAATGCTGAACTCTTCGACGAGCGTTTCACTGTTTTTCGGAAAGATAGGACATCCAGAGGAGGCGGTGTGGCTCTGGCTGTCAATTCAAGGCAATTATTAAGTGCAAAAAGACTGCCTTATCTTGAAACGGATGGAGAAGACTTGTGGGTGAAGATTGGGTTCAATCACGTTACTATTTATGTTTGTGTTGTATATTTTCCTCCTAGTACTGACAAAGATAAATTCTCTAGCTTTTATCAAAAAATTGAAAGTTTTAGTAACAGACTTATTGATAAAAATATTGTAATTTTTGGAGATTTTAATCTCCACTCTTGTAATTATCCTGTAAGTGAACATGCCTATTTTCTAAATTTTTTTAATCTAAGTCAACATAATCAGGTTTTGAATCATAATAACAGAGTTTTGGATCTTGTATATACTAATATCGCAAACTCATGCGTTGATGTTAGAAAGCAGGAGCTCCCACTCGTAGCCGAGGATGTCCATCATCCTGCTATTGAAATTGAATTAAAATTAAATAGAACTAACAATCACAAAGAGAGGGAGACTGCAACTGACAACAGTGCTATGAGGTGGAAATTTAAACGTTCTGACATCTCAATATTCAATGATTTTATAGCAAATTATTCATGGTCGGAAGTATATGCAGCAGTAAATGTGAATGATGCTGTAGATGCATTTTACAGAATATTGTATGATGCATTAGACCAGTTTTTTGGAGCTAACGCTAATAACAGCCCTGTTCTGTATCCTAGTTGGTTTTCAGGTCAGTTAATTTACAACATTAGAAAAAAACATATGTATCACAAATTCTGGAAACAAACACAGTCATCTTATGCTTACGATAAGTTTAGCGAACTTAGAAAATCTGTAAAGAAGGGGATTCGCGATTGTTATTTGCGGTATATTGAATTAAGTGAAGAAAATATTAGGAAAAATCCCAAGCGATTCTGGAATTTTGTTAAGAGTAAAAGGGGAACAAACCAATTGCCGGTGTGTTTAAGTTCTCAGGACATAGCTTATACTAAACCACAAGATATAGCCAACGGCTTTGCAGACTTCTTCTCTTCAGTTTTTAGTCAACCTAGCACCTTTCGGACGCAGAACACTGTAGGTAGTACTTTGTGTAATATTGATGGTATAACCGACCAAGATATTGAATATAGTTTAAGAAAACTTAAGCCAAAGTCCTCATCTGGCCCGGATATGATACCATCGTTTTTATTTAAGGAAGTCGGAATGAACATGGTTGGTGTTTTGAAGCACATTTTTAATCTTTCTCTATCAACTGGGGAATTTCCAAAGCCCTGGAAAGTGACAAAGGTAACACCAATTCATAAAAAGGGGGATGTGTTCGAAATAACTAATTATAGGCCCATAGCAATCTTGTCTTCTCCAGCAAAACTGCTGGAAATGATTATTCATAAGAAGATTTGGGATAGTTGTGGACATCAAATGGTAGACGAGCAACACGGTTTTCGACCGGCCAGATCAACGAGTACAAACCTTATGAGTTTTCAAACGTTTGTTACAAAACACCTAGACAGACGGGTTCAAGTAGATGTAAACTACAATGACTTCGAAAAGGCGTTCGATAGAGTTGATCACAATATTTTGTTAGCTAAGTTGGACGAATTTGGACTTTCAACAAACTTTGTGGCATATTTAGCGGACTATCTGCAAGGCCGCTGTCAATATGTATTTTACAGAGGATTTAAATCTGATGTATACCCTTCGCTTTCGGGTGTGCCACAGGGATCTAATTTGGGGCCACTTTTGTTCTCAATCTTTATTAATGACATTGGAAATGTTATTAAAAATTCTAATTACTTACTTTATGCCGATGACTTGAAGGTTTTTCGTGAGATAGAATCAGGAAATGATGCGATACTGCTGCAAAGCGACATAGATGCCATCTATTCATGGTCCTTAAAGAATAATCTTTTATTTAGTATTCAAAAGTGTAACATGATGACATATACAAGATCTCGCGAACCGCTTAAATACTCTTATAAAATGGCAGGTATGTCGTTGTGTCGAATAGATGAAACCAAAGATTTGGGAATTGTATTTATGGCGGATCTTTCCTTTAAAAAACACATCACGGAAACCACGGACAGAGCTTTCAAGGTATTGGGTTTTGTAATGAGGAATGCAACACATTTTAAAAATGGTAACACCTTGCGCGTATTATACGAAACACTTGTGCGTTCAATTCTGGAATCAGGTTCCCTTATTTGGAGTCCAGGTGAAACCACTTATGTGCTGCAACTTGAAAAGGTTCAGAAACGTTTTTTACGACACTTGTATCGAGTCGAATGTGGCTATTATCCGTACTTGTATCCTTCATTGTTTGTCATGGGATGTATGGGATATGAAACGTTAGAAAAGAGGCGTAAGGAGTATCATTGCAGACACTTTTATAAACTGTTACACGGAATAATACAAAACCCCACAATTCTCGCCGAATTGAATTTTTATGTGCCAAACTCATATTGTAGATCGCGTTCACACATGTTATTTTATCCTCCACAGGGTAGGACTAACCTTATAGCTAACTCTCCTGTAGGTAGGGCTGTACAATTTCTTAATGAACTAGCACCTCACGTCGATATATTTGCTGTATCATACCGTGAGTTCATTAAGCATATAGACAACTATTTATAATGTTTTGTTATTATTATTATTGTTAATTGTTTTAGTAGATATATGTGGACATTTCTTTTATGAATATTATAATTGGCATGTAAACATTTTTGTTTCAGTATATGCTATTATTATGATTTTTTTGTTGTTAAGTATGTCTGATCGGGTAAACATTTTTGTAAACATTTTTGTTTCAGTATATGCTATTATTATGATTTTTTTGTTGTTAAGTATGTCGGATCGGGTACACGGTCTACTGGAACCAAAGCGAGCCTTGCCCATCACTAGTTGTTTAATAAACAAGTAGTGTGATGTAGCATGGGTGGCTCTGATTGGGTAGTGGCCTTGTACTCGGTCTGAAAAATTATGGTGATTGTTATTTTTTTTTACATATTGATGTATTTAATTTGACGATGTTTTTAGTTAAGTTTGTTTTATAGTATTTTTTAAATAGTGTGTTTGGGAATACTGTGAAGTGTTTATACAGCATATTGTAAGTTCTTTTTTATTACTAAGATATATTATTTTAGTTGTTATTTTAGATTCTTATTTGTTCATGATTGTGATATGTTGTCCACTGTCCAGCAATTAGGTTTAACAACTGTCAAGCTGGCAGTGGTATATTTTATTAAAATAAAATAAAAAATAAAATAAATTTGTGAAAAACCAAATATAAATTGTTGACATACAAGGTAGTGAAAGAATAACATTGAATGTATTTATTCTATCGCCTGATGTTCGTCATCACAGGATTTTATTCAACTTAACGAATAAGTTACAGATTGTAAATAAAAAAGAACTAATATGGCAGGGTGAATCACGAAGTCTCGAGTTTGATTCCCAGTCAAGGTAAAATGAAAAAAGACCTCTATTTAATAATTCTGGGTTTGGGTGTTACATGTATGTGTGTTAAGTGTATTGCATACTTGTGTGTCGTCATTTTGTAACCATAATACAAAATTCGTATCTTATTTTACGAAACAAAAAAAATATGTTTACCTCCACAATTCATTTTATTTCAGAAAAATAAAATAAAAAACCATATAGAATATTACATTATTTTAATATTTAAATAGATGGGAATCCATATTCATAAATTTCACTAAAACATTGGGTAATGTATCATAAAAAATAGTTCATAACTCCTTCCATGATTATTAATACGAAAAGGGAAGAAAATGGTGTCTGAGGTAATAAATACAGTTGAAGAATAATGAGCACGTAAGAAGGTATGTTCGCCTCATTTAATATAACGTATGAAAACTGTATGAGATAATATGTATATCATGTTATCAAATAAGTCATGTCCTATAAGTCACAATCAGTGGAGCGGAATATTGGCAAAGAATGGGAAAAAATCAAGATTCAGTAAATAATACTAGGTATACTCATAATGGGGGACTCGAGAGATAAAATGTATTACATTTTCATAATAAATAAACATGAATGTTTCAGACTTCAAAGAATTTAGTACAACATAGTAGTGACATCACATAAGTATTAAGTATGCTATATATATACCTATTACAGGTGGTAATAAAGCCGCATAGGCGATTTAGCCTTCGTAATCCGCTTTGTCTGGATATAAGTGTTGTTAAGCAATAATCTATTTCAATGTGGGATTAAAATAAACATAAAAAACAAAGTAAAAACAAAATAAATTTTCAGTGCTAAATGTACTATTTATTGATTTACAGTAGTAATAAAAAATAATAAAGTGAAAGGCCGATTCACAAAACTAATTCCGCATATAAAAATAACGAGTGCAACTATAATAGTTCTTCGAATCTGAAATACGAAGGAAAGCTGGAGGGAGAAGTCAATATAAGAAAAATTCCAGTATATTAATTGCTGGGGGAATGAATGTATTTTTTCATTATTACATATTCCCAAATACCTCAGCATTGGCATCGTAGATAGCGCAACATCGAAATAAAGGAAACATACTAAGATATTTTTTCTACTTGAATTTAAATTTTTATGAGAGGTATCACATATGGGGAAACTCAATACTTAGAAATATACAGAAAATAATCCTCAGAAAACTTCTTAATACGCGTTTTTGTATGTATGAGACGTTTAGAGGAATAAAATATTTTCAGGTCGTATGAAACAATTTTTATTCGAGTCGTTAGACGGCTTAACGGTTATTTCGGCGGACCTTTTTGGGTGCGGAACTACACTAAGTATCCGCAATAACCCTAGATTCGAGTTGTTGCGTACATTTTATAGGCAAAAAAGATATCACTATTTTAATAATAAAATATGTTCCTATGCAATATTCACTTGTAAGCTCGGTACGGATATACCTACATATTATTGTCCACCCACACATTTTGAAATGAATTCCATACACTCATTTCTGTGATCACTACGAACGTGAAAAAACTACGACATTATCAAAATGTGTGTGAATAACAAGTTAGTTGAAGAGAGTTCATAGTCATTTACAATAGTCATACGACAATGGAAAATTATTGATTTATTTTTTTGTGAAATAAAATATTCTAAAATAAAAATTATCAACCTTTCGTGGAGTACTTACATAAATTATTTATTTCATCATTGGGCAAAAAGCTTTGAACAAATTTATTTTGAACATATGTGTACATTTCATGGGTAGCGCATGTTGCTAGACTTAAAGATCCAAGATGGACAAAAAGGGTAGTGGAGTGGAGATTAAAAGAGTAGAGGAAGACCTCCAACACATTGGTTGGACGACATTAAAAGAATCGCTGGTGACTGGTTGCAGAAAGCCCAGGACAGAGATGCCTGGAGACATATGGGGGAGGCTTATGTTCAGCAGTGGGCAAGAATAGCTGCATAAGTAAGTAAGTAAGTTCATTTCATAGAACATAAAAAAGTACAGTATTAGAAATCTTGACAACTTTTTACATATTATGCTACATTCATAGATAAAGACCACAAACAATTTTAAACTAAGTAAAGTTGTATCACAGACAGAATAATTTGACATAGACAATTGTAAGCAATATAAGTTTTTACACCCATTGAACACAAGTGCAACCAAGACAAGACAAGAAAGTAATTTAATGCGGTTAAAAGTAGGCAATTTTTGTAAAAAAAAAAAATTTAAAGATATGAACATACAAGAATAACAGATTACAATATTCGTGGGACTCGAATAAACAGTTTCCACAACAATTTGCAGTTAAAGAGATAAAAATTTCCAATTGCTTACAGAAAACGTAAATCAAACAATAAAACTATAAACATCAGCCGAATTCATTAAAAGAGAGGTAAATTACCAATTTAATTCAAGCATTTAATTTTTTAGTTTGAAATAATTTTCTCGGGACAATGACTACGTAACAAAAAAACATAGATGGGTCAAATAAAAATAATAATAAAACAACTAGAATTCAATCCAAATCTCAAACCAAAAAGAAGGTAATTAAATGACATGCAGAGCAAACAATTAAATTTGTTTTTTGTTTCAATACAATTAACATATTGAAAGGTTGATATTTGTAAACCCTCTTCAAAAATTTGAAAAGAACCCCATCTTCGCTATAGAAACTTTACTTATAGTAGGTACTTAATATATTTTTTTGAATAAACGCTTAATGTATTTATTTTTCGGTTAAAAACTGAATAATTACATAATAATGAATAGCGATCGATATTGACTATTTTTCTTTGCTAGTTTTTGTTTTCTGACTTTGTTCTAACTCAAATTCTTAACTCCCGCTCTAGAAGCCACTGCACTGGCTCCGTAGTCGGTTGCAATGCAAAAATTAAAAGCCGAATATAGAAGTTAAATTTTGACACAATAAATTTGTTGCTTAAACAAACTTAATTGAAATAACTGAAAACTAACAATTACTTGGCGAAATGAATAAAACATTTGTTTTATAGTTGTTCGCTATGGAATTCTACTACCTAAAGACCGACACAGTGAACAACAATTACTTCATTATAAATATCATAAATATTAATTAATTTCAGTTATTTTCAAATTAAAAGTTAATTATTACTTTTTTTTATTAAATAATGGTAGTAAGTTACCATATGACAACATTCAAAAGTTTAAATTTTAAGGTTTCTTGTCACGAAATTAATAAGCTATATACTTGCGGATACGTTTAAATTAGTTTTTATTCAGGTACTGACAAGCAATTTTAAACTTACTATTTTTCATGTTCTGTTTCAACAACGAAGCAATTTTTAACATGCAACTTTAATACTACACCGTTTCGTTTTATGTAAATTATTTTACGTAAATAAAATACAAAAGAAATGCTTAGATAACCTGACAATTATATATTTCTCTAATTTATTTTTACCTGAACTCAATGTTTAGTACTTTTTTCAGTTTTTGGTAAAGACATTATTTGATTTATTAATTGTGTCGGTGCACACGTAGTAGAATTCCATAATTATGTAATTTGAAACAAGTTTCTTTCTACTATAGATTATTAATTCCAAGAGAGACGTCTTTCGACTTATCATGTCATTATCAGTCAAAAGATGTCTCTCTCGGAATCAATAATCTATAGTAGAAAGAAACAATCCTTGTTTCAACATTATTTGATTTAAATCGTTGCGTGATAGAGTGATGAATATGAGAATATTAGAAGAATGAGTGGATTCAAGAGAAGTGTTGTGGAGTGCGTGCAAATAATATATTGAGATGGTTTGGTTATGTGGGACGAATGGAAGAGGAAAAAGTGACAAAGAGGATATACTTGACTGATGCAGGGGTGTGAGGAAGTGCGGGCAATCGAAAACTATATGGCTTGATCATGTAGATCAAATTCTCAAGGACGGCGGTATATTGAGTAAGAAAAATCGACGTGCGTACATGAGAAATTGAATGAACGTTGAATAAGCAAAAGAAGTAGGTAAGGACAGATCTATATGGCGTTCCATTCTCTATGTCTATACCACTTGGAATACGGCGTGAGGGAATAGTATAGTACGGTATAGCATTATTTTGATTTGAAATAAAACTACTGAGTAGGTATTTCTTATATTAAATTGGAATGACCAAGTTTTTTTTTGCTTCAAGTATGGAAAAAAATAGTAAAAAAATGTTGTTATTTAAACTCATTCTTTATTTTCCATCACCGACCTTATTTATCTTACACAATTAAACGATTAATATAATATTACTCAGCAGACACCTAATCAGATTGAGAAACTCTTTTTTCAGATACGCAGTTATGAAAAAATCCAATAAAATACGAAAACTATCTCAAACATTGAGATTATACGATGTTCATATTGCATAATAAACATTTTACCTATCAACTTAACAATCTATTGTGGCTCTAAAAATCCAATCTTTTCTTTCACATAAAACTCCTAAAATTTTGATGCCGTCATAACGTAAGAACGATGAACTACACCGATACTTAACGAACACAGTAACCTGTACGAAAGAACAGTAGCCACAAAACAAACGACGATGATGATTCTTGTCGATTTTGTTTTGATGCCGTTCTCTAGAGCGTCTCAAGAGCGCCGGTGAAGATTGTAATTTTCAATTTGCTTCTGAAGCTGGTGACAGTCTGATTTTCTCTCAATGTGACCGGTAGGCGATTCCACGTAACTCTCATAGAAGTTAGACTTACTCATAGAAGACCTCTCAGACCTCTCATAGAAGTTAGACTTACCGACTCTATTGGGCTCAGCAAGTCAGTTCCGAAGAATATATGACAACAAATATACTGTGGGTTCTTATTTATTCACCCAAATTGTGTCGTTTGATATACTCACTCCTAGCTTATTATTTAATTGTTTTCCACGAATATTCGAAGGACACAATTTTAACTTCAACCAATTAAACAATAATTACTTAATTTTCTGTCATTATTTTATTTCCTTTCGGTCTTTGTTAATTATTAATATCATACACGTGAAATGAAAAGATTATATTATTGTATTAAATGTTTGCAAGCCACCTACTCATATACGAGTGTTGAGGGAGAATAAAATTACTTTATTATATATTAAAATATCCACAATAAATATGTGGCTATTTGAAACATTTCCAATAAAATCTCTTCAGCATACTTCTTTGAACTGATAAAAATAGTGTTGAAAGCATGAAGCGAAGAAATTGTAGCAATCGCTGAAGTAAAGAAACACAAAAACACCTAGGCAGCTGACAGAAATAGAAACACAAAAATGTTACTATTGAATTTAGAAATTCCTTTTCAATACACTAACATATTACTAGTAACTATTTTGGTATGTTGAAAAAAACTAACAAACTTGCAGAAATTAATTAAAAAAAAAACATATCCTAAATTCTACAAACATAAGAAAAACTTCAAGACTTTACCTACATCTCAGTGATGAACAATCATGTTCAAAATCAAACAAAATAATTCTCGTTATTATAATCAGTGCCTGCATCTTGCAGTATAATGACAATGACACATTTTATGATAAGAAAAATTGATCATCATTCTTCATCAATTAATCGAAGATGTAATATCTTTAAGTCACAATATTACATCAACATCTGGCTTTTACAAGACACTCGAATACTTATAGGGAATAATATTCGACTGTTTTGTTTACCGGGGACGTCTTGGAATCGGTAAAATATTAAACAAGATAAAAAATTTAACCGTATTCAGATAATAAAACCCATGAAAACATTATTTCAGTCAGTTTTAAACAGTAACACAATATTTGAATTTGTGCATTCATATGCACAAATTTTCATCAGTTTGAATAATGAATAAATATAATGAATAAACAAGCTCCCTCTTTCCCCTATGAGAGATGTTATTCTACGTCTTGAACAGAACACAAGTAGAGGAACGCAAACAAATAAAATACAAGAACCGGTAATAAATATGCAAATTTGTTGTAGCTCAGTACAAACAGTACTGCTATGTTATCACTCGTAAATATATTACCACAAAAACACGACAGAATAGAGTTGTGCATCGTCTCATATTTTCAAACATAATTTCTGAATTGCAATAAAGAATAAATTGCAATAAAATTGACATCTAATTGAAATAAAGAATTGCAATAAATTTTCAATAATGAATATTCACTACTATAGGTACATAGGGGGGAGTTCATTGATCCCAATGCCCTTGAGCTGCACTAGCCGCATGTGGCGACTGAAACAGTAGTCACTACTATTATATAGGTAAGTACCTACAAATTTTGCTATTAAACTCAACAACATTTATATTTGGTTTCGCATGATAAATAATTTGAAATTAAACATTTATTTAGTACTTCCACTATGATTTTTGAGCCGGCTTTCTGAGTTTCCGCTGTCATCATCAAGCTAGCATAAGGTTTTATGCTCGGCTCGCGACTAGTAAAGTCACAGTGAAAGTACTAAATTAATGTTCCGTTTAAAAACATTTAACATAAATTAAAATGATTTTAAAACACTGTATAATTTCCAAATTAAATTTATTCACCTCAAACGTTTTCGCCAAGGCTTCTACTTGGCATCATCAGGAGGACTCCTGATGAAAAGTAGAAGCCTTAGCGAAAACGTTTGAGGTGAATAAATTCAATTTGGAAATTATACAGTGTTTTAAAATCATTTTAATTATAATGAATTTCCAAAGTGTTAACACAAAAACATTTGATTTATTTAACATAAACTTTCACTAAGAACCGTTGGTTGAAAATATAGACTTTTAGACAAAATAGTTTAGAGTGATTAATTATTTAAAAATCGTAAAGAATAACAAAAGAACATATAGACGATTGACAAAAAAAAACACTCTATTGACGAAAATATAGACTTTTACACAAAATAGTTTAGAGTGATTAATTATTTAAAAATCGTAAAGAATAACAAAAGAACATATAGACGATTGACAAAAAAAACACTCTATTGACGAAAATATAGACTTTTACACAAAATAGTTTAGAGTGATTAATTACTTAAAAATCGTAAAGAATAACAAAAGAACGTATAGACGATTGACAAAAAAAACACTCTATTGACGAAAATATAGACTTTTACACAAAATAGTTTAGAGTGATTAATTATTTAAAAATCGTAAAGAATAACAAAAGAACATATAGACGATTGACAAAAAAAACACTCTATTGACGAAAATATAGACTTTTACACAAAATAGTTTAGAGTGATTAATTACTTAAAAATCGTAAAGAATAACAAAAGAACGTATAGACGATTGACAAAAAAAACACTCTATTGACGAAAATATAGACTTTTACACAAAATAGTTTAGAGTGATTAATTACTTAAAAATCGTAAAGAATAACAAAAGAACGTATAGACGATTGACAAAAAAAACGAGCTCTGAGTATCTACTCGTTAACGGCTAACGTAAATAAAAACAAATAGACAGTGTTCAAGAATTAAAAAAAAAAAGAAATAGAATTAATGAACATCCGACCAAAAAAATTATTGGAAGAAACAAAAAAATAGCTAGAATTTTAATAAAGTAGAAATGCGTTGTTCTTTGACACGTCAATCGATTTCAAAGTATAGAAACCAATTAATTGAAGACAAAGCTGCTCTCCGTCTGAGTACATCTGAGAAGGCTTAGACAGCTGTTATAACAATGACAAGATAAATCGTACATAATATTTTTGTAATTTTTTCCATCCCTAGAAAATGAGAAATTCGTATCGGCGTTGGGAGTCTCTTAATGTCGGCACAGAAGTGGAAAAATGTTTTATGTAAATTAAAGAGAAATCATGTCAATGAGTTTGTTGAGTTTTTCGCAGTTTAAAAATATGGTAATCGAGAAAATTAAAATTGATTTATTTCAAAAATGTCAAATAAAATATCTGTACTGTTTCATACACAAAGCAAGCGTGTACAATTTGATACAAAATAACTTTGAGCGAATATTTATGGTGCAAAGAAACGTATCACATATTGTAATTCTCCCTATTAAGTCAATAAATAATTGTCATATATCACAACACGACTTTTTCAAAATGACCGAATAGTGTGAGCAAAATGAGTGATGGCACTAAACATTGAAAAATGTCACATAATAACCCTAAGAACCAAAAGCAGTCACGTTGAAAGTTGTGAACGTGAACGGTCAACGACATCCGCGACTTAAACTTCAAACTCAATCTAAGTTAAGTTTAATTTGTCGACATATTTCAATTTGTTCTAGATGGAAGTTAATTTTAATCATTTCTGTCGGTCCCTCAATCCTGAGGATCGTGACCATCATGCCTCATTCTGTAGACCATCTATCTCCATGTTGAGCGATCCTCTGCCATGTGTAAGGCCCCGTGAAGTGAGCTCTGTGTGGCCTCCTTAATTTGGTCGCTCCATCTTATTGGCACTCTGCCCCTTCCTCTCCTCCCTTCTACAACCCCAGTCATAATCACTTTTTCTAGGTTGTCATGCTCTCTTCTTGTAATGTGCCCGAAATATCGCAAAGCGCGCTGACTGCAAATCGTTGAGAGTCGCGCCGAAATGTTTAACTCCCTGAGGATGGACTCATTGGTTTTAATAAAAAATTAAACAAAATATTTAATCATTCCTTAGGTAACTTAATTAATTTGTGAGCTGACTTTCGAAAGTTTTCGATCTCGTCGTCAGATAAACGTTAAGTTTAACATGACGTATGATGCAGACACACTTGTGATAAAAACAAGCAAGTAAAAAAAACATAAAAAATAATGTCTAATGGAAAGACATAGGGGAAGCGTATATTTTTTATTTTATTATTCCATTTAAATATAATCACAATATTAAATTATGTATAAAGGATATGATGGACAGGTGTTTGTTAGAGAACGACGTGTGTCGAGAAAATTAAACATACCGGTGACGTTGGTACCTGTTATTATTTATAACGTCTTACGTATGAAAGAAACCAAAAACAAAGAATATAAATCTTTTTAGGGGGTGAAAAAGGAAAAGTGATTTCTTTCCCCAGCAAACTAGGAAATCAGAAGTGATAGGAGAGGAGCTTTAAGTGTAAATAGAATAGAAGGATAAGCGAAGCGCAGTTGATAAGTTATGTGTTTCCTTTTTTTCTAATACCAGAGTAAACGTTTCTTTTTTCGTCGAATATTTTTGTTGTTTATCTCTACTTATATCACACAAATAATGGAATTTTGTAGGCGCTTATACATTATTTTACAACGGTAAAATTCATAAATAAAAAAACCGAATATTAAATGTAATACCTACAAACAGAAATTCTGAAAGCCGTTGTTTGTTTTTATACATTATGACATAATTAGATACTACATAATGATTTTGTTTCTTGGGATTTATTTAAAAACTGTTTTTCAAATAATCTGTTGATTGTTTTAATTTCAAGTATATTTACTATAGTTGAAATAACTTCATTTCTCGAATATTTCTTGAGTCCAAGGACCCCTATTTATCCGTTTAGGTGGCAATCTATTAATTGTCATAATACCATAAAAACTATTTTGGCTGCTATAGTATAATTTTATATTTATAAAATTAAACAAAGACAATTTGTATTTGGCGCCGTTTAATGATCCGTGACCATTAAAGGGCGGTGTGACTTTTCTTGAAAAGCAGTGTTTTCAGCTTACTCCAGAATGTTGCAGTGGGTTGGTTCTGTCTTAAATCCGCTGGTAATGGGTTCTAAGCAGTTAGCCCCGCAACGCTAGGACTCCTCTCTGCGAATTTGGAATTATTTGAAAACACACTGTTCGGGTTTTTTACATGTTCGGATATAGAAGTAAAAAAAAAACAATAAAGTAATATAAAACATGTAAAAATAACACATTTGTAGCACTAACAAATCAGCGGTGAACGGAAACATAAAGAAGTAAAATTGTGAAGTGATTCACCTTTCTTCTTTGCTTTTCCTTAACCCTCCATCTCAGGAACACATACTGAAATCGATAATAAATTACACGATGTGTTTAATGGAAAAAAAATAATTGTTTAAATTAACTATTTTTATAATAGGTACAGTTAACTGGTTTTTAATTAGAAAATCACAATAAAATATTTGCTTTGTAGTAAAACGCAAATAAGTTGTGTTTGTTTCCATTCCAAATTAATAAGATATTTTGCGAAATAAACTTAAATTCAATCAATAAAATAAATAAATGAATATTAAAAGATAAGAAGCAGAAAGTAATTAAAAACCGGATGTTTGTTTATTTTTACATTCGAGAATGCAAACTATGAACCTTTGACGTGTCATTGCCTTTGACAAATTATTTCAGTAGCGAAAGAACGAAATATATACGGGCATACAGTACATAATACATATATGCATTAACTATAAAACTATGTAAATATAGGTACCTACATAATACTATGTACACAGTTTAAATAACGGAACATAACGTTATCTACTTACAGAAAATTTGCACATGTGCAGCTAGTCCCAAACTCAGAAATGAATTTTGTTTTATGGATAATAATAATAATGCCTCGTAGGGTAGAATTCGTTTTAGAGTGAACCGCTCATAGGTAAATGATTACTAACACATTCTTCAGTAATGAGTATGCTACACACACCACACACAATGCACCAGCCAATCATAGTGATGCTACTCGGTTACTAATAAAATCACGTGTTCTGTTAAACACATTACCTGTGACTGTGTGCGTAGCGGTGCTATGGCATTTAAAAAAAAAATCAAGTCTACCCATTGCCGGGAATTATTAAGAGAGTGAATGTGATCGTGTATCTTACCGACGGTGCCATCTAAGGTGAAGACCGATCCTGGACAGGCACACTTTGTCACATCCGGGACAAGGCTGCTCCTCGTTTACAATGGGTCTACGAGTTGTTCGACCCTGCGAACCGCTATAGCTAACTATATGGATACTATTACTAACGCAACGAAACACATAGGTAGATCATTCCGTCTTATAATTAAGATTGACAATGTCCTTATAAGACGAAAGATTTCTTTAATAATAATAATAAACATAATTATAGAAAAAAAACATTCATATCATAATCATGTCATTGTGGAATTTTGCTACTTTAACACCGAAACAATTTTTTTTTTTAAAAAAGATATATCTGGGTTTTGTTATAAACCCAAATACAACTTTATACACCTTCCACAGTAAGCTAAAAGCTTTTGTCGTGAAAGGGGAGTCTGCCGGCACCTGGTATCGAACCGCGGATCCCTTGTTCAAGAGGCCGAGACTCTACCTCCAGGCTATCGACGAACTCTGAATGTACAATCCGAACAATGAATGTATACAATCCATTAAATTAAAATATTACACCAAAACCCAGGACAAAAACTGACTCAAAGGCAAGAACGTTACATCTGAGCCACACCGGCCGTCAAACACATAATTATGTAATTTGTGAATTTCTATAATATGACTCAAAATAGTATGGAATAGGTACCTACATGTACCGATATCATAGCATGAATATAACTATATCATAACACATTACATAAAGTGAATATGAAAATACGTACATGTATATTAAATAGATGATATCAGTAAATTCATGCTAATGACATAGTTCCTAGTAAATGACATACAATTTCATTCTCAATACATACGAGTATAATTCAAACATTGCATGTCAAGCTTAATAAAGTTTTTGAAATGCTTTAATTAAAATGTTGATAATTAATACGTAGCGAGCTACTAGTTGTGGAAGTCTTATATTATATTAAATAATTTGATATAATTATTTATTGTCTAGTTCATAATATTATTGGTATGCACAACTTTGTATATCAAGTTTGTCAAGCTTGTCTATCGGGCTCTTCCTGTCGTGTCTGGGGGACCTCCCGAAGCTCTCAGGTTCTAGAGAATCATTGAATGCTTCGGAGGTGCTGGGATGGGCGTGAGCTGGGAGATGAGTGGTCCAACTAATACTACATTTATGCCTGTAATAAGGTCCAACATTGACTTTTTTTTCTTTTCACTGTTTCTGTTTTAAACTGTATGTTGGCGTATGATTGTGAATAAATAAACAGGAGGATTGGATTCATTGACGCCAAATGTTGATAATATAAAATAATAATCAAGGATGTAAATAATTAATGTAGCTAAATTGTGAATTGAGACATATAGGAGAGCTGTCGCGAAAGATAGAGAAGCCTTCGCCAGAGTGATTGCTAACGTCGGGGGACCTGATACGGCACGAGAAGAAGAAGAAGAATCGTAACTTATGAATAACTCTCAAATGTGTAGCTAGTAAGCTGAGTATACATTAAATACAATGGTTAAGTACAATAGCTACATAGACTAACTCATGCAAGTAACAAAACAATCGTCCTTTCTGCGTCAACGAAAAAAATAATCATTCAGGATGAGTGTGACATCTCATCATTGATGAATTCAATGTATTGAATATCTTATTTGTAATGTATTAACAGAATATTCGCCTTTACAGGACACACGTTAACTTACAGAAAAGAGTGGGACTCTCGTTGATCACTTAGTATCAATGTAAAATAAATAAAACTTACATAAAATATGAAAATATTCAATGAATAAGTGAAATAATATTGCTTATAGTCATAATATGAAACTACTACGCACGGTTAGTCGCTGGCTACATCACTTTCGGAAGATGTCGTGATGGTATAGATAGACTATAGACAGACATTATCATCATCTCGCTCATGAACGATTCTCAACGGGAACACAGGGCAGAAACCAGCCTCCTCCATTCAGAGCATATCTGCGTCAATTGAGTCACCTCATCTCTGATATATTCTGGGCCATCGGAACTCACAGATAGACAGTTAGTGAATAGCTCAAAGGTTATTAGCATACGTGTACGTGAATTAAGATTTAATCAATCGTGTATAATGTTCTTCTCCCAGGTATTGATAAAACATTAGGTATGTATTACAGTTGATAGATCAAAGACATCTACTTACATTTTCAAACCGTCCTATAATTATTATTTCTAGAACTTTACCATCGCTCCATTGCGTTATCTTCAGATCTATCAAGTGAACCACGAACGCTTCCAGATAAGATATCCACTACGTTACAAGCTAATAGTTTTCGTAGTATGTTCGATGTATTATTAGCTTCTGCAAACCGACATCGCTCAAGCTTAAATACACAGATAACCGTGAAAATACACGAGTATTAAAATGACAGAATGTAATAATTAAAAATAACAGAGTAAGCGCTTAAGTGGACAAAAGTAATAAAAACGTTTGACAACCCACATCTCTAAATTAATGTCTAAAAGAGTAAATACCTACATTGAAAAAGTGTTAAAAATTTCTTCCTAATGAAAAAACTTGATGTTTGATATCCCACACGCCCATATTCAAGGAAATATACGTGGAAAAAAGTACTTATCAAACACAGAAACGTGGAAGAACACTTCTTCGTAATAAAAAAAGCTTAATGTGATACCCCACATGCCCATGTACCCAAGTTTTTGGAATACTACCTACCTTCTTCTTCGAGTGCGGTATCAGGTGCCCTCGATATCTGCCATCTGTCCACTCCTATGGACCTTCAATCGCCTCATATTAATAATGAAGCAGTTGATACTTTCAGGACTGGACACACTTAAGATGTTTTCTTTTGAAATTCAGTCTACATAAAACCTTTGCATTGCATAGTTGATGGGTCCTAGTAATGCAAAACATTCTCCTATGTATCCTTTATATTGGTCTTATTTTTTTTTTTTCTTTAAATATATTATATGACACAAGAAAAAAAAACAGATCTCTCAGAAGCGAGACCATTGAATTTAAAATATTCCGTATGAACATTAACTGAACGAATGTAAAATTTAAAATAAAATTACATAAAGCTACCATCACGGAGTACCTACTCAATTTACGAAAAGCGACGACATCAGTTTCATTTACATAAATTAATTTCAACACAGATAACTACGTTAATTGAAAAGATAAGGAAAAATGAAAATCATAAAATAAATTGTTAAAAGTGCAAATGTTCCAAATTATGTTTTTTGTCAGTGAGTTTTGTCTGTTTTTACTTCACGTCCTGGCGAATAAGAAATTTAATTATAAGATAAGAGTGGGCAAGTACCAACTTACTTACATTTCTATTTATACTATCACGGCATTTCCTACAGATGGGCCAGCCAATGGACTAACTAGGTACATATTATTATAACTCATATAAAAGTAGTCCGCTAAGACATACGACACAAGACATACAGAACAAAATAAGACTTATAATACTTTTATTTTTTTCATTTTGTTTCCTATATAATGTACCTACGTATATGTATGTAGTACCTACCTATGTAGGTATGTTGGATGATTTATTCGGCGCCGTTTAAAGGAGCATCCATCTCAAGGACGCGGGAAACTATGTTGGAAGAGCAATGTCTTCAACTTGCTCCTGAATGTTGTTATCGATTGGTTTTTACGGAGGTCCTCGGGAAATCGGTTCCAGATGACGGGTCTTGCGACGCCAAAAGCCCTATCATGGAAGCAAGACTTGTTTACGCTATTGATTACATCAAGCATGTCGGTGGATATCTTAGCTTATGTGTATTTTTTTCTGTATATAATTTTTATGTCCATGTATGTATTTATGCTTATTTAAAAAAAAAAAAGATATATCTGGGTTTGTTATAAACCCAAATACACCTTTCACACTAAGCTAAAAGCTTGTGCCGTGAAAGGGGAGTTTGCCGGCACCTGGGATCGAACCACGGACCCCTTGTTCTGAAGGCCGAGACTCACCTCCAGGCTACCGACGAACTCCTTATTTTATAATTATTGATTTTTTTATAACCTATTTCATTTCTAGTTGTATTTCTGGGTTTATTGGAAGAGATCGCATCTCTGTGATAAACTCGCCATCGGCATAATGATTATATTTAGTTTGAAAACATTTTTCTATGAAAGTTTATGTTATATGTTGAATGTAAATTAAGGAATGAAAAAAAAATACATAAAACTTTGATGCGATAATAATCATGACAATCTCCATACACACGTATATTGCAGTATTGCACTTGCAAACAGTTCTTTAATGGTATTATAAAAGGTGTTGTTTTTAAAACCAATGTAATATTAATTTAGCTACCATAAAAAAAATTTCGAGACCAAAATACATAATACAGGAGACAGTAATAAATATTATACTTCATAGGTATGAAAAACATTTTTGTACATAGTCCTCACTGTAAATATTCCAAATACGACGTGCGCATAATATTATGGGGACGTGTTGTTAGTCTTCGTGACCGCATACTGTCATAAAAATAATATTGAAATCAATAACACCGATGTTGATAATACAAATTCATGAAAAATATTTCCCGTATATGCTTTTACGGTCGCGGAGCACATATGGAAAGTTAAAAGGGTACGGTGATAAATTTTATTCCTATGGGTCTACTCACACAGACTGTACTGTGATACAAATGAAATTGGGAATCGTCGTAAGGGATAATTTGCATGCGGATAATAAAAACAAAACAGACATTTCACTTAAAAACATACATTATTATATTCAGATCATCACTAATACTCTTCGAAAGCTATTGGTGAGGGTAAAGGGCGGAGGACCATTCAGGAAGAAGCCGATTGAGACAGGTGTTCAGAGATTTGATTTTGAGTAACTAGACGTTGGAAAGAATCTATGGTGAAATTACCTAAGCAAAATGACTAAATACTAAGTAGGTATTTATTCAATGAATATTTAGGTATGTTTTTACCAATCCTGTAATGTATCAGAAACGTTACCATTGACATACACCTCATGGATCCCTTACTGTAACAAACTCAAATACTAATTCAGTTGAAATTAATTAACAATAACACCGATGAACGCTTGTACTTTATTTTATTATGAGACAAATAGATGAAACAATATTCAAAAACCCAATAAAATTAGTGAGAGTTCAAAAAAATGATGTATAAGTCTCCCGTGTATTGAAGACAAGATAAGCCAAAAACAAATGGAAATTATATAATTACATATTTTTGTAGAATAACATACAGTATTTAAGTAACAACACGGCATGAAGTAAAACTTGTTTAACAATGACAGTCGAAACCAGGTAACTACATTATTAAAACTAGTGAAATTGAAACCATTTGTGTTTCTTTGCACAAACTGATATGAAGTTTTACAAAATAAAAGTCAAAGATAAACATTGTATTGATGTACCGATGTAGATACATACATATATCAACTTAATGTTTTATGAAAAAAGTACATGAAAACAATGACATATTTTTAAATTAAAATTGTATTACAAAGAAGCAAAATAATATAGACACTCTATAAACAATGAATTTATTTATTTATCAGTAAACAGTATTAAACGGTAAATATTATAAAGATGAAAAGAAAACAACAAAGTATACATTTTACTAACATCTAAGTACAACATCACTTAAGGAAAAATATCACGTGACTTTGAGTTTCTACGAAATACTTGTATAAGTAAATGAATAATATAACAAAATAAAAGTGTTTCGTTTATAACATTTGAAAAGAAAGTACCACAAAAACATTATACAGTTTTATATAACCGATTCGGAGTAACGAGTGAACTGATTTCGCAATAAAATTCACGTAAATTTAAATAGCAAACAATATCATGGAACTGTCACAATTTAAACCAATACAATTACTCTTATTCGTTACAAATTTTATTATTTAAAATTCAATAAAGCTATGTACATACAATGACTGTGTCGTCAGGATATAGATTCTCTTAGATTCTGTTGTTTTCTTTTTTATAATGTCTCTTTTGTATTTGGATTTTTCTCTTTTTCATTTTCTGTTTTGAATTTTGCTTTTTTTTTCAGCTTAGATCCCCTTGGCCAAAAGCTGTTATGATCTCAATGCATGGGGACATTTTTAAAATAATAATAATAAAAATTAAACAGTAGGTATTGTATGGGGGGAGATACCTATCTTCTGTGTTATGCCTGGTAAAAAATGGGTTTACTGCTTTTTCCAGTAAGCTGTGGTAGGTCCTGTAAAAATCACCGAAATCCATTTAACATATTCAATTCAGAAATGATTAGATGTGCCACACATCCAAAATGTCTTTACGTGGAGTTGGTCCGCTGGTTGCTCCACTTGAGGGAGTACAGATGCAGTGATCGTGTCGTTAGAGATAAATGGAAAAAATTATATGATGGGAACGTGGAAGAGATTTTGTTTCAAAAAATCAATATTTTATTACAACGCAAACACCCCACCGTAATTTAATGACTTAAATAGAAAATATATGTCCCGAGTAAACTTTGGATGGCGTACAATATCATAATTAATAATTAGAATAATTTCAGTCCATCTTTTCATAATACAATAGCGTCGTAATTTAGAATAAATTATGAAAATAAAACACGATTCAAAATGGTGTATTACATATTTAGATGTCTCGATCAGTGAGTGATTTGTTAAAACGTCTCACTGATTTCGATAGACGCTTTTAAAATAAAACAATGACAATATTGTACACGTTATAGGAAAAATAACTTTTCTACAATGTTCACCATACATACGTTCACAAATCTGTACCTGAGAGCCATTAGGACTTAAGTGCATTTTTGACAAAAATGCCAAAGTTACGAAAAAAGCAGAAATAACACATTAGTCGTGAATCTTAAGTACAGAAATGCTTAGGGTCTATACTATAGGGTCTATGTAATAAGCTGTATGTACTATATACAGCTAATTACTAGTAAAATGTTGAGATTTTTTCGATTAAAAAGTTGAATTTGAAAATGTAATTTTAGTACTTAAGACTAAATGGCTCTCAGGTACAAAAATTATTTCGTGTATTTCAATTACACCACTTATTTACTATTATTTATTACTATACCATCACGGCATATCCCACAGGTGGAATAACCAGAAGCTTATCGTTGAATAACTTTTTTAAGCGGAGTAGTCAGCGGATTATCAGCAAATACAAAAATCTTAACTGTTCTACATATATGTAAGTTTTTACAAACACATCATTTTAAGTACAGGGCACTAAAAAATAATGAAAAAGAGAAGAAGACCTATTCTCCAAAGTGCTCCACAGAAGAAACACCATAATTCGTCCCTCTTCTGACTAACTGTCGTATCTGCCTAAATTTAAATTGTTCAGGAGAGCGTTTTTTGTGTTTTTCTGTGCATATTTTCGTCTCTCCTAGTTATATGATACAGTGTAAATATATTACATTATTTTATTTGTACCTATTCTTATATATCTCAGAATTATTTTGTGATGAAATTTTGAGGAATTAGTAGATACAACACATTTTATTTAGAATGATTCGTAAATACGACAACAAATCAGAAAGCTATTCCAGGATAACGGTAACAGTTACAGGTGTGATCTTCAGTGAGAACGTGGAGAACACATAAATACACATTGGTGATCATAACTCGATTTCGCCAAAAATGTCAGATATGACAGTTAGTCAGAAAAGGGACGAATTGTGTGTAAATTCATTCAATTGGGAAGAGTTGGATTAAATTAATTAGATACCAATTAAAAATAGTTTTTCACGTGCGATTGTTATTGAGATTGCAAACTCTGATATTATCAGTTTAGTGATACCTATTGCTAATATTACATATATAACACGGCAAGAAATCTAATTTGTACTTTGAAATAATACACGTATTACGTATTTAAAATACAAACGCGTGCTCAAAAAATAAAATAATAAAAAAAAAAATTATTGGACAAAAAAGAATACATCAGAATATAAAAACATTTAGGATGAATGCAAAACTTCATCGCTGAATGACTTAAGATATCTGTATTTTTGAAACAGAATAAATTAGTAGACGTGATATCTATTTTATATTTATAGGTATTTAATAATATTAATGTATTTAAAAGAACGTAAAAGAAGTTATGTAAATATTATATTATGAACATTGTAAAAAATAAATAACACAATCACTATTATCAATTGATACTAGTGATGTAAGGAATGTGTGATTTTGGATATTCGCCGTTCGAATATCGACTTGCTCAAATTTCTACAATTTGCTCAATCATTAAAATTTCTACCCCCGTCGCCGAATTTTCAAAATGGTATAGGAATTTAAAAAATTTCAAAACTCCTCGGTTTTCTGAAAGAATTTTTTTCTTGCAGTACCTTTTTCTAGAATGTACCGAGTAAGTATCCGGTACTTTTACCGAATTACCGATACTTTATTACCAAAATAATATTCGCAAAACATTCGCATATTTTTTTGCGAATACGAATATTCGTTACATCACTAATTGATACTTAAAAAATATGTGGTAAGTTTTATGTTACAGTAACATCCATAGTGACGAAGGCATAAGAGTTTTTTTATATAATAATATATTTTCCATATCTCAGTATTGTAAAACACATAGGGTAAATATAATATATAAAATGTAAAATAATTTTATAATCCACGTCAAGGTGATATGTGAGGAAAAAAAATATACTTCTTTTTAAGTAAGTGCTCAAACCCATTATACCTACTGTAAGATGTAATGAAAAATAGTATTAAATTTGCGCGACGTGTGTGTATATACCTACCTATTTAATATACGGTAATATACCGGTTATTCGCACATGTATATTTACAAAGGCTTTACCGAATGTTGAAATAACCCCTTTTCCCGGATATTTCAGGATTTACCGAATACTAAGTAAGTACTACGTTTACCGCACACCGATTATCACCCATTAAAAACTTCTTGAGGTTATACAATGAACTAATTATAATTTTGAAAGCCTATACATAGTACATGTGTAAGAAAATTTATAATCAACTAAGTATGAATATTTTGTAAGATATAATTACAAACCGCGTCATTGTCAACCTAACACATAAATATGATATTAAACAAATGCTACATCAATTATGGATCATTATTTATTTATTTATAATTCACTGTACACTTTTAACCTACAAGCAATTTAACACAAAATATTACAACATCAAATACTTTCGAAATATTGAGGACAAATTTATGAAAATAAAATTTATTTTGATAATTTAAAAAATTTAATTATGTAAATGAAGTATAAAACGACAATTTTTTTTCTATTTTATCTATTCAATCGCGAGAATTATTATTTTTCTATTTTATTTTGTTTATTTTATCTATTCATTATATGTTTGAATAATCTTCTTTTGATTTTCTTTGTTCTATATATTTGAAGTCGGCTCTCCTAATCCTCATCCTCAAAGTCTAATGCATCCTCCGAACGTAGCTCTGCCTTCCTCAGGCTCTGGCCATCGCAGACATTCAACTTTTAATCTTTATCAAGGGAATAAAAAAGGATATAACTTTTCCCAGGTTTTAAAATAATATGAACTCGATTAGGCATGCATTTAGCAGATAAAACAAAAACGGTAAATTACAAGATATTGTAGTCAAACAGTAAATTGTATGATAATATTTTTCTTATAATAACCGTATGTGTGGAAGGTATCATGGACCGCAATATTTTAAGCATCATATTATGTACTGAAAAGGAAGGATGGAGGTGTGTTAAAAGTGTCGAACAAGCAGAATGGAATAACCTAATAAACACACTGGGTGTTTACCGTATACACCGAACACCTACACATGCAATACTGTATACGAGTATGTGTAAAAGCTATTGGTTTTAGTATCTGCTGATCACAAGACTATTAAAATGAAGAGTGAATGCTGCATTTTAAATCGAGCTATCCAATATCAATCCGAGTAAAGATTTTGTGCACGTTCAAATGCATTCAACATTATGTTGAAAATCTGAAAATATATTTGAAAAAAAAACAGACGCAACAAAAGAGAATTAATAATGATGACAAGAGATGGTTTATTCCTTTAATGCCGTTTTACGATCGTTCAATAATCTCAAGGTACTGAGAAAATGAGCGACTTTCATCATGATTCATCGTCATAATCACGATCACATAGGTAGAAAGGATCAAGCGCAACTACCTCCTATCCAGTATCTATGATGGGTTTCAATCTTGCATAAACTTATAATGTATTATTAGTACAACGATCGATAGCTTGTTTCATGTCACTGATTCTGCAATATCGAAAGCTCTTGAGATGATATTGGGAAATAAGGATGTGACGTGTTTGCAATTAATCATTATCATTATTCCTTTTCCTATTAAAAACGAGTATTTGTTATACTATATTGAAACAGATGTTTCCCGCAGAGAACCTCTCTTATAACACTTCTATTATAAAAAAACGGCTGACTGGGTATACTTTCTTTGAAGAGAAAATTAATGTACAAAAGTTCTTGTTTGATCTTTGAAATGCAAAAAATTCGAATCGAGATATGAGAGCTAGTACGTAACGTACACAATATTGAGAATGTAATCGATACTTGAAATATAAAACAAGCACATCCAAAAGCTATACAGTGGTGGAAGTGAGCGATACAATAGCTGTAAAAGTGTTTGCTGCTGAAATGTAAGTGCAAACAAAATGGCTTACGTGTTAGGGAGGTGAAGTAAATTTGCATTGAAGACAGCAACAGAAGTGCAAAATATCAAGACATGTTACCTAAGTAGGTACTACGTTTTTTATGAAATTCGGAATATTTATATCATCAAAAGTCATGTGAATGTAAAGAGAATATTCTGGAATATAAGTATTTGTCATTTGATTAAAACATCTTTTCTCGTGTATATACCTACTCTTCACCTTCATGGTGTAGAGTTGTAGAGCAAGGCTTATTTTAAGGGTGTTTACGATTATAATATGACATTATTCCAGGAAAGACAATGTTTTCTTTTATTTCGGATACTAGACTAATGAGAAAGGATAATTCAGGGGAAGGATTATAATATGTATTTATTTATTTAAACGCTAGCAGCAGCATGCTTGTATTTTCCTACTAAATCAGACGTTTCTGAGTCGTATTTACTGTACATGAGACGTTTTGGAGTCATATGAGTGACAACAAGAGTGTTAATTTTTAAAAATAATGATAAATACTCAAGAACTATCGGCAAGCAGCTAGTTTTTATCATTATTATATATTGGTGTTGTTGTTTCGATAGATTTTTTTAATTCTTTTCATTGATTATATCGGCAATAACTTCGTTATGCTTTGTTTTAAATTATTTAATATAATTAATAATAATTTCTACTTTAATTACACAACACAGTTAACTTTTCACTTAGATTTATTTAAAATCTCGAGCGCATTTGTCAATATTGATATATTGACATTTTCAAGAGAACTAAATACCTATAAAAACAAAAGTTAATGTCTAACAATAAGAAATATAAAGAGGGGAGGATGGGGTAGAGTGGCCGTGTATGAAAGTAGGATTAGTGTTATTTTTAAATGGTATATAAATACACCATAATTTAAGTTTTTCACGACACAAGCTTTTAGTAGCTTACTGTGAAAGGTGTATAAGGTTGTATTTGGGTTTATAACAAAAACCCAGATATATCTTTTTTTTTTTTAAAAAAAAGTTCTCTTGAAAATATCAATAGGTATATCAACATTGACGAAAGCGCTCGAGATTTTAAATAAATCTAAGTGAAAAGTTTACTGTGTTGTGTAATTAAAGTAGAATAACATCAGTATGAATTTTCACTCTGTGAATGTACAAACCTTAGAATTATTAATAACAATTTATTGAAAACATAATTACGCACGACAGAATTCCGAGTTCGCACCGATTTATACTGAATAAAAACAGAGAACAAAAATATAATAGTTTGTTGAGATTTACAGTGGAGGTATAGAGATGGGTGGGGCCAAATGATTTCAGATCTTGGAATTGCGAATAGTGAATAACTGTAGCAAAATGACGGATTTGGAAGGTAATTATTATTATGATGAAAATAATGTCAAGCTATTATTTTCATCAATTATTATATAATTATGTCAAAAGACGATGAGAACTTGCAGTTTACGAAACCATTACATATCCATTTACATTACATACATACACATTCTATTCACTGTATCGGTGTTTAAGACATAATCAGAAACAAGAAGTATGTATTAGATTGAAGATCACAGATAGTCTGAGGATTAAAAAAAACTGAATAAAAAGTCCTAAATAACATACGTAACCAATAAACAAATAAAAAATGTAAATTACCATTTGTTCTGCAAATTTTTGAGGATCATTAAAAACGGAAATTCAAAATGCATCGTTAAATGTATAAGACATTTAACATCATCATATAATATTATAGACCAGAGACATCGATAATAATATGTCTGATCCATAGTAAATAGTCTTATTTGTATAAGGCGTCAATAGCTCGGATTTTATACTTATTTCATGAATTTACTTCACCTACACGAGCTATCTTATTGTTATAGACATAATATATATCGATTAAGCATTCAAGAAATATATCGAAATATTTATGTTCAATACTTTAGCAATAACGATCCGGTTTCAAATAATTATTATGCACACATTGCTATTCCATCGGGAATATATTGAATGCGACGTCATGGCGTAGATTCCTGTCGTGGTGGAAGATTTAAAGGATGATCCCCAAAGAAAACATAAATTCTACGAAACATCTCCAAATGGCAAAAATTGAAATTCGCAGCAGAGAGCAAATAATAGCAGTGACGTGAACGACGTTACTCCGAAAACATCGACTAAACATATTGAAACATCAATTAAAATTATTTATTATACATATGTTTGAGTTCGTCGGTAGCCTGGAGGTAGAGTTTCGGCCTCGTGTAAAGGGTCTCGTCCGTGGTATGATCCCAGGTGCCGGCAAACTCCTCTTTCACGACATAAGCTTTAAGCTTTCTGTGAAAGGCTTATAAGGTTATACTTGGGTTCATACACAAATAAGTATACAAAGCAGTACTAACTAACCTCAACATTTCCAACATACATATACCTACTCGATATTTGAACATTTTGTATTTGAGAATACAAATGTCATTCTTATTGATAATGTATCAAGGGCACCACAGCTTTTTTACAATGCAATCAGAAGAGAGAGAAAAACATACCAAGCCTCTTCAATTTATCATTTTGTTATCCCCTCTGACAATATTTTTGTTAGAATAATAGACTGTAATAAATATTATTTTTAAAATGCTAAGATAAAAATAGGGATATATTATACCTTTGTAGGTATTTTATACATCTTAATTTTCAATGTACGTAGGAATGTTGTAGGTGCTGTCATTTGCTTCAACAATAATACGAGTTTTTAAAAAATACGAGAAAAGGGTAAAATATTACTTTCAATCGACATAAAACATAGATAAAAAATTATTGTTTCATTATCGATGTAACAATCCGCGGCTTTTACATCTTTCTACAGTAGATGTTGGAGTTAGATGTAATATTTTTATTTATCGCAACTTTTATAACAAAAATTTCTTAAATAAATCACAGAGTAACGTCCCGAAAGCCGTTATAAATAATAATTTTATTCTTATTACATTTACTTGGAGAAGCCAATGTTGACAGATAGAAGAAATAACTTGGAATTACAAGTTTGTAAGAACATTAGGTATATATAGTCGTATATTTATATGTAACTATACCAATGTAGAAATGTATGTACGTACAAAAGTACACAGAATATTTAAAGATATATTATAATTTAACGTTTGTTCATTTATTATAATTGGGTAAAATATATATTCATATAAGGCAAATATAACCTTTTTCCAACAATATATGACATTCTTCTCCTGTTGGATAAAAGTTTTTTGATTACCCCGCCATTTACGTCCTCTGCCAAAGTCTCCCACTTGCCTCTGCTCTCCAAGTAAGCATTGTATAATATTATGATATAGATAATGTATGTGTTTTGATATTAATATACTGTGACAAGTCATATTAAATACAAATAATTCTGTGGTAGTAAGTTTTCTTAATATATCAGGATATTCCATTCAATGGAGATGATATTAAGGAGACCCATACTATATTAAGGAGATTTTTGAATACTTGGCGAGTGACAGTTTACCTCTGACGTCTAACAACCAGCGCATCCTGTCAATCTCGGCTCACTGTACAACTTTCATCTCGAACTCTTTACAGTTCAGGGTGCTCCTTGCTGGAATAATCTACCATCTAACCTTAGATTGACTCAAAGTCTGACGTTATGGATGGAAGGGGCTTTGTTGGTATAGATTATTAATGTTAAATATCCTCACAGATTCACTGTGTACATATTTTCCCTTTCTTCCATATACAGTTTGCAGAAGGCTTGATAAGTAAGAAAATTGAATTGATTCTAAATGATTATATTAAGTTATATACTGTGATTAAAAAGGAACGAAATGAAACAGTAATATTTTTACTTACATGAAAATATGCTTTCCACTAAGTTTATTCACCAATAAATTTAACAATAAAAATGTTAGTAATGTGTTAGACTAAAGTATGTTGTTGGCTGGACGTTCGAAAGAGATCTGAGCTAGCTAATTATTCATTCTTTTCACAAGCCCTATTTGTTAAGGAAATAATTGTAAACTTACATTAGGAAATATTCATCGCCATCTACCTATAATTGTATAAAACTCATATCTAACTAGCTACCGATGTGTTATAGTAATTATCTATTTAGTTCAATTAATACGGCCTCAGAAACCTTAAACCCATCACTCCTCACCCCCCTACCGTTCCCTTTCAGTATTTTCTTGTTTTTTTATTTATTTTTTCTAAGTATCTTATCTTCGTTTTTTTACATCAGTTGTTTTGCTTTTTTGTGCTATTTGAATTTATTTTTATTTTTGAATTGGATTAGTTGGAATAGATCGCACCTTTGCGATAAATTCGTCCTCGGTATATTGATTTATCTTACATGAATAATCACCTTTTATGTAATTGTTTGTAATCCATGTACAGTAAAAATTAATTCTTCTTCGCCCTCGCCTTTATCCCATTTACTTGGAGTCGGCTCTCCTAGTCCTCATCTTCATACAGTAAAAATATATAAATAAATATAACACCTGGCGGTGACATAGTTAGAAAAATAAATAAAAACTTAAAGGTACATATATGTTTTTTTGTCTTAAATAAATCACTAATAGATGCCAGAATATACTTTTAGTTTTTTTTGTATTATTATTCAAAATACTATTGTCAAAAATGTTAACTTAAAAATAGGTTATAACCATAGTTATCAAAATGATTTAGTACATTGATAATATTAAGATAATATAAAGATAAAATTAAGACATTTTTCATCTTAAATTAAGCGATGAGGTATGCCACCCATCCTGAATGTCTTGATTTTATATTGGCACGAAGAGGACAGTTTGCATGTTTCTTACATGCAGCTGATCTGCTGGCTACCCCACTTGTGGGATATGCCGTGATGGTATAGTATAGTATAGTAGTATAGTATAGTAATATTAATTTACTTTTTTATACAACTACTTCGGTGTACTTTGAAATTCTTCGATAGCTTGAATTAAAATACAACTAAATAGTAGTACGTTAAACCAATAGGTTAACACAAACTTCAAAAGTTTTATTAAAATAATCTCTTTAAGAAATGGCAAATATTATAACTTATGATAGTACAAAAGTACTTCAGATACATGTTTAAATAAATTATTAATGCTCCAACACTGCATTAATTTCAAATGTAATTTCCCAAATCAACAACACATAAAATATAATATTATGTCTCTGTTTTGTTAATAAAATAAATAAACACAGTATTTATATTGAATCATAAGCAAAAGTTTATACCTATACCTACTCAATTGAACAGAATTATAATTAAAAACAATTAATTATTTAAGATTGAGCATTATAGTTTGCCAAAAAGAGCACTGTTTGAACAGCATGAACAAGGGTATTTCAAAATAAATATCTTTTATATGATACTAGAACGTGGATCGTGTGTCACTTCTTTACATCTTTACATACACTTGCGTCACTGTCATACAGTTTCTCATGCATGCTTTCCTGTTCAATGTTCTCAAAATGTGACCGTCCTGTAGGATCCGGCATATATGATCTTGCTTTTTTACCATCGAACGGCCACGTCTACGAGCAACATTCCTCTCAGGCAAATATTATCTTGAAATATCCAATCCTATAATACATTTCATATGCCCAAACCATCGTAACTTATTTACATTCATCTTTGTTATTACAACAACTTTCATTACAGATTCCTCTCGTATAACACTGTTCCGCACACGATCTCTCAGACTTTTACCACACATCCTTCTCAACGATCTCATTTCTACTGCATTTTCGCCACTTTCATCCTTCTTTAGCAATGTCCACGACTCTCATTACATGTGCGTTAGTGTTAGTCTTCAAGCTCAAGTCTTCAAGCTATGGTAGATATTCAGGTTAGTCAACTTGTGTTGCCTGAAATGCGTTGAAAAAAAAGGCAGAATACGGTAAAAAATTAGACACTAGAAATTCAGTAATGAATTTCCACAAATTAAATATAAACGCAAACAACAGTAAGTACACTGTACGTTAGACATGTTAGTCTCGTATAATAATATGGTACGGTAATTTATCTAGTCGTTGTATTTAATCTAATCCGAGGCAAACCCTTGAACAAATTCACCACTAATATAAAGCAAACAACAGTTGTTCAGTACAAACAAATAAGTACATATACAACATAATAATATTGTTATATACACAGACAACAAACTGAATTCAATAGAAGAAGATTATCTGTTAAACAACAATTCAAAGTGTATATAACAACATCAATGCTGTGAAAATCACTATTCATTGATCGTTTGTAACGTGAAATTATTCAATAACTTCAACAAATGAAAGTAACTGCAAATTCTATATCTAAACAAATGATAACACAATACGTACAAAATCAAATTATTATTATCTTCTCCTTATGAGTTATACCCGTCATATTCGTATCTCAAGGCCCCGCAGCCATCAGATCGCCTTGCAAGTCGTCAACGTATGGATATTTGGGACATGATAGCGTTCACCATGTGGTCTGTTGTTTGGTCAGCACCACACACACATAACGGAGAGACTGCGAGTCCCCATTGATGTGGGTGTGACGTTGTGAATTCGACACCAATCCTTAGTCTGTTCAAAGTGCACCAGAGTTTCCTGGGCAACGTAGAACCGAAGCTGTATAGTTGGATCTGCACAAAATATTATGTCAATATAAAACCTCACAATCGAGAATAAAGTATAGGAAAGATGATGTGTGTGGTATGAATATTTTTTCATGATTATTAATAATAAAAATATAAAGGGAAATGAGTTTAAATCTGAGAGGCGTTCTAAGAAACTCTCAATATGTTATTGTCTTTGATTTCACTACAAAATAAAAGCGCACTTACAGCATTGATCGTTTTCAATGAAAATAACATTAATTTATAATATTTATAAATGACAAATGTCTTAACTTATGATGGTACAGTATAAAGAAAGTCATATTCAACTACCCCAATATAATAATAATAATAATAAACAATTTATTGTCAAAATAAATTTGTACAAAAGGCGAACATTTTGTCATGATGGCAATGTCTTCCAGTAAGCCTAATAGTCAGCTTATAACGGCAACAACCATCAGGTTATTATTTGTTTATAATAATCATAAATAAAATTTAATTTAATCAAATCCATTATAATTTAAGTTCTGTATTGTAGGACGAGAGTAGTCCAATGTCAAATATTTTTATATTGTTAAGATAGATATTTTAATTATCAGAATAACTGATGAGAATGACTTGTAGATAGCATCAAAATGAAATGTGTGCGTACAATCCGTACAGAATAACATGGTATCAAAACGAAGACACAACCAAAAATATGGTACAAATCACATTGACGATATGAGAGATAATATGTCTAGTAAAAACTAACAGAAAACATTATGAAAACTGTAAACCGAGAAACATGAAATAAGAGATGTATGTGGCAAGATTGAAATAAATTGTTTCAGAAATTCAAATATTATAAATTACCCAACGGACGGCGCTTAGCTAAAAACATTAGAAAGAACATTAAATGAAAGATACCTACACAATATGTACATATTAACAAACACTCGTACAAAGTTATAATATGTATCTTATCAAGAGTGATTCATAGTATTGTACCTTCAATATGATACGAGCAGGTAATGGAAGCACGCATGGTGGTAAATGCGGTTGAGTTTTCAATAATGACTCTTGACGGATCACTTAAATATTCCCTTAGCGCCCATAAATACTACATTATTACGTAACCCTCCTACATCCCACGACAATACTGGACATATTTTATAAGAAGTAGTGCTTTCATTTTAAGAAGACCCTATTTCATACACATGTCGTGGTCGTTTTGCAGAATCCGTCCGTTTACAAACAGCATCGTCCGTTTAAGACGACAGCATAAATTTTATTCAAGCATTTTACAATTCGTCAAGTGATTTTATAAATTACTAGACAAGTTGTAAAATATTAGTTCCATTTCTCATCATCACATGGCGCTGCATATCAAAAACGTGGTGGGGATAAAACACGAGATTGAGTGGGATTTATGTAGTCGTGTCAGAGACGTTAGTGATGGTGCGTGTATGCAGAAGTAAATCTTACTATCACATTTAAGTTTTGAAAAAATAAATGCAGTATAAGCTATTTTCTAAAACGACTACGCAAATTTTAAAATGGCGGAATACACTCGTCATAAATTTAATAAAAAGCCCGCCGTTCAGAAACGGACGAATTATTCAAAATGACTACTCATAGTCGCATATACATATTGGATAATTTAAATTATCCATAGAAGTTGGATCAGTAATAAGAGTAGGTAGTAGATTGTAAGGGATCGACATTTTACATCCTCGGCTCGAGCTAAATCAAAGTAGTGGTATTGGCCGACCAGCCTTTAGGCTGCCCACTCATATGACACCTTTCGTGTATACCAATATGCTTGTATAAAAAATAGAATCGAATAAATTGAAGTCCCCAAACTGCACTATATGGGTGGTCGGTGGGTTCTTCAATGAATCCTTCAGGGGGAGATGACTGAAGAAGAGGAACAAATAAAATAATCCAAAACAGTTCTTAAACTATGATTATTTATATTTTATGTGTATTTTTTACGCATACATATTTGTTTATGCTATTTTTCCTATAGAGTATGTAAGCGTATATAGGCTCAAATATCAAATGACTTTATCCTCAGACCCGTATAATAAAACAATATTCTAGAAAAAAGCCAAGAAACAAATAAAAACATAAACTAAATTTAAGGACAACATACTAACCTAAAAATATATTTTATTCATCCTTAGTTCTTTAATTCCATCCATTTTGTTAAAGAGCATTATTCAACAACATCTATTAATTCAGGGTTTCCTCGTTTGAAGAAAAGAAGGGAATAGAATTATTTCTCATTTGAAGCGTTTGGACCTGGACAAGGATTGATTTGTTGAATCGACTGATTGATAGGGATGTCGGTCAGATGTATAACATTAAATGCGCACAATGAACATGGTACTGACAATAATGAAAGGCGTACCTACTTCAGCCATGGAATGTAGTACCAACAATATACCCATTTTGATGAAATCATGCAATATCTGAGAAACAGAGACAAATTAACTAAATACCAACATTTGTACAACAAACGACAAGGGTTGAATAGGCAAAATTAACTATTTTCCTCTGCACAAATGTACCTACTACACTAACAAGGTATTTACCTAATAATAAACAATGACTTATGTTTGACGAATACTAAAACCATAATAAACATGTTTGTTCATAATTCTTATATTTTTATATAATTATTTAGCATCTGGAGCTGGAATAATGAGGAAGATATAACACATGAGACTAAGTATCACTTTAAAAAGATGCAACAAAATCCAATTGAAAGGAGATTGTGGTCTGGAGAGAATATTCATAGAAAACACACTGGAGATAATAACCAATTATTTATTTCTATGGCCATTAAAAAAAAGAAGATGGTCGTCCCCTAATTATCACCAGGCAGTAATGGTAGAGGCCGAACAAAGGACACGTACATGGATTAAGTGAGGAAGGACATGAACCATGGCAAATACGTAAGATCAAAGAGACTAGTAGAAAATAGGGAGGAATGGAGAAGAAATTGTAAACTCAAAGCAAACCAATCCAATGGATTGTAGCCCACTATATATACTCTCATTTTCACCAAAATTCTATGAATTTAAATAAACAAACAGAGGTAGGTACTTTCATTACGAGTTTATTGCTAGCGGATACGCTTCAATGCTTCTCGTTAAATTCACTAAAAAGCTTTCATGGCCAAGTTGTAAATGCGTAATACTTTTTAATAAACTAAAATTTTGTTGAAAGATATGCAATAAAAAATACTTATGTGAAATCTTGAATGTGAATTTAAATATCTTATATTGTAAAGATATGTATGTACAGTAAAATATGTTAGGAATTAAAATACATAAAATGGTGTCACTCACAATACATTGTCTGACTAAATGCTCAATGAAGGCTATTCAAAAGGAATATTGATTAAATTCAATTGCAAGGTTCTCTGCAATTCAGTAACGACTTATTATCAGTCGCGAAAAGTTTATACATACAATTTATACGTGCGAAAGAATTGAAATGAACTAAAACCGAAATCCCAGCAATATTTTTTTTTCTTACTTTAAACTTTAAAGCAAATATAAGCATCTAAATGCCTATTTAATTTGAAATTCAAAACCTCGTTTTTAATTATGTTTGATTTTCACAGCGATAAAAGTAGGCAAATAACTTTTATTTGAGTATCACTATGCAGAACTTACTTTTCATTTGGATTTAATTTTTCACAAAAAAAATAGGACCATTTTTTTTTTAAATATGTTTATATTTTACAACAAAAAAATAAAATAATAAATTAAGATGCTTGAACCTAAATAGGTATTATTTCAAAGTGATAATCCAAATCGGCAAAAAATAAGGTCACCGTGTCACGACGACCCAACCGTTGTAACACATGTACATGACGGGAAGAGACATTGAATTTACCCTTTTTTGTCTGTGTTATTTTCACAAAATATAAAAAACGAAACTCCCTCTTTTACGACACAAATTGATAAAGTTTTAATATAAATAAAATACTTGGTATATTATGTTATCTTGTTACGGAAAGTTGGGGCCATGGGCGTGCCAGAGAAAACTCCATAGTAAAAAATATTCATAGAAATATTTCAGTCAGTTTGTAAATATGTATGTATATAATATGTCAACCTTTATTAGACAAGTCAGAAAGGAAACAAAATTCAATTCATGATATTCCAAACATGTATATTGCAAGTTGCGCATTCTGTGTCGGTTAAAACTACAACATTCGAAAGGCGTAGCTTCCCTTATCGCTGATATAAAGATGTAGATTATAAATATATCAACAATAATATTAATGAAACAATGACTGTAACTCAAAATCGGAAGTTTTTCTATAAATCTCCTTTCATTTCTCGAAACAATTTTTTTTTATTTTAAATAAAAAAAGCTTTATAAGTTACTTTGTTCATCATTATATTCAACTTTGAAACATTTTTTTTTTATTTTGTTATAAATACTAGTAGATTGGAGTTTTACAAAATAAATACCGAGAAAACGTTGTGCATTTTTTTATTACGTAAGTAATATATTTTAATAAATGGATGCTCAAAGTTTTTTATCTTGATACACAATATCGCAAACTTCTTGTTGTTGTTGTAGATAACAATAATTATAATAAAATGGACAATTTGTATTTAGCGCCGTTTAAAGATCCATGACCATCTCAAGGGCACCATAACTTCTAAGCAGCAATGTTTTCAGTTTACTAATCATCGATGTACCTAATTCTTCGGAAAGTCTTGCGACTCTGAAGACCAGCTATTCTTCCATTTTTTTAGTTGTCTCGCACGTGAACGTGTACCAACTGGTGTCTTATTTGTAACAATATCCATATACAATGTTTAATTGCTTACTATACTATAGATAATATTAAATAGATACGTTTAATATACCTATTATAAGATCGTTATGATGTACAATATGTGATAATAATAATAATAGACAACTTATAATGCGCCGTTTTGTGGAATAAATCCACTTCAAGGGCGCATCCTAAAATATTGTGTTAATACTTGGAACTTAATCCTAAAACATATGTATTTATGAGCAGATTATGTTATAAACTACACATATAAAATAATAACAACGAATTTTACAATTTATATCAGTTAGGTATATGATACGCCAAACAAGTGTGTTTTCAACCGACTCATAAACAAAGCAAGAGACTGTGTCTTACGCACTTGTTCAGGAAGATCATTCCACATGGATGGTCCGGCCGAGCTGAAGGCTCGATAGGAATATTTTGGTCTTCCTCTTACACTGACCTCCGTCAGCCTGACACCTGCGTCAGAGCCTGATCTAAGGGTGGCTTGCCTTTGATTTGGAACCTGTTGTCTACAGAGATCGGAAATGTATGATGGGGACATATTGTGAATGGACTTGAAAACTGTGAGGCAAATCTTAAAAGTCACTCTTTCTGCGCACTTGAGCCAGTGCAGATTTTTGAGGGTAGTAGTTATGTGAGAGCGTTGGTCCATTTTGAAAATCAACCGGGCAGCGGCGTTGAGCACAGATTGGATTCATTGAAGCTGGTATTGTGGGAAATTGGCCAGAATACCATTACAGTAATCTAACCGAGATACCACAAAGGCATTTATTAATGTTTTAGCATCCTGGGATGTCAGGCATCTCCTTATGGGACTTAATTGTCGTAGTGCAAAGAAACATTTACTGACGGTGGATGAAACGTGTTTATCCATGGATAAGGAACTGTAAATGTAGTCTCCGAGAAACTTAACGTGTTTGGATGGTATGATATTGATGTTTTGGATGGATATGGGGTCGTAGTTAATAAAGTGTTGTCGTCTCGGTGAAGCGACCCAAAGAAATTCAGTCTTTGTTGGATTTATTTTTAATTTATTCACTGACATAATGTGACAAATGACATAACGTGATAATGATACTATTAAGACAAGTTCATCAAAGTATTACATTATCTTCCAATTCACTATTTCTTTGGTATGAAAAATATAACAGTGCTTTAATTGCCAATTAGAGCCGGGATTGACGCTAGTGTATAAAAAGTCAAAAGTTGTCAGTAGGTAAAGGTGAGTGTATAATATCTTCATCGGTAATTTTTATCTGAATCAGTTATGTCAAAAAAAAAAGTTTTGAAATAAAAAAACGTTATATTGCCAAAATATATTTAAACTATAGATCAAAGGTCACCGGTTTATTTTGCCAGGGGTTTTCTTAATAAAAGAACAGTGCCACCAAGGTGATGAAACAAAAATGAAATGAGGAAATCTGTTTTTGTTCATTTTTTTACTTACTTTTTAAATTATATTTTTCACACATCTCTTACATAACATAATCAACAAAACCATAAAGGGTGATATATATTTTGGATTTTTTGCATGAGTCATATTATATCACACCGTAATGCAATTACCTAGATATTGTTGGTTCGGAAAATAATCACGATCTGCAAATAAAAAAATCCCCTGTAACTCTCATTACTTTGCCATCACGGCAGGTCCACAAATGGGATGGCTGGTAGTCTAACTGCATGTAATGAATTTGGAAAAGATATGCATAGAAAAACATACACACGTGCATAATACCATCACGGAATTTCCAGCAATTAGGGTAGCTAGCGAAGTGACTGTATTTAATAAAAATGAAAGTCATCCTCTCCATGTCAATCAAAGTCAAGATATTCAGAAAGGTGACATATCTCATCGCTGAACTGAAGATACGAGATGAAACATTTTATGTGGGATATTTTACCAATACCTACCTAAGCCTACTGCAGGACACTTTAAAACTGATAAAAAAGAGTTGGGAACTTATTGTTTGCCGAGCATTGCACGGGTCTAGAAATATTTGAGTATATATACATCCAGACCTCCGCTATAGATCATGTTATAAAATTATTATTATTACTCTAACTTCAGGCGACAGTACAAACTTCTTAATCAAAATTATGAAGACAATTTGTTCCTGAATTACGTGTCGGTACTCTCATCTTGCTCAATATAAAATTATGTAAGAAATAACATAATTTTTTATATTACGGAATAAAGGGATTCCTTAAAAGCAATTTAACATCATTACAAAACATTATTTTTGAACTCGTTCAATAAACCGATGGTGATGTTGAAGGGATATTGAAGAACAAAAGATATTTATCACGAGGTCATCGACACAAAAAAAAAATTTCAGAAAAAGGTCAACTGGTGTCATCTTCAAAAATCACAATTCTACTATTTATTTTTGTAATTTATTTGTTATTATGAATACTGGAAATAAAATAGGGGGTAAGCGCCAAGATTTTTTTTTTCTTAAATAACAATGTGTGGCACTTATCAACTAGCGAATTTTTCGATGAAAGATTATGCACGACACTAATACTTTTTTGCGCATTGGCTTTGGCATATATGTAGGTACAACCGATTAAAGAAAAAAAATCGTTTGGCACTTAGCCCCTATTTTATTTCCAGTATTCAATTTCATTATTTCTCTACATTAAAAATAGATGTGGAGAGCCCAGGAATGAATGGGTCTCCTAGTCTTTTACATGACGCTCTACAAGTTATAGAGCGTCATGTAAAAAGCGTCACATCATTTCAACGATAAGATATGTTACCATACTGAATGTCTCATCTCTTATTTGCACAGAGAGAACAACTCAAATATATTTTACATGCACTGCTGAATGAAGACCCCACTTGTGGAAAATGTCATTATGGCATAAATGAATAAAAAAAAAACAATTCTTCATATTTTTTGTTTTTGCTTTAATTTAAGTTAATGAATTTGTAATTTCCCATAATACAAGATTCATCTCAGTTTTGGACAAGCTCGATCTGTGTGAATTGTCTGTGTATGTATTAATTAAAATTAGTGAAAATACACCCCACACCTCCTCAAGTAAGAAATATTCTTGGCCGGAGTTATTTGGCATACAACCGGTCACCTTATTATTTACATTGAAGTTATTTGTATTTTATTGTTTATTTTATATTATTTAAAATATTTCATATTTGATAACTCTTTATTGAAAGAACAAAAACTTGAAGCAGAGAAACGTCAACCATTCCAAAGGTTCGCGCTATGTATGATCATAAAAGGAAAAAAATGTATACGAAACATTGTATATTAAAATAATGATGGAATGCTAAAAACTTGATTGAATATTGTAAAATTATGATAAAATTTCACAAATACTTACATAAATATATCATATTGGTTATTATGTTATAGACTACAGGAGGTCCAATTTTAATCAATATTCATTATTCAATACAAAAATATTCCCAATTTATTATAATTTCCATTATTTTCACTAACCCATTGGTTCACATTTCTATTTGCAAAATTTAAATTATAATAAATTTTAAGATAATAAGCACACATGTTGCTTATTACATAGGTATTATTATTAATTTTATAATTTACAACGTACAACATAATATAGTTATAACAATACATGAAACAATAAATATAAATCACTTCACAAACCCGCGTAAAAGTCCCGCGCATATAAATAAACAAAAACAATAAAAATGAATATAAGGAAACATGATAATGTCCGTGACACTGATGAGATTTTAATAAGAATTACATATTAAAACTACTTTTTCAATATTATGCCATAAAAGCAAATTGCACAAAAGACATATCTAGGGGTCTAATTGCTGAGATTGTTTTCTTTGTCCCAATAAAAAAAAACATGGATTGCATGCCTCATCGCTGAATTTTAAATGTTGATTGTCTTCTACTTGAGCCTTTACGAACAGATTGATTTTTACAGGATACAAAAGACTTACGGCATTGTTGTAATTAATTGCTCTATTTACTGTTATAACTGTATGATTCATAAAGAATAAACAAAATTTTAAAAAAATACAATAGTATAAAAAAGACCTATCTTTTTCTGAAGACTTCACGATGTAATTATGATTTCAATATACTTGGAAAACTATTAAAACAAAGTTTAGAAATTAAGAAAACAAAAGATTAAAAGTCTTCGTACTTTCTAGAAAGAGTTGTTTTTTTTTTCTATTTTAAGCGTGCGTGAATCTTTTATGTTTTATGCACATTGTAACCGAATATTATGCACCTCCTATGAAGGGGAAAATTGAGAGACGCCGAGGACCCGGTAGGAGACAGATGTCCTGGCTACGAAACATAAGGGAGTGGGCCAGCATCCGAAGTGTGGAGGATATGTTCCGAGCGGCGCAGGACAGGGTCAGGTTCACCGAGGTGATCGCTAACGTTGATGGGATCCGACAGGGCACTTAAGGAAAAAGAAGAATATATCAAAAATATTTTGTCTCGAATTGACAGTTGTGGTAGTTGTGAATGTGCGTAAATTATTTTCCTAACTGTCGTAGAAAATGAACAAACTATGTGACAGATTGAGAAATTTATTTGTACCGAACCATTTTGGAGTTACCCCAACGAGGAAAGTTTGAAAGGTGGTACTAATACCAATCACTGGAAGCTACTGGCGTGTGAAGAAGAATATCCATGAATCATGATGTCACTCTTCCAAACAAACTTTCTCGCAAATTAGTGGGGACCTTGTAGGCAGCACGAGAAAATTGTGAAGAATTCGAGTGAAACGTTTGAAACAAAATTACATTAAAGGCAAAACAAGATATTTCATTCACTGATCTACAGATTTCATTTAAATTTGTAATATAAACAAATTAATAATTAAAAGGTTTTTGTGTTTTTACTGTGGAAATCGATTTTTAATTTCAATTCAATTAAGAATATGATTAAACACTGTTTAATTTCCTCTACGTTAGATATTAAATCCGAACGTTTTTGCCTACGAAGTGGCTTGAAGAGGTCGATAAGGAAACTGAATCTTTGAGTTTCCATGAAGATGCCTACAACCCTAGGCGACAACGTTCGAATTTAACATCTAAAGTTGTGGAAATTAAACGGTATTTCATTATATTTTAATTTTTATATTAATTAATTCTAACAAAGAAACATTGGCATATTTTTAAAAATGCACAATATACATTTTTAGTCAAATGGATGTGCCCATTGACATTTTTCGAAAATAAAGAAGAAGGGGAAATATCCCCCAATATTTAATGTAATAAAGTATAAAACAATCTGAAAAATGGCATAAATCTGAAGCAATATTCAAATATGCAAGAGCATTCTCATTCTAAATAATTTGCACATAATGTATAATAAAGGCAAAGATACCCTTGCATGAAATAATGAGACGAAGATGGTCGAAACGAGAATGCGTAATTCATAAATCAGTAAGATTTAGGAAGACGATGGTATAATAATTATTTCAGATTAGCCAGTGCCTACCTTTGGTGTTGTGTAGGTAGATAACAAAGAAATTTATTACCCTAGAATCTAGCTAATAATGAAATAATAATAATAATGATTGTAGTAACAACATGAAAGAAATAAATTATTTATGCTCACGAACTCACCTAGTAACACGAGTATGTATTATAGAGTAGATAGAATCTTACAGCGGAAACAATTAACGACTGAATACGAATCATATTAAATGACTTAGGCTTGGTTAAGAGTATTCTTTAAACCTAGGTAACATTCCAAATTCAAAAAAAAAAAATCATAACATATATTGTGTGATTATTTTCAATAAGGTGTTTTGCGAATTGTGAATCTGTTTTACTATTTAACCACGATCGCTTATGTTCCGAAAATCTTTTTGAAAAACTACGTCCTGTTTGATTTATATAAAGTGCGTCACACGTGTCTTTGTTCTCTCTTTCGCATGGTAATTAGTGATTTCTTAGAATTAGCTTCTGATACATACCACATTATAATATATTATACTATACTCTCTTATCATTGTTATTGTAAACATTGTTTTTATATATATATGAATATTGTTGTATTTAAAATCAGATTGACAATGTCCTTATATGTAAGACGAAAGACGTCTCTCTCACCGAATAAAACAATAGTAGAATAAAACACTTGTTTTATTTATTTCGATATGGAATTCTACTACCTAAACACCGACACAGTGAATAAAAAAACAATTATTTATTACCAATATTAGTTTTTTACTAAAAAATAAATAAATCGCAGACTGACGAGATATATTTAGGTACTCTTTGTTATATCAAAATACAAATTATTTGTAAAATATGTATATTTTTTATTCATCCTATCAAGCATATATTGCTCATTGCTCTCACGAATTCCTAGCAACATCTGGAGTTCCACAGGGCTCAAATTTGGGACCATTGCTTTTCTCGCTTTTCATAAATGATGTCGGAATTAGCGTGCGTTATTCGAAGTATCTTCTGTTTGCCGACGACTTGAAGGTTTTCAAGAGTATTGAATGTATCGAGGATGCTAGGGAATTACAGTCAGATATCGATGCAATCGTCGAATGGTCACATAGGAATAAGCTTCCGTTTAGTGTACAAAAGTGTAACATTATGACCTACTCCAGATCTAGGCAACCGATTTTTTATGATTACTCCATGGGGAATACATTGCTCATCAGAGTTGAAAAATGTAAAGATCTCGGTGTTCTTTTCACTCAAAATTTCTATTTTAGGGAGCATATTTCGGACATTACTCAAAAGGCTTACAAATCATTGGGTTTTTTACTAAGACACTCCAACCATTTTCAGAACCCAGATACGTTGAAGCTTTTGTATGATTCATTGGTTCGGACTATTCTAGAGTCAGGTTCAATTATCTGGTGTCCATCAGAAGATGCATATATTTTGATGGTGGAAAAAGTACAAAAAAGATTTTTGAGATCGTTGTATTGGAAGATATATGGATATTATCCCTACCTGTTTCCATCTTCATTCGTGATGGGTTGTCTTGGATACGATACGTTGGAACATCGCCGAGATATATTCTGTGCTCGTCACTTTTTCAAATTGCTGAATGGTATCATATTTAATCCAATAATACTGGAAAATTTTAACATATATGTTCCCGATGCATATGGACGTTCTCGGCATCACGATTTTTTTTATCAGCCTCAAAGTAGAACAAACATATTGGCAAAGTCGCCAATAGGAAGGGCTATTCAAATATTTAACGGTCTGGCTAGACACATTGATATATTTGGCGTGACGTATGCGGAGTTTGTCAGGAAGATTGAGAATGTGTTGTGATTGTTGTGTTGTTGTCTAGATGTTGTTGATTTTCTTCTGGGATCGCATTGGCCTTCAGCTGTAAAGATCCCTGTAAGAATCGTCTCTTTGTCAGTAATAATAATAATAATAATATGTATGTAAATACTATAGATTCTAGCAATCTTTTTTTAGCATACTCGAGTTCATGTGGTGATTTCTGGTTCCAAAATATGAGAAATTTTATCAAAAAAAGATTTTTTTAAATCGGTCAATATACATAATAAAAAAACAAAATAAATGTAATCTGTTTGTTCTATAATTGTAATAACTATCTAAGTTTTCGTAATATTAAAAAAATATATGAAAATTTGAAAGATTCTCGTGCATTTATGTACCAAATACACCCCCGAATTCGATTTTTAGAAATATGTTTTTTTATAAACGAATACTATGAAACTAAAATCAAGTTTTTTTTTTAAGTTAAAGCTTGATAATGGTAATTAATATTTGTTTTCATGTTTCATCAAATCAAAATTCGTAGGGTCAACAAGTTTGTGTACCAAACTTGTTGAAAATTGAATGTTTATCGTTTTTGCTAAAGGGGCCCCTTAAGTGGTACCAAATCATAAAAAAATTAACAAAACCTACACGTCAATAATTAGAACAATAAATATTTACAATTAATGATGGAATTATGTTATTACTCTGCAAGACAACAGCAAGACAAAAAAAATGCAAATAATATAAACCTAGATATCTGCTAGGTTGTGCACTTGCATGCCTATGTTTGGACGATAGATACCATGCATGCATGAATATTAATGCATGCCTATACGTATTGCAAGATAGAGAGAAGACGGGGAGTTGGCAGAAAGCAAATGTCCTGGCTGCGCAAAATTAGAGAGTGGACCGGAATGAGGACGGTGAATGACCTGTTCAGAGCAGCACAAGACAGGGAGAGGTTTTCGCCGGAATAATCGCCAACGTCGGGGGGAACTGACAGACGAAGAAGATGTGTATTTATTGATAGAGTACTAATGAATGTGTGCTTATTTTGTTTTTATTGATTGATCTGCTTTTTGTGATTGAAGACTGTATAATTTTCTTGTTCATGTAGATTTTAAAAAAGTGATAGCCGTTTATTTCATGCAAAAGTAAGTAAATAAGTTATTCATAAACAATTCACAATTATCATGTATGTACATAAACAAAAGATGTTGCAAGCTTTTTATACACACCATAATATTAAATAAATAACTCTTTATAATTACACAAGTTTAATTGATTCCATATAACAATATTAGTAATATTAATTTTTTTTGGCGGTTCAATATTATTTATTTATTTTATTCTTTCCATTTAAATTTGATACTCAGAGGGCGAATTTATCGCTGAAATGTAATTAATTTTAGCCGAAATTAGTTTCAATAATTTTATAATGAACTTTTGTAAATATTTATTTAGTCAGTCTGGTTTATAATGATTATATCATTATGAACTGAAAGTTTATTTAATTCGACACGTGTGAATTTAATTTAAATCATCATTATTTTGATTTCGATTTACACTTTTAAAATAAATAGCTAGGCGTTTTAAAATTCATTCAAAATATTTTTTTAAATAACCCATGTGGATTATTTATTATCTCTGAACCATATTACAAACAACACTAATGAAATTTATGATAAATAAATAATAAAATGATGCAAAAATAGTAACACTGTTATATCCACATGAAATATTTGCGCATCGCGTTAGCTTAAGCTGCAATGATAAGCAAAGATAATTTAGAGAATCAAAATGATGTGAAAAACACCAATCATAATCGGCCGGTCGGCAGCAAAGATAATTAATTAAAGATAATCAAAGTGATGTGGAAAACACCAATCGCAATCGGCCAGTGTGGCGCGGAGGTAACGCTCTTGCCTTTGAATCACGAGGTCCCGGGTTCGATTCCCGGCTAGGGCAGAGTGAGGAATGACCTTTTTCAAATTGTCCTGGGTGTTACATGTACCTATATGTGTTTAATGCATTGCATATGTGTGTATCGTCGCGTTAGTACCCATAATACAAGATTCATCTGAGTTTGGGACTAGCTCGATCTGTGTGAAATGTCTATGTATGTTATGTTTGTACTGTACATACATACATACATATATCTTCTTCACCTTGTCCTAGTTGGGTCGGGGGCCCATTGCGCCTAGGTACTTCCTCCAGAGATCCCTGTCCACTACTGCTTCCAGGACCTCTGGCCACTCCAAACCAAACCTTTCAACACACAAGTTTGACACCTGCCCTTGCCAGCTTCTTCTAGGACGGCCAACCGGTCTTCGGTCAGTGTCGCGTTGACCTTGACGGCGGTAGGTTTTCCGTCTTGCAGTTGCGTTCGCTCGTCGCGGTAGTAATAATTAGCTCGCAGTTTGCTTGCCACAAACTAGGGTGCAATGTTACCGAGGGCACAAAAGAAAGATCGCTCAAAGCGCATTAAAATAGGTACCTGGTTATGTTTGTTTTGTTTGTAAATCATAGTTCCTATAGCGTTGGCGGAGAATAGTTGAATATCAACATAGAATGTATGAAGCAGAAAAAAAACGTAAAGAAGTAGATATTAAGAACTTCTTTTTTTTTATTTACACCAACGGCCGAGCCCTTTAATATTAAATAACCAAGTAATCTTAAAATATGTTATGGAGAAGGCTGTTCTACTATCATCCACCAAGATATTTAGAATCATGTGTTTCTGTCAGTGAGTGTACTATTATAATAAAACATCTTGCGAGAATTGACTCCCATAATTTTGAGTGTATACATTATGTGAATTATTTTTAAATATTCATAATATATTGTTAACGTCATCATTATTTAAATATAAATTACTTAATCAGTGTTATTTACAAAGCGTAGAATACAAAATAATTTTGGGAAATAAATCTGATATGAAACTATAAATATAATATGTGATTTAATCAAGTATACCTAGTTGCTTTTTCGTCTATAAATTTATAGTGTCACATATAGTAAGTGTTACAGAAATATTCTTAGAGGGCAAAATACCGTACATACGTAAATAATAGTGTTAGTTTACTAAATGGAGCATGCAAATGAATATTCCATTTGCAGCATATTTTTTCCTCGGCGACATCATATAATTTATGTATGCAATAATATATTATATGAGTCAGCGGCGGTGTGAAAAACAAACTTATCTTAATTACCGCGATGTTTCCCGCCCGGAAAGGATGTGTTAAGTTTTCACTTGAAAAATTACACAATATCGTATATCTCTAACGCAAATAAAACGCCACAAGCATTACAAATTCCATACATTTACTCATTTATACCTATACGAAATTTTAACAGCAAAGAATAATAATAGAACAACATATGTGAATGTGTAAACAAATTGTCTAACGAACAACATCGAATTTGGCTATTGGGTTGTATAATTAAATGCAGAATACAAATCATATGTAAAAACAAACTAATTCGATTCATAAACACATAATAAATGGCACAATTTTGTATAAAAAAAGCTTTCTTTTTCATTGATTTTGTGATTAGTTATGTAGTCAGTTAGGAAAAATGCATTAACAGATCAAAGGCGTGTAAGCCCTTAAACTCAAAATCCAAAATAGATATAACTAGTATGTACATTGTAGCACAAGCTATAAAATTAAATAATCGATATAAGATGAATTACAGTCTGATATAGAAGATACAGAGCGGTCAGATAGAAATTATGAAACTTCGAAGGATGAGATAAATTATTTAAAACCCTCTAAAATATGTATAACACATCTTTTTTTTCATTTCTACTTAGTAACAATGTATGTACAGTACATGTGTTATTTTAATAAAAAGTAGGTAATTATTGCGAAGGTCATACTAATATGAAACACCGTAAACTTATAATATAACCTCTAGGTAAATATTATGATTATTATATAACCATCCCTCAAAGCACGAGCTCTGCTCAAATTAGAGGGAATCAATAATGTTTTATTGTATATTTATAAATTATTTATTATGATTGTTAAATGTATACTTATTCATAATAAAAATATTCGATTTTGCTGCGTGGCTCATTTTCCGTGAGGGCAAAAGATACCACATCACCCCCCTCCTAGAACGATTACACTGGATGAGGGTGGAGGAAAAGGTGTCATTCAAGGTATGCCTTCTGGTCAACAAGGCTATAAACAAAATACAGCATTGTGCCTCACAGAGCTTTGTCCCCTTGACTCAACCACTAGAAGACCTCTGCGCTCTTCGGAACTGGCTGTGAATAGACTTACTGAGCCCAATATAACCGGTAAGTCTAACTTCTATGAGAGGGCCTTTGGTGTTGTTGGACCAGTTACGTGGAATCGCCTACCGGTGGCATTGAGAGATAGTCAAACTGTCACCAGCTTCAGAAGCAAATTGAAAACTGAACTCTTCACCGGCGCCTTTGAGACGGTCTAGGTCCTGTTAAATGGCGTGAAAATAAAATCATCCAGAATCATCATCATCAATTTTGGATTTATTTGTATCGATTATCAGGCAGGCTAAATTGTTAAAGTAGCTTACAGCAAAAATGTTAAATGATGAATACAGTAATTCTAACATAGTCCAACACTGAATAGAAGCATAGTGTGATCAATAATGAGGTTTTCATAAAACTCACATGGATTAAGTACAGCAAGAGATAAATAAGTATAAATCACATATACAATATTCCAACCAACGTAGATAACATATGTATGTATGTATGAGCATAATAAAGCTTGAATTATTAGAACCGCATACACTTTCATTCATTATTACGAGATATGAATATTAATTTCACTAGTGATTAAAAGCAAACAAAATTGAACGCTGAACACAACAACGTGCACAAAATTAATGCTCTTCAGCACAACAGTAGTGTTTGTAATAACTATACATCCCACATTGGGATACCAAATAATGGTAGCCGCAATATAAACTAGATGATATTATTATGTAGGTAGAATATCCCTGACCATTCAAAACAATGTATTATACTGAAACCAATATTTAAATAGGTAACATTCACAGGACATTGGCGTTATTACAAAACTCATATTAAAGAAATTTTTTTATGATGAACACATTCGAAAAGCAGCTATAGAGTCTTCTTCTTCTTCCTCGGGTGAAAGATCATTGATCTGTTGATTCGGAAGTGATTCCCTCTTGTGACCCTGAGGACCAGCTATCCTTCCATCTTTTTGAACGTGAGCCAGCCGGTGTCTTCTTTGCAGCAATGTGGGCGATCCTGTTTTCAGCCATCCTGTCCACATGGTCTCTCCAGAATCGTCTCCTCTTTCTACTCCATCGCGCTATGTGTATGTATGTAGTAATAGAGTGAGCAATACTAAAGATGTAATAATTGCGTACAAAAATAATAATATACATAATATTATACATAATACCTTTAGTCATTTCAGCTACAGGGGTTAACTCCGAAATTTTTAATAAATAATTTACAAAAATTAGATTTACCGATTAATTTGTACATTAAAATTCAAAAATCTATTATAATAAACATTTGTAATATTCTTAAAAAGTTTGTGAACACAGATATTTCAGGCACAGCTGGTATTTTGATCCCGCGTTTTGAGCCTAATCCTTTGATATCTGACATGACTGATCATATGGAGACTTATCTGGTTGTATAATGCTGAGAAGTGTGGATGGCAATTCTGCCGCCGCGTATAAAAATATACGCGATTTACGGGATATGGGTAAATTGATTTTATTAAGAGCATCATTTACGAAATTTATTGCGGGACGAGTGTTGTGGATAGAATTCATATAAACAAGCTGCGATAGTTTGGACATGTGGAGCGAATGTATTTTTATATAAAAGAGGGGGTGTGAGAATGCGCGGACGTTCTAGATAGACGATACAATCCCTAGACGTAGAATTTTATCTTAAAATTTATATTCCTTTTGAAATTATGACTAGAGCCAAGATACTCGTGTTTTTCTTTTTTTAAATGGTCTTCTTTTTTCTTATATGACTATTGCGACTAATCGATAATAATTATTGACACGTTAAATATGATAATTATTCATTGTAAGTATTATGTACATACAGTACTGTTTATGAAATATATTAAAAGAAATATATTTAAAGATAATTAATATAATAAATTAAATTCGTTGTACGACACTACAGAATTAACTTTGTCAAAGCAAATATACAAAAAAAACTGTAAAGGGCAGGGTAGCCAGTGGAGGAACTGCAATTAATAAACATGCATGTCTTTTTCTCTGTGCCAAGAAAAGAAAAAACGTTCAATTACTAACAAGTCACTAAAAACATGCAGGAAAAATTAAGAGACCTATTCATTTTGCCGGTGAATCCATTTGCCTTATAATAATTAATTTCATGGGTATATAAACTCACGCAATAAATAATATACATGTTGACTTATATACAAAGTATCAGAATAGACAAACTAATAGAAACGACTATGAAAGGAACAACTATGAATCTGTTTAGAGTTTCCAGCTGAGTTTACAATCTCAAGTACTGGAAAGGAATATATTATTTCAGTCTGAATGCGACAACGGCTCCGGAAATGCAAAAGCACAATCCTCGCGTTTCAATCTGAGAAAACAGTATACACAGTGCTTTCACAAAGTAGATAGATATAATATATATAAGAAGTGATTCTAACGTAGTGGATGAATTAAAACTAACATAGGTTCGGATGGATGTTAAAAGAACGACGTGACACAGACGTGAATTCTTCGAAATTCTCTAACATTTCGTCGTTGCATATTCAAAATGGGGGTATGAAAATTTATAAACGTTTCGACATTTAAAGAGTAAACTGCTTATTTTAACATTAAAACTTTTTTATATAGTGATTCATAATATCAAATATTTACATTTAATATTTTGAGAAAATAGTATGCCAAAATATAAAATGTTCGCATATATTAAATATGCATAACGATTTTCTATCAAGCATGGTGATAAAGTCATGAATTTTTCATATGACCTCATAGGTTAAACGGCTGTCAAAGGATACCGAAAAAAAATCACCCAAATTAATATCATCATCTCCCGTTGCTCATTTAGACCTTGTTCAGATGAATCAGTCTTCGCTTGGTCAAGTGAAGAACTCAGGATGACAAGAAATCTGCTAAAATTTGACAAGTTTGAAGTGAATATGTCGTATTTGGAATTATCGAACTGAATAAGAAAAATGCATTAAAATTGTATCGAATTTTGCCAAATTATTACTTTCCTTCGCTTACGTTCCTAAAATTTTGTTAAAAACTCAAAATTTAGGAACTGCAAAAAATCAGTGTTAAATCTCAAATCTGAAAAATGCTGAATAAAACTGATGATTACTTTTTAAAACTACTTGAAAATGTTCTCAAAGAAATATAAAACAAAATAAGACAACATAGTCTGAAAGTAGGTAAACTTAATTCACCTTCACTACACATAAACATCGCTTAGGTATGTCAGCTGCCTACAGATAGCTACGGATAGATATATTTTCGTACTAAGTTATTTACGCTTGTATTTTGTACGAGTAATAATAGGAGGTAGTAAGTTTGACTGATTTGTTTTGTGCTGGAGAAGATATTCCAATTCATCATAATAAAATATTACAAACGTCCGTTAGTAGGCAGAAAAATATTATATTACAAAAAGCATGCATTTCCACCGGTGGCACTTGGTGGGAAGCGACTATAGTAAGTTTGTTATACAATTTTTCATCCCACCGCGTATATTTATCTTTCCGCTCAGAGTAAAATATTCGTGTGAAACATTACAATTCAATCCATCAACATAATCTAATCTGGACGTTATGCCTCTCTAGATGCGTCATTATAAAAATGCCGACATAAGTCGACTTGATAAAAATATTGTATATAATGCAACACCAAGGAGTAAATATTTTATACTAAAAGACACACTTAATGGACGATAATGTGCTTTAAATTTTTACGAAACAAAACTTTTTAGTCCAAAGAAGCTGGGGGGAAATAAAAGTACATGTGTATGTCTGTATCAACAAACTTTATAAATTTCATTAAATGTTATAACAAGAACTTAGTTCAGATGGTCTAAATTAAAAATTAAATTTCCGTAACAATAGAGTTTGATGTAAATAATATTCGTTAACAGAATATATTAGATAGTAGATTTAAGTAATAGAGCAAATAATTTGTTACGGTAATTTGTCAGGATTAAGTTGAGTGAAACACATGTTCACGTTATGCTAATACACCTAAATTAAAACAATCAGTTTACATATATGCATAGTTTATATCATATTAACGAAAAATAAAATTCAATGTATCAAACTGAAAATCAATTATGACTGTAATAATCGTCTTTATTTTGAACGTCCCATTACTTTCCAATTCACATTAAAACTTCAGAAACATATAACATATTATGTACTACAAAACATACAGCAAATCCTTTATGACAGCCTGAGATTTACGACAACATTGTGTAATTCATTGCGTGTTAATAATATAATATACAGTAATACTAATGTAATACAACAATGCATTCGAGACACGGTATTTTTTCTGTATGGCAATATAAAATTCTTTCAATTTTTCTCGTCTCAGTGCTCCGTTTTCACTCTACGGTGTATTACTATTACAAGTATTATGTATAATACATATTATTATATTCGAAGCTATGATACAATATTGTTACATTACAAAAGTGCCTCACAACTACATAACATAAAAACGTACAGATACAAACACTATACACAGTTATCGGATCTAAGTGTTCGAGTACCTACTAACAGTAGATCGCTACACTTGACCACCTTTAAAATAGTAGATAGGTATATATGTTGACTGTTTCATAAATATTTAGTGGCGCCAAGCAATTAGTAAACTAAACACGAACACACAGAACTACCACTGGTAGATAGAACGGGCACTCGGATATAAATGAAAAATTGATTCTCGTAATTGATTTCCCGTCTAAAAAAATAACAGGCGATCGTGAATAGCTTGGTTCATCGTAATTAATTTGCTGTTGTTATTGTTGCAGCAATATCATGAAAAATAACAAACATGTGTCACAAATGAAAATAAAAACGAAACCAATGAAAAATACTTCAAGCATTTGCTGTTTTCAAATTTTCATTGGTGTTTACGGATTTCTCCTTCAATAAAACATTTAAGACATTACTAGAAACCAAGTTGTTTCCAACTTGGTTTCTAGTAATTATAATTTATTTCAAATGTGAAATAATAATACAAACAAAAAATCTTCTTTTCTCTTACATGAAAAAAATCAGATTTCACAACATAAAAACACAGATTATCGATTAGTGCCAATAACAATATTAAGGCCACGGAGTTTTTTTTTTCAATTTCCTGCGTTTTTCAACCAATGTTGACATTCATGACGTGAAACCCACAAACATAGCCAAGCTCACCATATACCTAATAATTACAAATTTATTAAATTTATTTACAGTATACCTTTGAAAAGGCCATTTGAATTGTAATTTTCGAGAACTTTTATACTAAAAATCGACCAATACTAATACATAGTTTGATATAAGGTATCTCCGACATTCTCTCTCTACCCTGCTCACTACTTCAATCGCATCATAAATCGAAAATCCAAAATACATATTCTTGACTTTGATATGTACACATATATTTATTATATAACGAGTCCGGACTTGAGACTTTGCAAGCTCTGCATCCAAGTTATTTTTATAATCAATTGCCCATGGCGTTTCATAATGGATCTCCTCTATATCCCCGGAAAATTTGCCTAGACACAGTCCTCCGAAATTAAATTTTAAAGTAAATACATTTTCAAATAAAGCTTATTGTACAATTTGGGCACACACGCAAAACGGGTGACTTTTTTTGATTTTGAATTTTTTGACAGAATATTAATTAAAATAAGTTAAAAAACTTTTAAAACTAGAAATGCAAAAATAACAATATCGGTGTGCAATTTAAATAGATACCAGCAACCACGAAAATCGATGAAACTATACAAAACTATTGAAAGACAATACAACATCTTTTTCAAACCGAAATAATATTGATAGTTTTTCTTAAGTTTACATTAAAAGTTGTATAAAATGTATGTAGTATATTTGATAAATAAACGATGAATAAAAATAAATAACGGTATTCCTTAGAAGCTCAATTATTAAGGCAAAGCATAAATATAATTTTCAAGTTTGAACTACAACACAAAGTACTTTTTTTCTTTTTTTAAAAAAAAAAAAGATATATCTGGGTTTTGTTATAAACCCAAATACAACCTTATACACCTTTCACAGTAAGCTAAAAGCTTGTGTTATGAAACTTATTTTGGTTTCTTTACATATGTTGCTTAACACCGTGCAATTCTAGTTGAAAAAAAGTTTCAATACCTACTTCAAAAAACATGTTTACAAACATGCAACGAAACTCCAAGTACCTACTTCAAAATAGAATATCATAATACCTTACCGTTGTTTAAATACTTTTCGGTTAAAAGCTTTGTTTACTTCTTCATGTAATCTGTACAATTCGTTCGCGATACAACAATATTGTCCATATTTGGAAAATGTGGCAATTTTCCCAGTTATGAATGCTGTTCAAATATCACATATGCTGAAAAGTTTGGCACGGCTTCAGTTAAAAACAAAAGTAAATAAAATAAACTCCAATAAACAGAATATTTTCATGTTGTAGTGGAATGAGTTGATGTATGTATAAGTCATATTTAATTAATGAGAATATGTTTCTTTATCAGATAAACGTTTTCATTCAAAACTTAACTGTTTTTTATCTATGAAAACGAAATATATACCTGAACTAATCTTGAAATGAATATTAAATGAAAAATATCAGTAAATCAATAAAAACTGATTTATAAATTCTAGTTTTTGAAGGTTAGTTATCATATCTGAACGGCTGTTTACACATTGTTGACAGTGATCCTAAACAGTAATGTGGAGTTTCTTCTAATCCACTGTCTTAAATCGCACAACCAGGAGATTGCTCTTCATCCTAGCCTGGTCTTCCTGTTTCTCCCCTCTGAATTATCAGTTAAAGGAGCTCTAGGTATTCCTTCAGCTCATTACGTGACCAAAGTAATGCAATTTCCTTATTTTCATAATGTTGAGCAACCCTTTGTGGGATTTATAAAATTTAATATTAATTTTTGTAACTCTGTGTTGACTGTTCCTTGCGAAAAATAAATAATAATTCAAATCCACAAATAACACCTCAAAATAAAAGCTTCATGATTGAATTCTACTTTATTCAAAAATGGAGATATATTTTAAAGGAGATAACATGAAACTAAGAAATCTGAGATTAATAATTATGACAATAATTTGGTAAAAATAATGACACTTACCAGCCGGATAATGCAGAAGTCTGGAGAGTTCTTTTTATCAGATTCAATTTTCTACACTTGCAAATTTGACAAACGGGAGGTGTCACGTAGTGGGCGACCTGAAGTACCTACTACTCTTACTACACTTAACTAACGTTATTACACTCCTTCAGTGTCAAGCGTCGATCAAGCGTTAGGAATTTATTTTCAGAAATAAAATATGATACTTGTTCTATCAAAAGTCGACACATGTACTTACTCCACATACCATAGAATATGTTACTAATAATATCTTAATATATGGCAGTTTTAAAGGCATAGGCCGGTAGGTCACCTCAGTTTGAAGTGACAAGAGGTCTTGAAATTACCAATGGACGAGAATCTGAAAGAAGCACTAAGTAGCGATGAGCACTCTATCTAGAAGTCTAAAAATGTAATTATGTATACAGAGAAGATCGTTATCTTATATCACATTTTATGTTTGGATAGAAATAATAGCAGATGTACACAAAGATATTTAAATACACGAATCATGAGAGTTTGTTACTAACACTGCTCGGCAAACCATTTTAATGGTACAGGGCATTTCCTTGTTTCAGCGAACATAGCGATAAGCTGCTGTTATTCAGAGAACCAGCATCGGAAAATTACAATGGTATTACGGAGGTATTAAAAAAACGCAATACAAGCTCTAGGGTATTTTTTGACTGTGTGTACGCATCTACAAATAAACCCTAATCTGATAATATTATTCGCAAACTGTTTAATACTTCAGGTAGGTATGCGGCATTATTATATTATTATACATACCTACACAATTGTAATAATATTTCTGTGACCGTGATATAATATTATTACAATATTTTTATATTATTACGGCTCTACCTTGTGCTGGTTTGTAGCCATAAAGGTTTATCCAACGATTGTTATCGTTACCATTTCAACAAAATCCTACAATAAACTTAATAGGTTTATTTACAGTAGGTACGTGTACTTAAAAAATAACATTTTCAGTTATTAAACCTTCATATTAAAATAAAACAGTATAGCATTTAAACGTTAATGCGCGTCTTTTAAAACCATGATGAATAGAAAATAAAAATTTGAATAAATTAATCGAAAGGTGTATAGAATATGTTCGTGAACACCGTCAAATATCATCTAATAACGAAAAATTTTAGAGAGTACAAAACCCGAGTAATTAATAAATTTAGAAAAGGAATGAGATGATTTCAACTTACTTCCAAAACAACTTATCAATAAATAATTTGAAATAAGAAGAAAAAAGATGATCCCGATTACGTCAAACCACAAAATACTAAAAAATGTCAAAAATTCATCATCATGGTCATCGCCCTCAACGCTATTCTCGGGAGCACAGGGCAGAAACCAGCCTCCTCCATTCAGAGCGACTCTGCGCCAATTGCGTCACCTCTTTCCACAACATTCCTTGTGTTCTGATGTCGTTAATAACAAAATAATTTCATTTTTATTCCATGGAGCCCCTGGCAAAAAATAGGTCTCCCTCTCTCTTTACTGTAAGCTTTTGAGTATACTGTAAAAGACAGGTGTTCGAAAAATATCACGAATAAAACATTTGACATCTTCAATTCAGCAATGAGGTATGTCACCCATCTCGAATGTCTTAATATTTATAAGGAACGAAGAAGCCAACCTGTGTTTTTATTGTCTGCAGTGACGTATCGTGATGGCATAAACAGATAGATCAAACCTTCCGATAATTTCTAATTTATCGACCGACGGTTAAAGGTGGAAGTCCATGTTGATAATTCATAAATAAAACAGGATATACTTGTGATGAATAAAAAATGTAATTAAAAACTCTAAATGGGTTGCCGGATCATCGATTTATTAACTCTTATTTTTATGTATTTTTCATTCATCATCATCATCATCGCCCTCAACGCTCCTCTCGGGAGCACAGGGCAGAAACCAGCCTCCTCCATTCAGAGCGTCTCTGTGCCAATTGCGTCACCTCTTCCCACGACATTCCTTGCGCTCTGATATCGTTGTCATAGGAACGGTGTATTGTGAAAGAGGGACGCCCGGGCCTACGGAACCCCTGCGGACGGAAGAATTTTTCATTAGGTACGTTTTTATTTATTTAAAAATTAAATTTGTGCTTATTTTCGCACTAAATTAAGTTATATTACACATGGATAACTTACGAAGACAGCCAACTAGGCAGTAAAACATTTCTTTTTCACAACTGGAGCCATCCTGGCATAATTATGCCACGTTCACTTCAGGAAAGGTCGTTGTTCCGACAAACGCTTAGAGCAATAACATAAAAAAACATGTTCTATAAATGAAAAATACCCACAAGAATATTATAACATCATAATTATATAATGTTTACCACTAATTAATTTGTATCTAAGTGGGTTTTCATAATTAAGATAAATATTTGCTGATAGTCTACACCAGCGACCTTCGGTCTGTATTTGTGCGGCTTGCAACACTATTCTGAAATCTACGAAATTTAGTTTACGAATATATCATTTTTCTAAAAAATTTCGTAATAAATCCGAGGACATCACGAAATTTTTCAAATTACCGATCTAATAATATGGAGGTGAATGGAGAGAGTTTTAAAAGAGGGCTGAAGACACACCTTTTTGCTGGGAGTTTCGGGTGATGGATACGATATACAGCGCCCTTGAAGTCATGTTATGAGTGAACGGCGCTTTACAAATTGTCCATATAATATGTTAGGACATATATGAGAAAGTTTTCTTCAACCAAATTGAACAAGTAGTGAAACGTTTAGAGAGGCTAGAATTTTCGTTTGCAAGTAAAATCATTGTAGTCAATATTGAGCAATTAAAAAAATGTTCTCATTTAATTATTTTATGAATTTTTGACACAATTGGATGTCGAGGACTAGATTTTACTTACTAGAAGTGTGATGTCAATTATATTTTGAACCACTCTAGATTAATCATTCCACTTGGTTTTTATTCACCGATAGTTAACCTGTTTGAAATAGGTATTAACTATTCACTGTGTCGGTGTTTAGGTAGTAGGATGCCATAGCGAAATAAATAAAACAAGTATTTTATTTATTTAGGTATTAACTAGGTAGGTATGTTGTATATTATGATACACATATATAATTTATGTGAACTTCCTTTATTAGTGCATAATATAGAGTTTCAAGAGTACTCTTTATACCTAGGTAACATTCCCACTTCCTCTATGTCATGGTTCTCATTTATTCCGAATTGGCAACACTGGACAACATCTCTACCGCAAAAACTGTACTAAAAAACTTAAAATATTCAATTCATTAAATGTGCGGCCCTCGAAGATACCTCACATTGTCCAATGTGGCCCTTGACCAGAAAGTGTGACGACCGCTGACTAAGACTATTATATAAGATTAGAGGTCCTTATTGAATAAAGGCCTTTCCCATTTTTTGTGACAAATTTAATAATAAGTCATGATGGCTATAATGTCAATAAGTAATAAAGGGTACCTACTCAGTTTATATTGCACATCAGACACGGTACAAATCATAATAATGTAATGAACAAAACCAAGGAATATAATGGGAGATCAACTAAGAAAATAATGAACATTTCTACGATGTTACGGACCCTTTTATATTCACCGTTAAATGATAGTACCATTTTTATAGGTTTTAATAACATCTTTATTAACGAAACATTAAATAATAAATTAACTTTATGTGGTAATATATTTATTCCCTACCAATATTATATTCTTAAAGGAAATAATATTTAAACGGACGACATAAAAAAAAACAAATAAATGGTGGACTAAAAGTAAACAAAGTCGAGTACTTAATATGAAAAAAAAATATCAATGTGAGTGTAGTTAGTTTGTCTGGGGTAGAGTCTCAGCCTTGTGAACAAGGGGTCCGTCGTTCGATCCCAGATGCTGGCAAACTCCCCTGTCACGACACAAGCTTTTAGCTTACTGTGAAAGGTGTATAAGGTTGTATTTGGGTTTATAACAAAACCCAGATAAGTATATCTTTAAAAATTAAAAATGTCAGAAAATAACATCAGAAATACGACAACTCAATTATTTCTTAAAATCACCTGTTTATTTAAAAATGAGTATATTTATATACCTAACCTTATTTATTATTTACTAGATCAATTGCTTTAATTCATAAAATTAAATGAGTGTGTAGTAAGTCGGCAGTAGTTTGGAAGGCGTCTGGACTCAGCATCAGGACAAAATGTCGCTTGTTCAATGCGTGCATCATCCCAATCCTTCTATATGGCTGTGAGTCTTGGCACTTAACCAAGGCTCAAGAGCGGAAGATACTAAGCTTTGAAAACAGGTGTCTTAGAAGGATTTTGGATGTCAAATGGTATGAACATGTTACAAATGATGCTGTGCGCCGGCGCACCCAGCAGAGACCTGTAATCTCCGTAATACAGGAGAGACGATGGTCCTGGCTGGGACATGTTTTGAGAATGCCTAATGATAGTTGGCCAAAAAGAGCACTGTTTTTCCGTCCGCAGGGGTTCCGTCGGCCCGGGCGTCCCTCTTTCACAATACACCGTTCCTATGACAACGATATCAGAGCGCAAGGAATGTCGTGGAAAGAGGTGACGCAATTGGCACAGAGACGCTCTGAATGGAGGAGGCTGGTTTCTGCCCTGTGCTCCCGAGAGGAGCGTTGAGGGCGATGATGATGATGATGATGAGACTTCTAAACTTTGACCTAAAATATCATCCGGTTATTCAAATTCGCCCCAGACACCCTAAAAATAAGCAATATATTTGCGTCGTGAAGACGGAAGCCGGGACTTGTTTAAAAATGCTTAAAAACATACAAACATAAACAAACGAACGGATTATAATCATATTGAAATGGTTTTTAGAATTTAATTTATTAAATTATTCAGTCGTCATACGAGTACAATCATCAACATTTTTAGTATTTTTTATCAAATGTGAATAAAAATCACAATTCTTGGAACGGCTTTTAGAAAATATCCATGAGAACGCATAAATGATTAAAAAATCAGAACAAACAAGAAATTAATACAAAGCATTTAATATTTCAGCAGAATGTTTCATCATATATATTATATCAGAATAAAGAGAGAATGTTTTGCAATTTTTATTGATTTTGAGTATGAAGATAAAAACGGGTATATGCCTATTTTTGTTTATTTGAGTCATGGCACTTAACCAAGGCTCATGAGCGGGAGATACTAAGCTTTGAAAACAATTGGTGTCTTAAGAGGATTTTTGATGTCAAATGGTATGAACATGTCACGAACGATACTGCTGATACCGCTGACGCACCCAACAGAGATCTGTAATCTCCGTGATTCAGGAGAGACGATGGTCGTGTTCTGAGAATGCCGAATAGTAGGACAAAAAGAGCACCGTTCTTCTATCCACAAGAGCTAAGTCAACCCAGGTGTCCCTCTTTCACAATACACCATTACTACGATAACGACATCAGAGCGCAGGGAATGTCGTGAGAGGAGGTGACGCAATTGGCACAGAGCCGCTCCGAATGGAGAAGGCTGGTTTCTACCCTGTGCTGCCGAGAGGAGCGTTGAGGGCAAAGATGATTTAATAATTTTGCATTCGGACGTGAGTTTTGACCTACCTATTTTCTAAAATATTCGTGACAATTTAATATGCTAAATCAATTTCAAAGCCCACGCATTCTTCTCTATTTTATTCTACTCTTCTCAAAAGCATCCACCCGTTTGCGAGTGATCCTGTCGATCTCGTCCATAAAGGGTGACACTATTAGATTTTTTTCTAGATTTAAATTTTTAGCTGCTATATGTACCTTCGAAAAAAGTAACATTCTTTCAATTCCACAAACAATAGATTCTAAAATTATTAGTTATGTTGAATCATCCTATTTGTTTTGAGTTTTTGATAGACCGTCATGCTGCTTCAAAACTCTAACGTGACATAAATATCTTGGAATATTATAATTTGGAATTGGCGGTTTATGGAACTGGACGGTCGTTATATTCTCATAAAATATTTGAAAGATTACAGCCATTAGCAATTCAAGATTAACATAAAAGTAAAAAAATATTGAATTCCAAAAAGGTAGCAATCATTTAAAAAAAAAAATAGTGAAAGTCATTGTAAAGACAGAGTAATGACTCATCTGATGTAGTAGAATATAATGCGATCCTGCACTGAAAGCTTACATTTGCCATTTACATAAGTCCCTTGAGAACGTTGGATGAATTGCTCCGATCGTGGGATAAGAAATAAAATATTTTATTACTTACCAACCTAATCGCTCCCTGCTACAAAATAACAGACGTGATAGTATCTATCTACAATAATAGGTATACAGAAAAGTAACGTATTGCATTTATCACTGTTAAAATTTATATAACAGTACCAAAAGTAGCAGCCATTACTTTACTCGTACATTGATGATCTGCGGTCACTAAAAGGTCCTCTAGAAATCACAGGGTGCAGCGATTAATGTATTGTGATTGGATTATCTATAATGTGAATAACATCGTGGGTAAGGATGGTGAATTTTCATTGTATTATAATATGAAAAAAAATTAGTAGATGAGGTGAACAATCATCTGAACGTTGTTGGACTTAAAAGTTGTGTGATGTGATAACTTTACACGATATATTGATGTGATGTTATAGTCGAGAAGTTGTCTCTTGGTGTGATGTGATGCCTGTACCTCAAAACGGGCATTAAAGAGAGTGAATATAAGAGATTCCCACGATAGCGGTTTAAGTCGGCCGGTCCTTCAAACCTTCGCAATGGCCCATCCGTGAGGACAATTTTCGTATGATATGTGGATAAATAGATGTCCATGAATCCTGAAATATCCGGACGTGAATTGGGTGTCTCTTCTATATTCCTCGTATAAAAGATGCATTATGGCATTTAACGATATGGTTCGGAAGGTGCTTAATCAACACTGGTGATTTATAGGCATGTAGATGCTGATGCACAACAAATGATTCAAACAAAGTAACTTTTTACTACGACAGTCCTATGCCTCAAACAAATGAAGAGAATATGTTACTTTTCGTTACAAGTTATCAAGTTTTTAGTTATACGATGAGATATAATGTGGAACTACACGAGCGTCTTTTGCACATAAATATAAATTGAGTTAGATATATTTCTAATATTTTTAATTTTCATACAAAGACTCACCTTGTCTGTACAACAGTATTTATTAAAATCTGCTCCGTTTATACCTCAATAATATATTTTATATTGACTGAAAATGAGTGGTTAAAATATGTAGTTTAGTGTTATTATTTAAACAATAATTTTGAATCGTAATAATAATGTATAAAAATTGCCTTCTTACACTTATTTGGCTTCCAAAATAAAAATAACAGAGGTAGAAATCTTCCAAAGTAAATTGTGTAAATAAATTTCTAATATTAAAAAGAAAAGAAAAAACCAAAAAGATTGCTTTCAAAAATAAATCAAACGTTTATAAATACATTAAATTTATAGAATAACGAGAAAAAGTAAACTGAATTAAGAGACATATTGAAAATATAAAGCAAATAAAAAATTTGTTAAGTGTTTGTAAATAATATAATACTGTATATGTAATACTGGCAATTGTTATTATAACAGGTATGAATCGCTGTTATTTTCTAAGGGAACAATTTATTCACCCTGTGAGAAATAAATACGAGCAATGAATACCGATCATCATTTTTAATTAAAACGTAAAATTAATTCACATTATCTTCTATGTCTCCCTAGTGAGACAATCGCATTAATTTATATTAAGTGGCTCTATTAGAATATAGGTATACCTAACCAACATACATACATATTACACTGACAGTAGAGACTTGCGGCAGTGGTGTGCCTTTTATTGAACAACTCATGATCTGTAGGTATACCTGGAGAAATGAAATACAGATTTTTTTAAATGAATATGAACACATTTGCATCAAGCAATATAAATAAATTGCCAATTTTGTAAGCGCTGTATACAAAATCATATCAAAGGTAATTCGCAAATAAAAGGATGAAGAATTATATTAGCAGCGGGATACGAAACCTTTCGATTCAAAATCAGTTACTCTACTAAATTTTATTTTACAAAAGCTTGAAAATAAAGAAAAAATATTTGTCTCACCACTGGCGTGTGGTATTATTATACATATGTACATACATACATACCATCACGCCGCTTCCCTCGCGGGGTAGGCAGAAAGGATCGAGCGCCACTTCCTTCTATCCTTGCATACATCTTTCGCTTCCGTCACTGTCATACAATTCCTCATGCATGCTCTCCTGTTCAATGTGCTCAACACGTGACCGTCCTGTCGGATTTGATTTAAATGATCTTGCCATTTAATCCTCGGACGTCCGCGTCTCCGAGCACCATTCCTCTCAGCCAAATATATCTTCTTAGTCATTCTGTCCTCATTCATTCTTTCCACGTGCCCAAACCATCTTAACTTATTTACATTCATCTTTGTTATTACACCAACTTTCATTCCACATTCCTTTCGTATATCACTGTTACGCACACGATCTCTCAGACTCTTGCCACACATTCTTCTCAACGATCTCATTTCCACTGCATTTATGCCACTTTCATCCTTTTTTAACCATGTCCACGTCTCACTTGCATACATAAGTGTTGGCACTAAGATAGCAGAGTGCACCAACCTTTTAGCTGTGGTGGATATGTTTCTATTTGCAATTATTGGTCGGATTGCACCATTTACCTTATTGCCAGCAACTTTTCTCCTTTCAATATCGCTTTCACACTTCCCATCTCTCGTGAACAAACTACCTAAGTACACACATTCGTCAACTTGCTCTAACACTTCGTTGTCAATCATTACCTGGCATACTGTTCTCTCACTTCCTCTTTCAAACACCATGATTTTTGTCTTTTTTGCATTCATTCTCAATCCATTAATCGCACAATTTTCATACACACACGTCATCATTCGCTGTAGATCACTTTAACTTTCAGCCATCAATACCAAATCATCGGCAAACATTAATGCTCTTACATTCATCCCATTCATATCAACACCTACATTCAGTTCTTTCAATGGACGAATACAATGATCAATGTATAGGTTAAAAAGCCATGGCGACATCACGCACCCTTGTTTTACTCCTTTTGTCAATGTGAACCATTCCGACAGGTTATTGTTCACTCTAACACACGCAGAACTTCCTGTATATAGGGACGCAATGGCGCGAATTAGCCGACTACCCATCCCACACATTGATAGTACTTGCCACATTTTCTCACGATCTACTCTATCATAAGCCTTTTCTAGATCAACAAACGCGCAGAAAAGCTTCTGGTGTTTCTCCAGGAGCTTCTCTGTCACCATTCGCAAGGAGAAGATCTGGTCCACACACCCTCTACCACTCTGAAAGGCACCTTGCACATCCCATATATTCGTCTCAGTCACTTTTCGAACTCTTTCAATCAATATTCTTGCATACAGTTTCCCCACCGAGCTCAGCAGACTAATAGCCCGATAACACCCGCATTCTAGTCTTGACCCCTTTCCTTTGTATAGAGGGCATATCACAGCTTTTCGCCAGTCTTCTGGCGTGCAACCTTCCCTCCAACACTGGTTAAAGAGTGCATGACACCATTCGAGAGTCCTCAGCCCACTCAGACTGATGAATTCCGTAGAGATCATATCATACCCAACCGCTTTGCCATTCTTCGCCTTCTTCAATGCATTCTTATTCTCATCCATAGTTATTTCTTCATCTCTTGCTTCATTCGCATTTTCCCTTTCACTATTCTGGCTTGGATATTCGCCTCCACTTTCAAACAGCTCCTCAAAATATTCTTTCCATCTATTCACAACGTCAAGACCATTCATCAACATACATCCCTCTTTATTTCTAATCGCATTCATACTATTCATCTCATTGTTGCTTCTTTTACGCTTAACTTCTTTCCAAAACATTTTCATATTTTCTTTCACACTTTCCGACAATTTCTTACACTCTTCCTCGTCCAATAATTTCTTTTTTTCTGGCCAATAATTTCTCTATTATTATCTGGCAGTGTATTCTAACAAAGCCTAGTTCAAATTATAAATTTTAGCCTACTGAGTGTATTTAAAAGTTAGACTCTCCGTATTATTAGGAATTCAATGTTTCGACACCTTAAAATAAATACTTTGTCCACGCCATCACATGAAACAGGCAAACTTATAACATACATACATACATACATACATACCATCACGCCGCTTCCCTCGCGGGGTAAGCAGAAAGGATCGAGCGCCACTTCCTTCTATCCTTGCATACATCTTTCGCTTCCGTCACTGTCATACAATTCCTCATGCATGCTCTCCTGTTCAATGTGCTCAACACGTGACCGTCCTGTAGGATTTGATTTAAATGATCTTGCTATTTAATCCTCGGACGTCCACGTCTCCGAGCACCATTCCTCTCAGCCAAATATATCTTCTTAGTCATTCTGTCCTCATTCATTCTTTCCACGTGCCCAAACCATCTTAACTTATTTACATTCATCCTTGTTACTACACCAACTTTCATTCCACATTTCTTTCGTATATCACTGTTACGCACACGATCTCTCAGACTTTTACCACACATCCTTCTCAACGATCTCATTTCAACTGCATTTATGCCACTTTCATCCTTCTTTAGCCATTTCTTCCTTAGCCATTTTCACGTCTCACTTGCATACATAAGTGTTGGCACTAAGATAGCAGAGTGCACCAACATTTTAGCTGTGGTAGATGTGTTTATAATAAACTATCGTAATTTATCTTGTTTGATGACCTGTACTTCGGGAAGGATTTTCAAATACGTGTTACGTTACCGTAGCCCGAGGGCACGAAACTATCAAGTTTCTTTAACTTATTATTCCATTCTTTCGCAGAAATCTTATAACATCTTAAGTTATCAATTTATGTTTCTTGAAATAGAAGTAAAATAATACTCTCTCTTCTATAAGTGAAGATCAATACCGAGAATTATTAAATGCAAAAAAGAATAAATGATGTATAGGTACATATAATGTAAAATGTATGTATACGTCGCTTCAGGCAAATTCAAAGTCTACATAAAAATTAATGCATTTGCTCATGAAAATCCGGGTATTAGAGGAGTGAATATTAATTGAATTTAAATAATTCTTTTCTTATTTTATGGTGCTTGTAATTTTTAAAGTTTTGACCCTGTTTTAATATTAATATCGTATATAAATTTGACCAGTATCTAATCTTGAAATTCGAACTAGTTTATTTTTATACCTGTACAAATATTCAAAAAAAAAATTTAAACAATTTAAATATTGATATAGATTTTTTGTCTTCATCTCATCAAAAATTACTCGATCATAAATTTTACAAATTGCTATATTTTTTGATTTTATATTTTTGACATACCTATCATTAATAGACATGTTTTTCTTACCATTTTATATTTTGACTCGAAATCACAATCGACTATTTTCTTTTGACATTTTATTTTATTTTAACAAAAGCATACCTACCTATTATATTTTTAAATTTAATTAAACTCAAAATTTTATTATTACCTAATTTAAAAATAAATATGGAATTCCACAGTGTTAATCACGAAACATTCGAAAAATCTAAATTTTATGTTTTTGACACATCAATAACAACAGCCTTGATTTTCAACTCTTACTATTTAATTTTTTGACTCGAAACCACAATCGACTATTTTCTTTTGACAATTTATTTTATGTTCTACGTTTATATTTTATAATTACCTATTATGAGTTAAATTTACTCATTTATCATTTTTCTTTTGTTTGTCTAATCATTTAAAATACCAGTTTTTTGTAGGTACACATATAAAATTTTATTCAAAAATACTTCATGAAAAAGGCCAAAGCGCAGATGGCGTGAAGTAGTGAGACAAGACATGAGGAGCTGTGATGTTTCCCCTGAGGATGCGTTCGACAAAACCAAGTGGCGTAACTAAACAAGAATGGCAGACCCCACCTGTGGGATTAATAATTGCCCAAAGAGAAGAAGAAGACTTCAATTTATGCGCCTGCAACTAACAACTATAGGTACTATCTTTGTCAAATTATTATTATTATTTGTTTCTTTAACACGCAAAATGCTGTACAATGTAATAGTGAATACATAAATAAATAAATAACTGTTTTTTTCTTAAACCTCCATTTGACATGAACTACATACAGCCTTATTCAAATGTCTTACATACGAGAGATTCAACAAATCACTTTATACAAATCTAAAATAAATAATGAAAAATCTTGAAATAATTGAAAATAAATTAAAGAAAAGAAGACAGCTCAATGGGTCATAATTGACTCATTATACCAACCTCGGTGAAAGAAAAGAACAGAAAGAAATGTCTTTTTTAATATTATGACATATTAGTCTTGACATGAAAAAATAATATTCAGAGAAGGTAAAAAAAAATAATTTATAAAATAAAGTACACATTTTGTACTCATAAAAAGGCATTAGACAGTAAAAAACGTCGAGAAAAAGCTTTCTAGGCATATTAGTGTTTCCAGGAAAACTTTGAAGACAAATTAATAAAAACAAAGTTTTTAAAATACAAATATTAAGTAACTAAACTATAATATAATAGTGTACACATTATGAACATAAAAAAAATTGTATATTTATTAATGTTTTTTTTATTTAGAAAATATAGTATAAAAGAACAATAAAAAAAATCCAATTAACCAAATACTTTACTTCGAGATAGCACTTAAGTATCTAACATAATGTACGTATCTATTATCATTATTTTTTATTTATTTATTTATTTATTCTTTACTGCACATTGATAACAAGCAAATTCACACAAAAATACATTCCAAACAAAGACAATCATACAATCAATATACATTATGTGAAATTTTGTTAATTAATGAACGAAAATTATACAGGAAATTATCAGGTATTACAAATTACCTTCAGGGTAAACATTAGATATTTTGTTAAATAAAACAAGTATCAATAATACAAGAATCTACGTACAAGTTCAACTTTCAAAGCCCTAAAATATTATTCGGTTATTTTTTAATTATCCCTTTAAAGTTTTGCTTAGTATCAATATTATTATCACAAATAACTATTTAATTGTATGCGGAAAACAAAAGCGTCGTCAATATTCTAAGGATAAATGATACAATTGTAAGACTATAATATTTATATATTGAAAAAGAATATAGAAATTGATAGCACTGACTTACTGGTGGATCAAATTACAAAAAGAAAGGTTCAATATTGGCAAATCTATGTCCATATTTTTTTTTAATAATCATATAAATCATATTCAGACACTTTTACAAATGCAGCTTCGAGCAACACTAAAAGTTTGGAAAAGAGCTTGACTTGACCCTTTTTCACAACTTGGTGTACAATTAGTGTCCTTAATTTTATTCATACATTAAGATTTGCACCCTTCTTCACCCATGGATGTTGAAGGAATGTCAATTCCTATGTCATCCACACTCTTCATTCAAATTTTTCTAAAGGAAGGGCTATCCGCGACAAAATCCTCCCCAAAATTAAATACAACCGTTAATGTCTGACTCCATTGTTTTACAAAAAGAATTTAAAATTAACGTACAGTTACGTATTTACTACGTACCAGTTATTTGCCTAAATTAATACAAAATATCTTAGGACTAGATTGAAGTTCTGAAAGCTAGTTTATTCATAGTCGCAGTAAATTACACAAGCAGTTTCTTCTAAGCGCAGTGTATATGTTTAGCATCTCTGTAATCATAAAAATATAATTATATCAATACATGCACAACACACACACAACAAACGGAAGTTAACTTAACTCCATTCAGTCGTAATCTAGATATACCGTGTCGACATGATAATTATGTAAGTAAATATACCTCGTATTCTGAGACTTACAGATACAATCTGGATGTAGCGCGATTTCACATTGTGCACATTAAAGAAAAAAGATATATCAGAGTTTTGTTATAAACCCAAATACAACCTTATATACCTTTCACAGAAAGCTGAAAGCATGTGTCTGCCGGCACCTGAGATCGAAGCGCGGACCCCTTATTCACAAGGCCGAGACTCCACCCCCAGGCTACAGACGAACTCTTAACACCGACGAATCTTCGATGAATTTTTCGATGAATGTACAGATTATATTGTGTCATTTTTTAGTCACCACGACCATATTTGATTGTACGGGATGTCATGTTGTTTATATGAAAATAATTTCCTCGATGATGGGTGTTTCATCTTCGCTCCAATTGTTTGCAGCAGTATAGATTATAAATTTCACGGAATCAAGAATTGTTAAGTCGATTAGTGATTTATTCGATAATAATGATCAGCGCTAAGAAGATCGTCTTCTGTTTTCAAAGAATTATTGTTGCGAAACCTCACTATGTTTTAAGTAACCGTGAAATCTTATATGAGTACACTTTTCATCTGAAATATTCACATAATATGATACATATCACTTTCTGCGCAAAGCTAATGACCCTGATACAAAACCTGACAAATTGCGAACACGTGTCTTAACAGACGTTCCAAGAAACTCTAAATTTGTTACATTATCCGTTCACCAGGTACTTAGGTACCGAATTATTATTAAGGCAATAATTATTAATTTATAATTAATTCTTCTATCTTGTTATCAATAAAATAAAAATACATTGTTTAAAAACTTCAGAAGTATATACCCATGAATATTCCGAAATTAAAATAAAACTTTTTTGGGTGACATTTTTCTAGGACAAAGTCTGAAAACGAGTGATGGTGTGGGAAGATTTAGACCGGATACAAAAAGTAAGAAGGTTATTCATGGGTGGTATTTTCCAATTATACATTTCGTCGTCGGTTCGATGAAACCTCTTATGTGCTCCAAACCAAATTTTACAGGATTTGTGATTTACTAAAAAACTTCTAATTCAATAGCGCCACATTCCCACGGCTATCAAACAATATTAACGAATGACAAGATAGAACATCGTATTCAGAATAATAAGACAACAAACATTTATATACATCGTCGTAAATTCATTCAGCAATGCCAGGTGAAAAAACAAACTTATCAATAAGATTTGTAGTAATAACTATTAAGAACGCTGCTTAATATGAGTGCCGTTAGAAGGACATTTCGGATAACCCTTCACCCGGACGGATAACCGGTATAATTCATTTTGACATTCATAACAGGACGAGCATTATAATATTAAATTGAACCGTTATTTTAATTTAACCGCAATTATTCATCCACTGCTCTTATTGTACGGACCTACATAATATAATCTAACATTAGCCATTATTCTTAATTGCTACATAGAGTAGCTTACTTTAGCGTGTGTAGTTAGAGTTTTATCCTTTCTAACGTATCTATATGCAAATGTATCTTTTGTAATGTATCATAAACCATTTTTCTTATCGTTGTCGGTTACTCGTAGCGGAGGCTGAGCCTCTTATATTGTAAAAGGGTCGAAATATTTACGACGGGACGACCTTTACGATGACTCACAATTCAAGGAGGGTAACGCACGAAACAGTTATCGGTTAACGTTGCCATTAATAACCTCTTATACAAGACACTTGACTATCATTTCAATATCAATATCGGTTTAACATAAATAAAAGACACACGGAAGTAATATTAATGCTCGGTAAAGTGGTAGTAAAATACCCAATTTTACCCACAAAGCCGGGTTGTATCGAACGAAAAAACCATTTAGTATGTATGTACGTACTAACTAACCAACATATTTTGTAAACACATAAAGAAATAAAGCACGTAAACCTCGTTTTTACCACGCACAAGGATAAATTACACTACTCTAGTATAACAGTAAAGTATGTAGGCACCTACTTATGGAATACGTGGATACTTGCTATATGTACGATATGTCTATTTGTCGTCACTTACATTTGGCAAAAGCTCTGCTGATTTCTTGCACACATCCTACTTATGAATAGTAGGTACATTTACTGATACGAAATTCAGTGTCACAAAGAAAAATGTGTTATTGTCTACTTTTAAAACAAATGTCTGAAATGGTACATTAACTCTGAATTACTGAAACTAAAACAATTATTTTAGTAAAAATAAAAGTTCAAGATTTTGAACTATACTTTAATTATAGATAATAAGTGATAAGCTCTGGCGAATTTCTTACAATGAAGTTAGTATGTACAAATGTACATATAATTTTTTGCAATCTTAAAAAAAACAACATCATAATCATCGCCCTCAACGCTCCTCTCGGAAGCACAGGGCAAAAACCAGCCTCCTCCATTCAGAGCGACTCTGTGCCAATTGCGTCACCTCCTCCAACGACATTCCCTGCGCTCCGAAGTCGTTGTTATAGGAACGGTGCATTGTGAAAGAGTGTATTGTATTGCCAGAGTCAACGAAACTCTTGGGGGCGGAAAAACAGTGCTCTTTTTGGCCAACTACCATTGGGCATTCTCAGAACATGACCCAGCCAGGATCATCGTCTTTCCTGTATCATGGAGATAACAGATCTCTATTGGGTGCGTCGGCGCACAGCATCATTCGTGACATGTAAAAATACATACAATGTTTAAAATTTCTACATCTCTTTAGATATTAGTCAAATAATTATCCAAACCTACAAGCTTTTTATCATATTCATTAGTCTTAACCGGTTTTTTTTTTCTGTCAAAGGTTCATGAAAATTAAATTATGTTATTACGGCGTTTAACTTTTCTGTCAGCTCGAAATAAAGAATAAAATGAAAGCTTATAATAGTCAAAAGATGCCTCTTAAAACAACAGGCAAAAACACTTTATTGAAAATGTTATTTTATTTTGAAACTTAAGAGTCAATTACACAAATCACTCGTTACGGGTGGATTGCTAGAAAAAAATATAATAATTGACATATAAAATGACACATAATATATATATACATACTTTAGTCAAAAACCTATCCATATTTTTTATTCTGTGTATTTTTCTCATTTGTTGAACTCTCAGTGTTGACAAAACCAGCGTTGCAAGGTTTTTTAGCTGAACAAAAAAGGAATTAAAAATTAAGAATTATAAAAAGTTATTTCTATTTACTTTATGGTAGAAATATTAAATTAGTTATGTCATAAACTCTTCTACGTTTGGTTAACACATTACGGTCTCGTATATATTAATTACGTTATAACTCAGTTTCCAGTAACGACACAATAAAAAGTATCTTTTTGTCTTTTAATATCACAATGGACAGGGCCATTTGAAGTTTTCACATGTTCTCGAAAAACTCGTATATCTTAATTAAACAAAAACATTTCGCTCCAACTCGTGGCGGTGTGGGTCGACTCTGAGGATAAAAAGAGGATTTAAGGATTTTATTCGCCTTTAGTCATCCTTTGTTTCAGTGACGATACACTATATATCTTTCTCTATCGTGATACATTACAAATTAAAGTTTTTTCATATGTCTTTTTCTTTCAACAACAAATTTAATCAATTGAACAATGCCCCTTTGATAAAAATAAATGTGGCTGCTGCATTGTCATATATGTACTAACATAAAAGAGATTGAAGTTTAATGAAGGATATTTAGTCCCTAAATTTAATAATAAATACGGAAAAAGAACATTAGAATATAACGTACCAAAAATACTTAATACAATGCCGGCATCTATTAAGAATTGCAAGAGTAAAAATATTGCAATAAAGTTACTCAAGGAATGGTCAATAAAGTGTGAATTTATATGTAAATAATAATTAATATTGTGTTTGCACGCCGTCAAATCTTTCAGATTTGGTGGTACTCATTAAGTTGTATGTATTTTCTTTTATTTTTGTATTATTTTCATTAAACAAATTCAATGTATGTATTCCTTTAATAATATTTATTACGATAGGTATGATTAAATCGTAAAATAGGTTTGTATCAGATGCAGGATAGAGAGAAAGTATTGTGTAAAATACAAAAAATGTGTAAAGGAATAAATATGTCGCACAGGAAAAAATTCTTGTATAACTTTAAAAGTGCTGTAATTTACTATTTTTATCGTTTCGTAATACCTTTTAATTATCATTAACTTAAAGAGATTTTTTAATGCCACCTCCCATATACGAGATACTCGTATATTTATTAGGGAAGTAGAATATTTTAATAATTCAGTTGTACCTATACTGGGCCTATACCTAATTGTTGTGAGTTTTGAAATGAATAAAGATTATTTTAAATTTTTTGAAACACCCACGATAAATATCACATTCAAGTAAATACAAAGAAGCAAAATGGTAGGTATTATCTTCATGGAGAAAATTAAAATCGTAGATAGTTTAATCTTATTTTCTTTGAATAATTGGATGACGACTCGCCAATTACGAATGATTTTTTCTTAATCGATAAAGTGCTATTATTATCAATTTAACTATCATTATGTCACATGCGTTTTATATTATACAAGAATCTTCTCCCGATTATTCCAGGAAACACGGGAACATGTGTCAAGTGTTACCCGTTTCTGTGTCACTATTCGTTAAGTTACATATGTTTCGTCGATTTGTAAAAGTTAACATACCTACTATAAAAGTATTCAGAATTGTAGCCTACAGTAGAATGATATATTACATTGCTTGTCGTAATGCCAATGCATTCAAGTCATTGAGAAAATGATGTAATATAATAGCTGTACTTCATTAAGCTATTGATTCTATCGTGGTATTTTTCATTTTCCAAATTGTTTTTATTTCTTCCTGCAATTCTGTCTACGTCCGTTACTATAACTTATAGCTTATTGTTACGTCAGCTCTTTGACAATTCAATTTATAGAAGACAGTCGGAATCCCATATAAGAATATTAAAAAAAAAAATTAACTGAAATATGAAGTATAGGTAAAGAATTAATCCAAAAAAATTAGATATAATTTTTGCATTGAATATATTTTGGTCGTAAATAGGTATGATCTCAATGAACGAATTAATATTTCTTCAATGTGGATTGTCACTGCAAGTTTCTAATTCCATTACTATTATTTTCGCGTATGGCATGCCTGCTTTTATTAAACTATCGTCTTTGCCCGTATGCTGGCGCTATCTTGCTGGAATGAAACAAGAAAATGGTGGCGTTATGTGCGCAAAAATGTGGCTATAAAATAAGAAAACATGGTATAAAAATAAATCATCTAAGTATGATATATTTTTTTCAGTAAAATACGTTTAGTTTACCTTTTGAATCTCCACTTGGAACTTTGATTAAGTAGGTACTCTAACTTTCTTTACCTGAAACAAAAGAAAATAAAACATGTATGAAAAAGAGATCAGTAGAAACATTTCTTCAATTTACCAGATAATCTCACACAAAAAAACATCCGAACTAATATTTTTTTTGTATATGGATAAGTACCTACGTAAAGGTTATTTGTTAAATTTGCTTTTTTCAATCACAACTACTGCTATACCATCACGGCATATCCCAAAAAAAGGCTAGCCAGCAGACTAGCCGCATGCAAGCTGTCTACTCCTTCTTCTTGTCCTTGGGTAATTATTAGTCTCACATGGTTCGGCCTTCCTCTTGGCCTCTTGACGGTAACCTCGACATATTTTGGTTTATTATAGCCTACATACTCAGGCGGTCTCCTGGCTACATGGTGCTACAATCACAATCTTCTCTCCAAGCAAGCCGTCTTCTCCGTGCCGACGAAAAAAAACTGACGGGCGCCAAACCTCATCGCTTAATTTAAGATATATTTTTTTTCAAAAACCTGCGTTTTACAGAACATCCAAAAAGAAATATGAAAGTGTGTCAAATTAAGATATCACATACAATAGATATCAAATAATATTTTTAACCACGTGTAAGTCAAGCAGTGTACTTGAATAAATGAGACATCATATTTTCCACTCAAATAACTGTATTTTTTCAAAAAAGGATGAACTTGGCGACAATCCATGGATGATGCCATCTGAAAGCACAAACACCGTGCATAGTCTGAACTACCCCACGTGGAAGACACTGAACAGACTAAGAGTTGGGGTGACAAGGTGCAAAAGTAACCATTGAAGGAGACATTGAAGGAGACCCACCGACCACCCGGATAGCGCAGAAGTCTGGGGACTTCCATTTATCCGAATTCCACACTACACAAATTTTGTCCATACCGGAGGCAAAAGTAACAATGCAAAAGTAACCAGCGGAAGTGGGGCTTTTTGGATGGAGAGGACGCCAGCTGCGACTGTGGGGAGGAGCAGAGTGACTCTCACCTATTGCAATGTCCGCTGATGCGGAATGCATGTAATGTGAGTGACCTGATGATGGCGAATGACAAGGCGATGTACGTCGCTGCATACTGGAGTGGCAAGGTCTGAAGTCCGGACCCGAAAAGTAAGTAAGTAGTTCAAAAAAGTTATATCTAGGTTTTTGAATTTAGTTATAACGTTTTCGGAACTACTTTTTTCCATCATCAGTAACAATACGTTTTGTTATAACTGAATACAGTTATTTGAGTGGAAAATACAATGTTTCTTTCAATTTCGCATAAATTAATACCTAATAAATATGAAATATTATTAATTTTACAAATTAATATACTGGAGTTTATACTTGAAATAAAGCAATCTGTGTTTTTCTGAAATAATATCAAAAATGTATTAAAAACATTATTTAAACTAAAGAAACTAAATAATACTGAACATAAAATAAACAATAATAAAACAATTAGGTACCTGAAATAATATCAAAAAAACAACATTTAGAGTCTTTATTTCAGGTCTTTCAAAACTAACACAAAATTCCAAACAAAATCACTTTACCAACTGTCCAAACAAAAATTCTAAATTCAAATAAATAAACTAAAGGAAATCACTCCTATGAGTAGGTAGGTGGTTTTCTTTACATTAATATTATTAATTTATAAATAGAATAAACATTGAATTTTCCAGTGAAATAATTGTATTCAAATATCATTTGCATAAATTTAAAATAAATGTTGAATTCCACAAAATATTTACAAGTTGAAAGTCTTACAGTGTAAGTCACAAAACATTTGAAAAGCAATTATTTAATATTTTAGATAAATCAAATCAGATTTGGTACATGCAAACAATCATAAAAATAAAACACGAAAAACATAATATTATTCAGAATTGAGATGACTCTCAACACGTTTGACGTATTCATATTTGATGTTAATCCGTTTTTTTATAATATGGTGATTTATTGATGTACACAAAAACATTAAAGGAAATAATATATCAGGCAATTTTTCATAATTCCTCGAACAACAACAACACCGGCAACGCTAAAAGCGGAAAATAGTACGGCTATAACGCTAATGTAATAATAATAATAATATCTAAAACTACATATCCGGATAACTCGTAATAACGGAACGTTAAAGTGTGTTTCTTTCTTTCTATCCGTCCCGTAACAAATACGCTTTTAATGATTATTTATGATTGCCTGCTAAGTCGAGACAATATAACATGTTAGAATATATAGATAGATAAATATATTATAAATTGTACCCATAGATGTATGGTATTATATTTTAACGATAAAGCAACTCACGTGTGTGTGTGTGTGTGTGGGTGTGTGGATCTATATATTACAACGTACATTTTCACCCAATCTCCAATTTAACCGATTTAGGGCCGATCCTTTAAACATCCGTTAGTTACATAACCGACGAAATATACCGAAAAAACAAACAATCGGTAACTTTTGCGTCTTATAAACGTCCGTTAGCCATATTTCGGTAAAAATTGTAGGTTAGTTATACCGACTGATTTGGGAACGGTTTTGACACTCAAACCGTCGGTTTATTAGACATTTCTTATAATGTTTATACAACGTAACATTATAAACCATTTCCGGTTACCCAGAATAAAAAAAAAATCTCACGAGTAGTGAATTTCAATATTAGAGGACCCGATACAAAATGTAAAGAATGAGAGGAATGTGACAAAAAATAAAACGGAAAATCCGTTTGTATAAGAAAAAATTAAATAATTACTAGAAATTATTTATTAATTTGCTGATGTGATATATTTTTTTTTAAATATCTTTTCACGCAGCACGCCTCAATACAGGGCAACCTAGTGAGGCTGCTGCACCTTTATTGTAGCCAATTGGTGATATATTGTCTCAACGTTTGTACATTGATATTGATTGAATAAAGTATTTATTAAAGCACCCATCCTAAAAAAGAATCCAATGATTATTTTTAATAAAACTATGTTTCCATGGTCAGTGATGATTTTTAACGAAGGTTATTAGATCCATTAAATATTTAAAAAAAATACTCACGAGTTAATAATTTATTATTTATGGTGTCAAAACCCAGAAAAAAACAATCAAACTGATCTCCAGTACTGTGCAAAACGCACAGCAGTGGAGATGCGTCAAAAATATTCTCCGTAGTGCATGTCACAGGGCACAATGGACTCTCCAACAAGTGTGGCATGGTCTGTGCTGCACCACGAATTAATTTAATGCAGTTAGTCTTCAGTTACTCTTCTTGTTGGATGTGCCATGGTAGCATTAATAGATATACATGAAATATTATTTAGAAAATTATTTAAGCTGATTTGACTTGAACGCTTGAAAATGAAAGAAAGCCTAGATTTGTATAGCGAGCTACAGAAGAACAAATACTAAGTAACAACTTGAGAGAAAAAAATAAATGAAAATAATCGAACTAGTACAAAAGTTTCGGATGATATTGAAAAGTCCTGAAACCAAATTTCTAAAAAAGCTGGTCATATAATTAAATTAAATGGTGACAGATGGACACCGAGGATATTCGGATGGAAATCATAATAGGACCATATTTACTTAGATCCTAAAAAATATGGACGAATCATATTTTCCGAGTGATGGAAAAGAAGTGGATTTGTGATGCACAAGATTAAAAGGAAAAAGAAAAGATGAAATAGTCTTAAATTTTACGGAAAATAATTTAAAAATTTGTTAAGCTGATTTGACTCCAACGCTTAGAAAACCTAGATGTGTGTAATTAATATATTTGTTGATATTATTATAGACAATTTTGGTTTGAATGTGTGGAAAAGTAGGAGTTGAATTACTCCTGAGATATCCGGGTGTAAAGTGGGTCTCTCTACATATCTTACAAAAAAGATATGATAACTAGTAAGTAATAAATAAATAATATATATTTTTCACATAACGCTCTAAAAAGCGGATGAAAAACCCGCAAACTCAACAACGGTAATATTTTCTTTCAATTTTAAAATGTTATATTATTAGTAAAAGGAAATAGAATACAAAGAGTACGTATAGATTACAAGAGTCAAGGCGAAACGAAAGATTCATATCTGCGCCAGGAAAACCTTTAGATTATAATGATATAAGTATTAGTTGTAATAAAATGTAATTTTAAAATTCAGCGGGCGTGCAATATGATTAGCACGAAAAAGTTTCATTTATTATATTCAGAAGTCCTATAAATTCTCGCGACACATAAAACTTGTGATACTCAGACAATGGCAAAAAGTGGAGAAAAAATAAAAAAAGAGGAAAAGAATGGAAAAACGTTATATAAAATACCACGCATACATACACATACATACACACCAAAGTACTCGTGCACTAGTAACATTTTTGAAGAGTTTCAAATGTTCCGTCGATTATTTTTAAAGAAAAAAACATACTCGAGAAACATTAACTTCCGTACGTGAAGCACGTGAAACTTCCGTATAAGGCTTAGTAGAAAAGAAAGCGACTCTTAATTCGGTAACCTCTCCAGAAGGGACTTGAACGCGTACCCCATTCTTTATGCAAGGCACACCTCGCATAAAGAATGGGGTACGCGTTAATATATCTGATAAACCCCAATGACAGATTCATGTGAAGGTATTGTTCTGGGGATCCTAGTATGGATACCGCATATTAGATACGTACAGTAGTTTCATACCATAAATTAACATATTATATTACCTCGTACAATGTTAAGTTGTAAAAATAAGATCGATAACCATTATACCTACAGTTAAATGGTCAGTGTTAAGTGAGCAATGGTTACGAACATGGATGATAAAATAGTTTAGAAAGAAGCAGAAAGCACATTGCAACGAATATATGGAATCCTCCAACTCATATTACTGGGAAAGGTTAAAAACGGTGTGGTTCTGACAGAAGACAGGCCTCATTGCTGTCTAATATAAGACATGGACTAAAGTGGGGCATGTGCAAAGATTCTTTCGACTGACACAATAGGTATAGACGGGTTTTTGCAGTAGCGATCACCAACGTTGGAAAAATCTGTTAAGGCACGTGGAGAAGAAGAAGTAGTAACTAGAAACAATAGACCCCGTCTGAATTTAAAAACCATTTTATTATTGGAAAATACATACTAGTTAACACGTTTTCATTTTAACATGAAGCCTGAGATAAATAAATTCAATTGTTTCATTAATTGTATCGGCATTTACTTTGTAACACTTCATTTTAAATTATCAAATAAAATAAAATATTTTTTTTTTTTTTATTTTATTTTATTTTAGTGCGTTAGTCTTACTCAACAGTAACACGAAGAAAGAAAAAAAAAAAAAAAAAAAAAAAAAAAAAAAATTATTTTATTTTATTTGATAATTTAAAATGAAGTGTTACAAAGTACATAAATGCCGATACAATTAATGAAACAATTGAATTTATTTATCTCAGGCTTCATATAAAAAAAAATAAAAAAAAAAATAATAAATATTTATTTTATTTTATTTGATAATTTAAATTCAATTGTATTCATAATATATATACTTATTATTTTCTCCTAAATTTCTTTTTGAACAATATCATTGCTTTCATACTTTCTTATTTCCGATGACCGAATAGCCCTAGTAGGATCTTTGCTTCCAAGACAATAGATCTCCAAGCCTTTCTATTTTGAGCAATGGACTGTCAGTCGTCTTTAGCATTTAGCTCCTCTATATCTTGGTTGATGTTACCCGTTGCTTTCTTAATTGAAATAAATAATAATAATGACCTGATTTCAATTTACGTATTATAAGTTACTACTTATATAATGTTACGTAATACTTAACTTTTGGACTTAATGTATGTAAAGATGTTTAATCGTTTGAGGAATATTGTTACACTAAACTGACACCACTAAAATCTATGTGTTGCTAACATTAGGTTGCGCGTCACTAAGCTCATTTCATTCAAACACAATATACTCATATTAATATTATCTTATTATACGCTACTCAAAGTAAATGACAAACTGTGGGGCGCATAAAGAAACGTTTAAATACAAAAACGTCTATTGAATAATTGATTAAAATACCAAAAATATTTAATATCAAGTTTCAAAAATTCAAAATATCAGTCCACATCCATCGATCAGTAAACACGGAGATATAATATAATGATTGGTATAATGTTAGGAAGAAGTGCGGATGGAAATTTGCGGATAGGATGCGGATATTTTTACATGTTGTGTAATTTTTTGTGCGATTTCAAGGTGAATTGGTAGATACGGTACTTTCTTGATGTTTTGTAGCGGCTTGCCTCGATACAGGCATTCGCCTAGTGAGGTTGCTGCGGGTTATGACTGCATAGTCCTGATTGACTTGCTTGTTCCGGCGCGCACGCTCAGTCACATATCTGTTTTGGCTGCCTGTTATGCATGTTGGATTGGTGTCTTGTTGTTTTTTCTTTTTTTAATTTTTTGTATAACTTTTGTAATAAATGACAAACATGTGGGCTTGGTATTATATAGCAAGGGGTTGGATGATGAGTGCGGGTTGAGTAGGATAATGCATTGTCTTTGATTTGTGATTGTGTGTATTGTTTCTGTCCATGTGTGTTTTATGACGTTTTGTAATAGTGATCTTTCTCTCTATCTTCGCCCTTTTACGCTCCCCTCGGGGACACAAACCGACCTCTTTATATAAATGACATAGAAATCGCAATAAATGACATTTTTTACCATAAAATACAAATCTTCGAGTAGCCGGAATTTCACTGACAGTATAATCTCAGAAATGATGGATTCAGCGATAAGTTGTCGATGCCACTCATCTTGAATGTCGTATTTTGTTAGTACAGTGAAGATGACTGGTGTGGAATGATGTGATGGCATGAATAGGTGGCATGAATATTCTCAATATTAAAAATAATCAACAATAAAGAATCCCAGCAAAGCCAATATGAAACAAAAGCGCATAATAATCAGTAGGTATTAAAACAAATTACATTCATGTCCAAACCGACTGTCCAGTTCTATAACCTCAACAAGTAGAAATGTCTTATATTTAAGAAAACTACATTTTTGTAATTTTGGTAAATTTATATACCTAATGCTTTAAATACTACAATCAGAAAGTGAAATATATTAATTTTAATAAATAAAATATAAAAATATATTATTGAGCACTGTTTAATCTCCACTATGTTAGGTTAAATACCGAACGTTTTTGCCTATACTTGCAGGGCATCTTCAGGGAAACTGTTTCCCTGAAGATGCCTACAAGTATAGGCGAAAACGTTCAGTATTTAACCTAACATAGTGGAGATTAAACAGTGCTCAATAATATATTATTATATTTTATTTATTGAAATTAAAAATGGATTTCCACAGCGTAAACACAAAAACTCTTGAATTATGAAATATATTATATAATAATCGCTCTGTTAAAAACGTGTGTTGTCTTTATTCCGTTCAATAGTCAAACAATTCAAAAATAGAATTGCAGATACGTACATTTTTTTTTCATAAATTTATATTTAATATACAAAGAGAACCCGTGTATCTATAGTTATTTATTTGCGGGATTAAAAGAGTAGGTAGTGTTGGGATTGTGTATTACTGAATAAATCAAAATCTTCAAATTTTTACTTTGCAGAGATTGTTAAGTTGCGGAACTGGGTAGTCGATAAAACATAATATCCATCGATACAATAGTAAATCATCTTCGATCATTCATACTATTTATCAAATTTAGATATATTTCTACACTTTTATTGTACATAAGTTACATAACATAAATTAACTGTTAAAACAATGCGTCTGCCGTTTATTAATTCCCAGTATGCTCTGTGTATCTCTGGCACCCGGGGAGCAAATAATCCTAACATACATAATACAAAATAAAACTCATTGTGTTATGAACAGTGTGACATGAAATAATAAGTTTATCCATACAACCAAGCTTTGTAATATTAAGGGGCCCCGATAGCGAAAGCGTCAATTTCAACGTTTTTTCGATGTTTTTCAGCTACTAAAATACGTATACCTTTCATGGTGCGTTCATAAAAAAAATATATAATATAGTTCAATATTTTATCTACCTTTTCATTGCGGAGACGTTTTGATAAGTTATACCAGTTTTTCAGAAAAAAATATAGAAAATAAGCTTAACTAATATTTATACGCATCAGATCTCAAGTTCTCTTTGTCGGAGAGATTCATTTTTTTCTTTGAGTAATTCGGTATATAAATATCTCAAATATCATTGTTAACCTAACTTTAGTTTATGTAATTTTCTTCTTCAAATATCTAAAAACTTGTATGCATAAAAATCTCGTTTTTCGCCCACCGGACTTTCAATAGAATTCAAATACAAATTAGCCCTGCCCTAGGGGTGTGTCTATAAATGTTAGTACTGAGTTGAATGTCGAGAGGGGTGGACGTATCGCATATCTTTATGTATAAATTATTGAATAAGAATTACATTGTTAAGAAGAATCTTATGAGATGATAGTCAGCTGTTTTGTAAACGGTACTAAATAATATTTTAAGTCGTCATTTGTATTCTAAGCATTAACTATCAAATTAATTCCTGTGAAATGATCTTTCATAATTATATCGAAATGTATACATAAATGCACATTTTTTTGTGCATATAATTCGCAACCAAATTATATCATAACATTAGGTGTACGTACTGTATCTGATGTCTACCTATAAGTCTTATGAGTCATAAATCAATAAATCTCCTTCTAGTCGAGAAATGAATTAACTAAATGGAATAAACATACAATTTATCCTCTTCGTGCCATTTATAAATACTTACTATACACTATACTATACCATCACGGTATATCCCACAAGTGGGGTAGCCAGCAGACCAGCTGCATGTTATAAACATGCAAGCTGTCCTCTCCGTGCCGATAGACAACCGAGACATTCAATATGAGTGTCTAATCTCATCGCACAATTTAAAATGTAAAATGTCTTAATTTTTTCGAACACCTGCCTTTTACACATTTAGAAATGCTTTATACGTAATGTTTACTACACTCTCATAAGTAGGAATGTTTAACGAATACCTGCTTTATACAAATCACTCGAAAATTACATTACAGCACTACACAGATCAAGATATAGGCCCCTTCAGGACTTTTTTTTATCTCTTTTCGAACACAAACAACACGAGCTCACTTATATTCCATAGTAGAAGGAATTGTGCAAAGAAGTGTGCAAGAATAGGTTGGTCTGGTGTTCCATCCTTTCTGCTATACTATACCCTCACGCCGTGTCCCAAGTGGGGTAGGCAGAGAGAACGGAACGCCGAACAGATCTATCTTTACACACTTCCTTCGCTTCCTCCACATTCATACAGTTTCTCATACACGCACGTCGGTTCCTTTTCAAGTCACGTGGTTCTCAGACGCCCGCGTTTCCTCACACCCTTTCTTTCAGATAAGTATATATCCTCTACCACATATGTGTAATAATAAACATGTAAGCAGTTTTCTCCGTGCCAAAATATAATTTAGACATTCAATATGGGTAACAAACCTCATCGCTGAAATTAGAATGTAAAATGTCTATATTTTCAAACACCTGCTTTTTACCGGACACTCGAAAACTTATGCAAAAGAGTGGGAGACCAATTTTTAAGTAAGTCGGTATACACAAACACAATGCTACTATAATAGGTATAATATCTATTCATAATAGTTGCGAGTAGGTAATAGGTACACAATAATAGACAAAAGCTTTTGTAATAAACAAATACTCGACATAAAGACTGCAAAATTAAGATTGTCCCTAAAAGCAGGTATCAAAATTTAGAAAGTTTTCAAAATAATAATATTGTTCAAGTTCCTACTTACAAGTTGTTAGCCCGGCTTCACTCTAGAAATGAACATAAAATGGACAAATAAACACTTACGAATAATAAATAAAAGTATTTTTTCTCTTGAAACCGGCAACACCATTTTACAAATATTATCCTGATATATATAAAGTGTTGTTTACAATATTATATTACATGGTAGTCTGGTTATAAACTGTATTATATCTGTCTAGAAATAAGATATGTATAAAAATTTTAGACTAAAAAAATACCCATCCAATGAGACATTGATTATTATATTTCCTCAATCTTGTCTAATTATTGTGTCTATTGAAAATATTATATAAACATACATACATAATGACGTGCAAAACGAACGGACTAAAATATTTATGTGATATTTTTTCGTTTCATAACAAATACCCCCAGATTTTTTACTATGTCTTCTAATTATTGTAGGATATCTTTCACAAGGTAACCAGTAGGCCAAATGCAATACCTATGTACTATTACAAGAGCCGAAGTAATTGAAGAACAATTTTTTATACCTAGCTTAGGTCAAATATTTCACACGTTATAATTTATAGCCCTCAAGAAAGAAACTAAATTCATTCATTCATTCATACAATTACGATGTTTCCTATACATAAGTAGGGTAGCTAGCGAACCAACTGACATAATAAATATGCAAGTTGGACAACGGAGGACTGTTTGAGCCAATAAAATTAAAGACATTCAAGATGGGTGGCATACCTCATTGCTGAACTGAAGATGTTAAATGTCTTAAACAAAATGTAATATAAATACCTTTCTTACATTGGACGCCCGAAAACTAACAGAAAACAGTGGGAGACCAATTCTTTACTGGGGACTTCACGGGAGCAACAAAACCTGACCATAAACAATCATAAAAGATTTCTTACTTACCTACTAATGGTACTAAGTACTTGTAAACATACAGGTCATCCTCTCTGTGACAATACTAAAATTAGAAATTTAGAAAACCCCGTGGAGTGTCCTGTAAAAATAGGTCTCCCACTCTATTCTGTAAATTTTCGAGTTGCATCAAAGACATCATTTCGAATAACTCACGTAAAAGACAATAAAGATAATTTTTGAATGTATGCTCCTTAATCTGCAATAAAGTTTATTTTTATTTATTTATTTTATTCTTCACTGTACATTGGTTACAATATTACATAAAAAAAGTGTCCTCAAAATAACAGTTATGTCTTCCAACTAGCCCGGTATTATTATTACCCGGTTTATTATTATTATTATTATTCTAAACCATACAGCAGGAAAAGGTACTACAATATTGTATAATGATTATAATATACCTACTTGTAAATTTAAATAATTTTGCATAGGTAAACCAAATTGTGTTTGCAACCTGTTTTGAGATAATGATGGATATAATATTTTGTCAGCGTCAAAGAGTCAATGTTTTTCAATAACAATATTATCCTGATTATGTAGATAATGTAAAGATTATATTAATGTTGATGTCTATCTTATATTATTTTGAATAGAATCGTTCAATAAAAGCCTATTGTTATGTAAGTAGTCTACTTACCTATATCTATTGTTATTACTGACTAAGTTGTAAAATAATGCGATACCATGAAGTGTGGCACGGTGCAAGAGAGAAAGATGTATAGCCTATTCGCAATAACTAATCTACGACGTATTCTTACTGGATTTCAATATGATTTCTGTTTGTTTGATTTTGCATCCTAGCGGGGAAACAACTGCGGGGAAAGGGAAGATCGGAAGACCGCGCGGAGGGAGAAATCTGTAGTACAGCCCATTACCAAAATATTCTGGCGGTATAGCGTACCCTTAATTAATTTAATTAAAACTAATATCAAAAACACATATAATGCAACAATAGATCTCAAAGTAAACTATATTAAGTAAAAAAACGTTGTTTTGTAACTTAAGCTATTTTCTAACTATACCATCATGGCATATCCAGCCAGCGGACTAGCTACAAGCAATACACATTATATTGCCCTTTCCAGGATTCAGGTTAGAGTCCTTATGTACCTACCTAATTATGTTTGTTAATTTTTTGTTTTTTTTTTTTTAAAGATATATCTGGGTTTTGTTATAAACCCAAATACAACCTTATACACCTTTCACAGTAAGCTAAAAGATTGTGTCGTGAAAGGGGAATTCGCCGGCACCTGGGATCGAACCCCGGACCCCTTGTTCACAAGGCCGAGACTCTACCTCCAGGCTACCGACGAACGAAGTTTTTATTGATTGATTTGATTTTTTTCGATTAAGATTTTCTTATTTTCTTGTTGATCTTGCTTGTAAAAAGGAGTGAGCCGTCAATTTGATGAACATAAAATTAAATCAATAAATAAGTAGGTCGTCGCTGAATTTTAGATGTAAATTGTCTTACACGTGAGATTTTACGAACATCTGTTTTTTACAGGACACTTGAAAATCTACAGGAAAGAGTGGAAGACTTATTTTTTACTGGAAACTCTACGCAGTTAATTACATCAACGTAATTTAGTCACAAATTATAATCTGCGTAGGTTGATGAGATTTTTTTTATCAAGTATTAAGTAAAACAAAGGCTTCTCAAGTAATAGATAATTAAGGACATTCTTTTTCCCTAAATATTTCTCGATATTTCTTCCACAATGTTATCAAATTTATAATTTCAATTAATTTTGCAACTATTAAAACGTGTTTCGTAGAAATACAAACAAAACTGTAAGATAATATTGTGGAATGTTACGTGGTTATGTAATGTATTAATAAAAAAATATTCATATATTAGATATATAATATCTTTTTGCCAAGAATGATAATATGTTGATATATTTATTTTAGCATTAGGTAATCGATGATCGGGTAAATTGAAAGTATAAATTTATACACAAAGTCAAAAATAAATACACGTGATTATGCCAAGAGCTATTTCAATTAGCTTATACTAATGAGATTTTTAAACAGTCGATCAAAACATAGAAGTAAAAACGATTAAAACATGTTTAATAAAAGGAGAAAAATATTTATAAATGAAATGAAAGCTAAAACTGTATGCAAATAAATTAAATTAGTGATGGTGATCGAATCTGGGGTTTAAAAGTTAACATAAACACAATCAAAAGTGATGGCTATTTATATCAAATTGATGGTAGAAGTCAATAATTTATTCATACAATAAATAGCCAGCTAACCAACTACGCGTTATACACATGCAAATCTCAGAAACATCTAATATTTCTAAACTTATTTTAAAATTTAAGACCGGTGGGGAGGGGTAGAAATTATTAAAGTTGGGTTTTTCCCTACAGCAAGTTGTAGAAATAATAAAAAATTATAGTATAAAATTATGACTAATAACATCAATGTGCCTATGATTTCGCCTATTTTCGTCTACCTTAATTACCACCTCTTCCCCCGAAAGAAGACAACTCCTTAAAAGCATCAGCCAACAAGGAGCTAACTGGATAGACCACAACATCATGCACACAGGCCTACTCATCACCATTGCAGAGGGTAAGACCGAAGGCAAAATAGTAGAGGCCGACCAAGACACACCCATATAGAGAAACTGAAGGACATGAACTGTAGCACATATGCAGAACTAAATAGACTAGCTAAAAATGAAGAGGAAAAACTCGTTGCAGTCCTATCCAATGGATTATAACTCACTATATAAACTTTTAATTACACTGGTATATACCAATAATAATTAAAAACGTAAATGTTATTGTATTTTGAATATCTCGGAGATTTTAACGAGTACAGCATAATTTACATAGACATTGAAACAATACGACGCGTGTAAGTTTAAGAAACAGCGAGGGCGTCGGCGTCGTGGAAATGATTTAATCTGATGTCAAGGCTAACAAACAGTAGACTTGAGTGAAAAGATTTTGAAGAGGTTTTTCTTCTATCATTCATTCTTCTATCATAGGCCGAGTCGAGTGTCTCATTGTTTGTGCGTATCACACTACAACAGATTTGATATTATTGTTGTCTCACAATGAGTTACTCTCACAAAGAAACTCATTATATATCAACTGTCAGGATGTAGATATGTAATCTCCGCACACGTATTTTAGTCGATTCACGCATGTACATATGTGTTTAATTATAATATGTAATCTTCGTACACGCATTTTAATCGATTCACATATTGTCATGAAATGAATATATACAAGACGGTATATATTATTTTTATATACCTAGATCGTATGTTTGTAGTAGGTAATTAATTTGGGAATGAGGCAATCTCAAGTGGTTGTTGAACACAACTATCTATGTAGGGGACAGATACAGATATATTTCGGTGTGTGTCTGGAAGAGATGGATGTAGTTTTTTTGTTGCTTTGGGTCGACATTTTCAGGGTCTGAAGAGAGGACACATATTACTCCTGGCAGTTCGTTTTGAATTCTTAAGAAATTAGGTTGTGCCCATATTAGTTTTAAAAGCAGTGTTGGAATTTATTGATTAAAGAATAATTAATTGTTGGACACAACCAAAGTATTATTTATGATTTTGGAGTGATATTCACGTACAGAGTGGATATAATATTTTACATCCTAAATAATAATTGTATTAAATAACAGATTCAGTTACCTGCCAGCCGCAAAGCTAAGTGTTTTAATATTATTTTATTATTTATATATATGGGTGCTAGGATACTCTCAGGATGTCTGTTGTCTACAAGGCAATATTTGTACTCAAGGATTTATTATTTTACAGATTTTGGAAACAAAGGAATTATGTGTTATATATTATTGTATGTATGTATGTACTTGTTACCGATTTTATATAGCGCCGTCCGACACACCTACAACTAGACCGATGTCAGTGGCGTACCGATCTACCCAATATTATATTTTTATTTAATTTATTTTACCAAAACGAAGGATTGTACAGTTGGGAGTGGAGTTTTATGTTGAGCAGGATATTATTTAATTATTTTATTTAATTACATATTTTATCATCGATGCCATTTGTATTCTACGAATCAACTGGATTTTTCTACTTATTTGTCTGAAAACTGCTGTGACATTATAGAATGTATTAATTAACATTTTTGCAAGGCATGGTTATATCGTATTGTTTATGTATTATTATATTAATATATTTATATTAATACCATTTATCCAAAAATCCCTACATAAACCCTTTTCCTTCTAGGGAATGTAGTTTTGTCCAGTCGTTTGTTAGGCCCCAAACGATTTGGATGAGACGGTATTCCTTTCTTAACAAAATATATGATATTGTAGTATATAATTATGCATGATAATTATTTAAATCAAATTTTGTAAATATAAGTACATAGTTCAACTAACAAAATTCTCTCCTTTCCCTATATGCTGGAGGACCCACAATCCATTATAAGGTCTTTGGGCATTTGTAAATGGATATTATGTTTAATTAACTTTAATTATTATTAACTGGTTGGTAAATCACTGTTCGTGATATTGCTAACTATATTAGTAGTCTATCTTATCAGTTCTGTAAGAACACACCTTGCAATCATTAACCTGGTTGGATGTGCGTAGAGATTGGTGGTGCTTTCTCTGCGTATAAATCAACTTAACCAATGAAAAAGTATTTATTTCAAATGTTCTCCGACTGAAGCAGGTACAGCTCCATTCCTCGAATTTCTGCTAGAGTATAGCTTGAAGGGGTTATCTGCGCCCTTTGGCTGAAGCTCAATGATCAGGAATCTTTAGGACTAATATTATTATATGTTTGCATGTCCGCATGTTTGCAACAGATTGCATGCCCTAGTGGAAATATATCTTATATATTATTTTATATATCCGGGAGTAGTGTTGTGCACTCGGGCTCAAAATGCGGCATGGGACAGTTTGAGACGTGAGGGAGCGGAGGCGGCGCTCCTTCAGCATGGACACAGCATGCTTTTCATGCATTAACTAACATGGTAGTTAGTCTCTGAAAATGATGTCATAGCAATCGTGTTGAAATTTAATTAATATTCAAAAGTAATAAAGTTATGTTTTTGGGTGCGCCACTGTCCTTTACGACGCAACGAATTAGTAGGTATGTTGTAGAACATATGTACATACATCGGCTATAGAAACTATGAAATGGTTATCTTATGTAGGGACATAGATCGGCAACCAGTTACCATACAACATTCTCGTAATGATATAGAATAATATTATTTGAATTTTATGTTATGATGATTGTTATGTTATATTTCGTTATGTTTTATTATGCACTATTTTTATTATGTTATTTTACAGTATCTCAAGGTAAGTGATCTGACGTCAAAGTTGACCTCAGAGTTAATATGTATCAAAATTCATGTTTAAATTGTTTTATTGATTTTGTGATTTTGTTGTTCTTTTGATTATTGAAATGTATATTTCAGGTGACTTATTTTGCGTTTTAAAAAAAATACACAACGTAGGTAAAATTATCGTCAAAACACAACGTACTGGGTCTAAATCTATGAAAATAGTTAATAGATAAATCGAGACGATCACGAAAGGCCAAAATTCGTTAATTAATTCAATTAGGAATGCGATATTTCGTACGTATATTTGCAACAATGCGAAAATTCATACAATTCTTAGCTAGTCGGATAGGGATGTAAATTCTAGTTTGGGAATCATTTATTACAGTAGGTATAGTTTAGAAGCTAGGATGTTGCAAATTCGGAGCTTAGAATGGTTTGAGATAGGTAGGATCATCACAATATGTACATATTATATATGTTAGATTATATTATGATGATGATAGATGCCTTATTCGGCGCCGTTTAATACATTTCAAAGGCGCGGGAAGTTCTTTTGGAAGAACGATGTTAACGTTTATGTTTTTGTCACATGAGCATTATACATAGGTAGGTACATACTCATTAAAAATATTAATTTACGGTACCCGCGTTGTTAAGTTTTGCTGTCACTTTCACCAGCTATGTGTTTTAAGTAACTGTTGTGTTTCCGTCCACACTTTGCAGACACTAGGTGTTAATTTTACAGTTATTCTCAGAAATACTTGGGTTTAACACGTGTTTGGATAATAGAAGGGGTGAGTGAGAACACAGAATAGTTACAATTTGTAAAATTATCTATATAGCAAACTTACTTACTGACTTTTAGGTTACTTTAATAAAATTAAAAAAAAAAAACTTTATTGTGACAATAATAATTACATTGTACAAAAGGCGGGTTTATTGCCAAATGGCAATTTCTGCCAACCAACCTGATGTTGAAAAGGAATAAGAAAAATTATAAAGTACATGCCAGAACCATAGAAGAATACAAAATAATAAATATAATAATAATAATAATAAATATACCCAAACAAAATATACCATATTCAAGAAATACATAAATAAATAAATATTGAACATGCATAAAGTGGAATGGGGAAAGGGGGACAAGGAAGGGGATGGAATTATGATGGGTTATTGAGGGCAAGATAGTGATGTTTCAGTCTACTTTTGAAAATGGAAATTGAAGGAGCAAGTCTGATCAGTAAAGGCAAATCATTCCATAACCGAGCTGCATGTATAGTGAAGGAAGATGTGACAAAAGATGTTCGATGAGTGGGAATAGTTAACGTACCAAGTGCATCAGAACGAAGAGGCAAACCATGAGATGCCAGAGGCGTGAAACAAGATTTTAGGTAGCTCATATATAACATGGTAGGTAGATATAACAGATATTAATTTTAACACGAGATTCGATTAAAATTAAGCTAAGATACACGTTGATAACGGATAAAAATTGCTTTTTTTTAATTTTGTAAGCGCACACACACAATGACTGAAAATTCTGGGCTTAATAGAAAATAAAACCGTGTCATTAAACATTTGAAATTCAGAATAAGCGTCAAATCTCATCGTTGAATTCAAAATGTCAAACTTCTATATTTTTTGGAAAACCTGACTTTTACAGGACACTCTAAGACTGGTTTAAAGAAGATAAAAGAATTTATTAAAAGTTAATATAAACATGGTGAGTTATTGTACACATAATATTAAATATAACAATAAAAAATTGTAATCCCAAACAGCAATAGTATTGCTGGTATAAGGGGACATAAGACAAACAAATATTAATTCCAAATCATATCATAATCACAAACACAATCACAATTACTCCCTCTCTTCAATCAGTTGCTTCCTCAGTTTTTTGTTGAAAAGTCCAAGACTATTAGCTTCCTTAATGTTTAATAACTTAATGTCAATTAGGTATAGTTAATATCATCCCCTTATAATCCACATTTATTACATCACATCACTTTCCTTAAAATTTTCAGCTAGGCGCCATGTTGTATTCTCGTACCTACTCATTCCCGTTCTTTGTTTTGTGACATTCATACAGTTTCACATGAATGCTCCGCTATTTAATAATATTATACTTGAGACGTGTCCGATGATTTTCTTTGAAATATGTTCAAAACGCGTTCATAATAGAAATTGGCATTGTAAGCTCCAGATATTTAGGCATTTAAATACAACCACGCTTTCAAAGACCCTTCATTTACAAAAACGTTAATATATTTTTTTTTGACATTATTTCCACGAATTTTATTAGATGTGCCTATAAAAGAAATAAAAATACATTAATAAAATAATATTACATAATGTGTAGTAGGTAGGTATAATATATTTGAGCCAGATGTGCTTTATAGATAACTTTAGTATAAATAATTTTATTGGACATAACAGTGAAACAAGTTTTCAACATTTGCATAGATGTATAATAAAACGTTGGCAAGGATATGACCGCTAAATAACTCTGTTATAAAACAATTCTGGAAGTGACACACTATAAAATTCACTTTACAAATCTACATACCGCATTTATTATGGGGTTGCTCGATGTACAAATGTATTTCACATAGTAGAAGTAAAGTCGACAGACCGAGTTATAAACTTATTTTAGATACTAGATAGTAACAAACTAAAAATCGCTTCCAATATTTTTGTCATATTTTAACATAAGTAATTGTAATCAATAAATAGTTCAGATTTATTTTTTGTTCTCTTAGCATTCTCTATAAAGCCATGTCGTTCACGTACTGAAATCATTCTTTCTATGATCTAGGGTTTGTGTGTTCACATTGTGTAAAGACATATTTAATGTCAACACAATGCACTGTTAAGTTTTCACTATTGATTTTTATGACTCGAGTACTTTCTTCAAGATAACTTGACATTTTCTAGTTTCATTCATTTACTAATAGTCATTCACTAGTTTATTGATTTGAATTCAAAACGTATTTTAACGACAATAGTCATTTTTTTCGTAGATACATTTATCACACTCTGCCATACATCTCCAAGTTACAAAAATTAAACAGAAAAAATGTTTTCATTAGACATACATGTTGAGGTACCTATATACTGCCTTCCAAGGAATGAAAATTGTTATTAAGTAACACAAACCAGAAGTTCCTAAAATGAATAGTTTAGCGAATAAAAATAACTTCAAAAAAAATAAAAAAATATAGGAAGCATAGTCCAAACTTTCTTTACTCATAAAGGTACAAAAGTATTCACAGAAAATTAATTTATCCAAATAAATAAATAAACACAATGTTTATTTTAGTTTTCGTGACTTCTGATAGTTTAATGATGAGAGTTTATTTCCCTACGATATAAGTTTCCTTCAAAAATTTTACAGAGATCTTACAGATTTAGCGATGACAACATAAATTACCCATAATATTCTAAAAGCGACGTTGGAAGGATCTCCGGCGAAGACTTATAAGGTACTTTGAGTAAAAAACTTTCTTACTGGCGTTACGTGACAGATGTACCGTATAAAGAATAAGTATATTATATTGACATTTTAATCTATTATAGACTAATTCTTACGACATTTCAACTATTGACTACATTTCTTATGACATTTTAAATATTTTGTTCCATTTCTCATGGACTTTTTTTTTCTTTTTTCTATCTACTTGACATCTCCAAACTTTATTTCAATTTTAATTTTAATTCTTGACATTAAATGATATTAAATACTGACACTCCAATATTTTGTGATTTGAGTAAAATTATTGATATTATGTATTGATTCCCATTTGAGTTTTTGTTTTTTTAGACACTTTTTTGTTTTTATTTCTCCAGCTGTGTTTGTGAATGAGAAATTTTTATATTTTTTATGTATTTTTTAACATGTAAAAGGCTGCCGTTGATTTGTGAATAAAAAGTAAAAAGTATCTCAATTCAACCATATAAAAGCCATGGAAATGCAAATAAAAATGTTTCTCAATTTTTAGAGTTTGGAAGTCAAAATAACACTCTTGATACCGAATGAATTACGACTATGTGATTAAGTAGTATTTATAAAAAGAATCTTTCAGTTGCACAAAAAAGCTGCAACCAATCACAAGATATTAAGTCACGTTTTACAAAAGATGCTTGAAAGGAATTAGTTTAATTACAGAATAAGAGATCACTGCTCGGGTGAGAAAACTCAGAGCAACGAACAAATCCATACTCGCGGGGTCATTTAACTCACACAACGCTAAGTGGTGCTTTTACATAAGGTAAAGATAGAACTATTCTACTAGTAGTACTGTACCATCACGGCACATCTCGCAAAAACTGTTTTACAGACAAAACGCATTCAGGATGGGTGGCAAACCCTATCGCAGAATATAAGGTGTAAAATATTTTTCTTTCAAACACCTACCTTTTAAAGTAAAGAAATTATTCAAATTATTTATTTTTGACACCATGTGAATTATTATTATTATTAATCGAATTCCAGTGAGAGATGCCGTTATGACAGGAAGATTGATATATTGAAATTCAAATAAAGAATGTAAGGCATAATGGCGACGCAAGCATTGGAGTAAGCTCAGTAAATATTGAACGTAGGTATATAATGTTTTGAAGTATTTTTATAATATATCTTGGTATTTACGATTTCTTCTTCAGTAAATACAAGACGCCAATGGTTCCTCTCAAAGACGAATAAAAAACTACAATTACCAACATTATACGGAGAGGTATGTGTATGAATGAAATTCCCGCTATCTGCGTGATATTTATTAATATTACGAAACTTTTTCAACACTCTTCAGGATGTCGTCGAGATAATAAAAGGGAGTCCACTGTACGAAGAGAATACGGAATTACATATAATCGCTATCATCGAATTTTTGCTCCTAGAAATCCTCAAAAACTCTTTTCACTAATTAAAGTGAATTAAATTTAGATTTGTCTGTAAAAAAATTGTAAACAACAGTATTCATATAAAAGATCGTTTAAAAGATGTGTTTAACAATATCTGCGATTCAGGGAAGAGGAACCCATCTCGAATCCTTCATTTTTCATTAGTACAAAGAAGACGATCTGTATGTTTATTACATGCATTAAATCTTCTTGCTTCCAACCTCATTTGTGAAAAGCGATATGATGACTTACATTAAAATATTAACGGTACGTAAAATCCTTTATTCGTGGATTTTTTTATTATTTTTGTTCAGCAAAGTTTAAACAATTATTATGAAAGTGAAATTCCGTGAATTACTTTCATCTACATATTAAAACAAAGATTAAAAATATGTCTAGCTTTTTAATATTAAAAAAAAATCATGTAATGAATTCCAAGATATCAAGAATTCAACTCAACGTCAGCTTATTTCCAAATTTCGCGCTAAATCATGTGATAAAAATGTCGAAATTATTAATATGAAAACATTCTCATCTCTAAGCTGGTACATACTTACTAAAGAGTAATGGACTGAGAAGGTTTGATAACATCAAATTTGCCTCACAAAAAAAGTATAATTTACAACAAGTCGTTTAAAAAACTCATTTTTTCCATCACACAACTTAGTACAGTACCTAGCTATGGAAACTTTTTTTTATTCGTGTGAAAATAACAAAGAACATAAGATAAGACAGAACAAGTATAACAAGTTACGTAACAATGCAAATGTAACTAGTAAGAGAAATGTATTAAATTAACAAAATATTATATATTTAAATATTTTTTAACGTTGAAATTGCAGACATGTCGGCACGATGACAAAAAAAAACAGAAAAATAAGTGCATTTTTTTAAACAAACACTGACAAATGATCAGTTAACGATTGTACATATATCGCTCATTGGTTATTGTGTTGTACTAATCTCAATACAGATAACACAAAACAATAGTTAAAAGGAAAATTAAAGCTTTCTATACAAACTTTCATTTGTTGAAAACGATTCATAATTTTTGTCTTGTTTTATGTTTTTTGATGTTTAAGGTGAAGTGTATATTATTACTGATTGAAGTGTATAATGATTCATTTGAGATCTGAAAAATGAGATCCCAAAAAGATGGTTGCTTCTAAGGTTTGCATTAAGCGTCTCTCGATTGGTGGACCTTACATCGTGACAGTAAGAATGGTGGAATCGGTGAACGTTGTCTATGGACACCAAAAGTGATCACTTGAGACAGCCTAGAACCAATTCGTAAGCGTTGGGACATCTTTCTCACTTCTTCCGATTAGACTTTACACAGTGTTGCATTGTGTAGACATATGGTTCTCCAATCGAGGTTTCTGATTGGTTATATTATTACTGTTTACTAGCAACGTATTCGACATACGCTTTGGTAATTTATGGAACTTTGATTGGTTTATTTACTCAAAAAAATTGAATGTTGACATTTGTTAAGTTGAACTGTTTGTGTCCCTTAAGACAATAAATAAATAAATAACTCCGGTATCTCATTGATTGAAAAAGATATGAATAATATACCTAAGCAAAAACATTTCTCAAAAAATATGCGGTGCATCCGATTTTGTATCCTACATAATTATGGCAATAGCTTTTAGGTGGTCTATGACCGGAGCCAGGTTTGAAAGTACCAAATTTATTGACTGTAAGAATGTTGTAAAACATAATACTCGTAACTAAGTATAATGCAAAAATAATTTCCAACAAACTCGTTTCTAGTCAATTTTGTATATTATTATGAACGTGGTTGAAGACAAAGGAAAATTTAATAAATTCAGTGGATATGCGATGGTTAAAATCCAACGTAATAATACGTAATAGTAGACATTGTATGTAATATGTGAAACCACTAACAATATCTTCTTGTGTAGGTATGTGGTATACTGTAGTTGGTAATATTAATACGTGGGTTAATCTATTGTTTGTTGCTATCAATTTGAATCAGAATTAGACGCATTGAGAACATTCACAGTGTACGATAATTCGAAATTTATTGCGGTTTCTATACAAAAATCTTCCAATACAATAATATGCAATAGTAAGGAGAGAAAATTAATACGATTCTCTAAAGGAGAACTATTGATTTAGTAATATTTGTTAAAAATCATTTAAGCACATCTAAAAACTTGAAAAAAAAAGGAGAGTAGGTATAATGACTGCAGTAGACTGTAAGGCCAAATCGGAGAACAGTATTTTTCATCTAGTGTTCAGGTTGATAATCAACGATAAAGTCTCGAATGCAATCATAAAGAGGATTGCTGTTAGCTGACATAAATATATGCTCAAAAGATGTCAAACTGTTTTTCTTCTTTTATTTATGTAAATGACAACCATATAGACTTTTGATGCAATATTCGCTGTCATCCGTACAATCACGGTATCTACCACCAGTGAGGTAACCAGTGGACAAACTTCATGCAATAAACTGCACTGATGAGACACACGAACCAGTGCCGAAACACGACATCTCTTCGACGAGCCCAAACTGCATGTTTTAGCGAAGGACCGAGTATCGTACCATATGCAAAGGCATAAGCCAAGTCTCTGTCTGACTACATGCTTTGGAATGGAGTAATATTTTCACCTCATATTATCTCCTGCGTAAAACCATATCACTTTTCGTCCATGGAATGCATGTTGGTTTTCGCATACATTTCGACGAAAATGTGATCATAAGTCATTTGGGTGATTAATAAAATAAAGAATAATAGTTTGGTGGGAATCGTGAAAGTACTATGGATAAAGAGCACTTAAACCAGCTATAGCCGATTCGTAAGCATCAGGGCACCATTCTTGTTCCCTGCGAAAGGGAGATTTCACAGTCCGTTAGTAATGTAGATCTAGTGTCTGGTGAGTAATATTCTTAATAAATGTCGTGTTAGTACCAATAAAAAAAGATTCATATCTTACTTCAGTACAAGCTCTATGTTAATGGATACATGTGACATAAAGTTTACTCTTTTTTGAGTAAACTCCTGAAATGGATCGTTTGATAATGAACGAACGAATCAAACTAACGATCGTCTGATTATGAAATAAAACGAACAAATGAACAAGATATTTGAAATTTATAATACATATAAATTTAGTACAATTATACAATTATGATTAACAAGTATGCAATGCAATATCCAAGTGTCCATATATTAAATGATTTTTTTTATATCATAGCCCATAACAATTAAAAATATAAAAGTAATAAAAGGAAGTCAATAATAGTGAAATATAAACATTACTAAATTAAATGAAACAATTAATTTTTTTTAAATACATACAAACTATGAACACAAAATGTAAACAAAATTTACCTACCTATATATAAGTTATAATTAAATAATTTATATTAAAAACTTATGATTTATGCAATTGAGTGTCATGATGAAGAAAGGGGATAAGAACAGTTATTAAGGGATACAGAGAAAAAAATAAATGATGTTGATGTATTTAATACAATATTTTCTAAATCTAAAATATTCTTCAGTGCATGCATTTAGAGTATTTACTTAAAATATCAGATTAATTACTAGGAAACGAATACTAACTCATAAATATAATTATTAAATTTAATTTTGATAGCAGTGCTTCGTTCTATGTTGATTCTACATAGACGCGAGTTGCATATTAAACAAACACTTTTGGTTGCTATTCCGATATCTATTCCAATGAACTTCTATTAGCTTAATGTATTGCTTTTGATATACAACATGCATTATAATTCACTAGGGTGCTTTGCCATAATAAAAGAACAAGATATTCAACATGGTTCTTGCTCGCAGTCGTACTTGGTAGAACAGGTATAATTACTGCTTCATGGATTATAGTATGTTTAAATCTATTTAGAATGTGTATTGACATGCAGTACACTGTGCAACTGAATAAAGTTGAATTGAATTTCCAAATTTTCCAAACTTTACATAAATTCACAAAAGAGTTTATTAAGAAGACTAAATGCAATATTGTTTTTTTGTCTTTTAATATAAAGGCATAAAAAACAGAATGTCTCTGAATACTATATAGAGCTCTTGGAAGACATGTATTCCAATATTTACACGAGTGTTAGAAGCCCAGCTGGAATGAGTGGCCCATTTGAAATCAGTGTTGGTGTCCACCAGGGGTCGGCATTGAGTCCTCTACTGTTTAATCTGGTTATGGACTACATAACTGCAGATATACAAAAACCAGCCCCATGGAGTATGCTGTATGCTGATGATGTGGTCTTGATGGATGAGACACCTGAGGGGTTGCAGTGTGTTATGAATAGATGGCAAGAAGCTTTAGAAACGAATGGTCTGAAAATCAGCAGAACAAAGACTGAGTACATGCCATGTTACTTTTCTGGGCAACGACCAACTGAGCCACACATTATGCATGTTCAGAATGAGCCAGTGCCTACAGTCGAATCTTTCAGATACCTCGGCACAATATTGTCCGCAAAGGGTGGTATTGACGATGACATTGCACAGCGCTCAAAGCTTGGATGGATGAAATGGAGATATGTTTCTGGTGTACTGTGTGACAAGAAAATGCCAATAAAAATCAAGGGTCAGGTGTACAAAACTGTGGTCAGACCAACCATGACTTATTCATCTGAATGTTGGGCTCTAAAACATAATCACGTCCAGACTCTACACACCAATGAAATGAAAATGCTCAGATGGGCTGGTGGTGTAACAAGGATGGATAGGGTGAGATATGTCCATATCCGTGGTAGTTTCAAAGTCGCTCCCATCGGTGAAAAAATAACCGAAAACCGATTAAGATGGTACGGGCACATCTTGAGACTACCACAGGATAATATGATTAAAAAGACGATGGACGTGGAAGTAGGACCCAGAAGACCAGGCAGACCAGTGACCATCTGGATGTCCACAATTGCCAGGGATATGAAGGAGGCAAAGTTGCGCGCGGAGGATGCAGGGGACCGCAAAACTTGGAAGATGAGGACTAGGAGAGCCGACCCCAAGTAAATGGGATAAAGGCGAGGGCGAAGAAGAAGAGGAGAGAATATATAGGCATAAAAAACGATTTACAGATGATTTATCATATTAACTATATTAGGTACTTAAAGGACAAAGCAATAAATAAAAATGTACCAACACTTGCATCTTGTATTCTTCAGTTATGATTTTTTCACTATTGCTCCATAGAAAACAAGGGAAAGAATTGGTCTCTCACTCTTTTCTGCAAGTTTTCGAGTGCCCTGTAAAAGGCAGAAAATCGGAAAAATAAAGACATTCTAAATTCAGCGACGAGGTTTACCTCCCGTTCTGAGTTTCTAATTTCTACAGCTTGCATGTTTATTATAATTAACTGAGTTTATTAATAATATTGCTTCTGTGTCGTTTTTATTATTTGCCTTACAAAAGATTTCTAAGAGTTATTCGTAATTAACTCCGTCGTAGCAAAATCGAGTTTATCAACAAAAGAAACAATGAAAATACCTATGCAGAAGCGTTTCAATCTTGAATAATAAAAAAAGAAAAACTACCTACATAATAATGAAAAACAAGTATTAGCAATGCAATTAACAAGTCAAGATCTTCAAGAGCAATAATTATTATTTTACAAGCGTTTGTGCGGAAAAACCTTTATGACGCTACTAGGGAGTAAATTTTAAATGCAGTCTAATGAACGTTGAGACAATTAATCAAACGTCAAATATGTTTTCTATTTTGTTATGGATTCGTATTCAAAATCAACGCAGAGTATTCACCAAGTATAATCCGTCTACTTGCGGTGTTATATAATACATACATTTAAACAAAACGGTAAATAAAAATACTTGTCTCTATAAACTTTTAATTAACTGCAGAGCGACAAAACTAGGGGACGAGCATCGATAAGATAAACGTTTATCCATTTATAATTCCTTTTTGTGTATATGTGATGAAGAGCAAACAACAAATAAAAAAAAACATCTTTCGCTTTCGTCATTGTTATACAATTTCTCATGCATGCTCTCCTGTTCAATGTGTTCAACAAGCGTAAGTCCTGTAGGATTTTATTTAAATGATCATGCCATTTGATCCTTTGACGATAACATAATCTTATTTATAGTTTAATACAACAAAAAATAAACTAAAACGTTAAATAAAAACGTACCTCTCAATTTTCTATATTGTATGTTAAAATTTCATAATGTTTAAATTTTATAGATAAACACTTGAAAGTTTTCAACAGTTTAATACTCAGGAAATAGCCCTTCAAACTATGTTGTGTGATAAATAAATACCTATCTACAGTTTAATAGGTTATTCTACTTGAACAACCCTCCAAAATTATTATCAACGCCTTGCACTACATTTTGTTCAACAGATCATTCAGTGGTTTTATATATGTCATTCATTTATGCCATCACGCCATTTCCCACAAGTGCCAGCGGACTAACATGTAAGACATTCTCTTCATTCCGATAAAAGTTTAAACATTCAAGACGGTTGGAATCGTATCTCATAGTTGGATTAAAGATCTAGAATGTCTATAATTAAGTGGATGTTTAATATTAAATATGTAAATAAGCACATCAATTAAGTATGACAAGATTTGTTTACCAAGAAGTAAGTAATAATAAATAAGCAGAATCTTAAAATAAATATCAGCATGTTTGTACACTATGAAAATATGATCTGTTTTATCTCATTTTCAAACGCAAGATATATTAACTTTAGGCAAAAATAGTACGGGCAGAAGAATGACGAAAGCGAAAAATGCATACGGATGTAACAAATCGAGGTGTTCCAAGAAGAAGCCAAGTGGACGGCAATGTGCTGATTAAGAAAAATCGATGTCCATGCACGAAAAACTGTATGAATTTGAAGGAAGGATTAAACTAGCGCAACATCCTTTTTGTCTATCTTACGACATCATAAGTGCAGAACTCCTGTATCATCCAGACCCAAAGAAAGAATTTGTTTTCAAAGGCAGGGCTCAGAGTTTGTCTAATGTGCTCCCCAAGACAAAAAGCAACCCTAAATTATAACCCTTAAACGTCCCTTGCAGAAGATTCTTACTACAAAACACTTTTTTAAATATCTACTTCCCTTTCTTTAGTCCATTCCAATTCAACAAGGAGGAAATTACGTGTATGCAGGCAAACTTGATTTTTTCAACACATGGTAATCTTAGATGTTTATATCTCGTCACAATCATTCATGTTATTTATAATTTCATCATATTCACTCGTAACACACATTCATAATTCACTAACATACACCCCTTTATGTCTTTAATCCCTTTCATAGCATTCACATACATACCTGTCCTCTTACGTTTCGCTTCGTTCCAGAAAATCTTCATACTTTTATAACCATTCATAGACAATTTCTTTCATTCCTTATCCTAGGGCCTTTTTGTTTCATTTTAAGTACTTCTAGTACTTCATTCTTGAATTTTATGCATACTACTTTTTTACGCCCTTTTTCAACTATGTCGCACAATGTATTTCACAGTAAACAATTAGTATTTCCAGGCACTATTTACAACTTCTTTCACATCACTCTTCATATATACACATTCTTTCACATCATTGTCCCACCATACATCGCTTTTCTTGGGTCCTACAATAGCTTCACCGTATATTTATCTCACACTCTACTAACGCATATTTTTAAGACATCTCACCTTCCATTCATCGCTTAAATTATTCCCTTCATATTCACTGAGCCTTTCGTTTGCAATTTTTTCATACTCGTTGCTAACATTCTCATCTTTCTATTTCTTTGATCTCAACCACTTCAACGATTTTTTGTGTTCTCGAACGCCAACCATAAAAAAGATTTACCTATCTTTGTAACCACAAGAAAATGATCAAGTATCTATGGTTGCCTTCCTGGGGCGATAGTTTACAGAAGATCAATCATTGAGCCTTGTGAACGAAAAAAGTATTTTCCACGAAGGGATCCATCTCCACACTCAAATATACATTTCCCATCTCTATTAGATCCCGATGCATTTGCAAGTTCCTTACTAAACCCACCCAGTCATTCAGATCTCCAGCCAAGATCGATCTTTTAGAACTCTTCTTTTTCCGTCCCGTAATTTCTTTGAAACTATTTTGTGAGTCAGCCGTTCTGACAGTTTTTGCTTTCATTGTCAGAAAGTTAAGAGTAGAATATGTTGTGGACTCTAAAATGTTACGGTGGAATAACTGAATATTATGTTTCAATATGGTAAAGTACTGTAAAGTTTTTTCAGTTTGAATCATTGGAATCATTCAGAAATCATTGGTCGATAGCTTGAGCTTTTGATGCCAGTTAATCAACAGGAAAATAATGCCTTCTACAGTAACTCTCATTTTCTATTTAAGGTAGGTATATTTGTATTGAAATAACATGCATCTCATTTGTGAACCAACATATTACATTTTTTATAATATCAAGCAATCAATTTTTTATGATAGTGTTTTTAATTTCATTTCATGAATCATCAACTTGATTCATGAAATTTAACAAGGGAAGTTTAACAAGGGAAATTTGAATTAATTTATGCTTATCTTTTCTTTTATTACTTTAAGCTAATTTTTCAAACCATAATTCAAATCGAACGATTTATATTGAGTCGGATGATGCATTGTGATTGTGTATTATTTCTGTCCATATGTATTTTCAAATGTTTTGTAATAATGTTGAATAAATAAATAATATATTTTATTCCTGCTACCACTACTACTATCCCATCACGACATATCCCACAAGTGGGGTTACCAGCAGACCAGCTGCGTGTAACAAACATGCAAGCTGTCCTCTCTGTGCCAAAAAAATGACATTCAGGCTGAGTAGTAAACATCATCGCTGAATTTAAGATGTATAATATCATTATTTTTCTAAAACCAGCCTTTTGCAGGACACTCGAAAACTTACGGAAAAGAGTGGGAGACCAATATTATTTACCGGATGCTCTACGCAACATAATATGAAATTAGTTGCATATTATGCAACTAATTTCTAAGACATAATTATTTCATAAAATGCAAAAGGTTAAAAGATTTTTGTTTTATTTTGTGAGAGTGCAAAAACGATTCAATATAAATCTGAAATTTAACAGCATTTAGCGCATAACATTAATAAAATAAACCAACATTCTGATACATTAAATCCATGATTTATGGTCATTGAATATTATTTAAAATAAAAAACAGGCGTCAAAGTTTATGGGAATTAATTTTAATTTATTACCTCGCAAAAAATAACACAGATCCATCCCCCTCTACCAACCCACCCCACAGACACAAAGGTAATCTGTACAGACAGTGGGATACGATTATGTAAAGCAAACTTAATATTATTATTTCATACATGCATCATACGAAAAACACTGGCGAAATGCTTTATGGGACTGTTCACCCTATTCGGTTTTGGCTAATTAATTTATTAATTAACTTATTTACATACTCATGACGGGCGGTTGTTCTGGGCCTTTTAAACTCAAAAAAACTTTCTAAGAACGAAAATTCTTTTATTTTAATTCTTTGTTTTGATTCAATGCTTTCTGTTATATTTTCACTATGAACAATATTTGACTAGGAGGCCTTTCGGGTAAACACCCATCATCAGTGAGTTTTCATGGAAACTAATGAAAACTCGGTGATAATTATAATAAAAGTTTCTAATAAAAACTCACTGATGATGGGTGTCTACCCGAATGGCCTCTGAGTCAAATTAAATATTATTTATAGTGAAAGTATTACAGTGTTTGCCCTAATGCCCAATTCTATATGACGATAAGAAAAAATAAAGAATGCTTATTTCAAGAGTAATAAACTATAATAGTTCACTTAGTAGCTCTTATTTAATACAATAATATGAAACATCGATAGTGAATTTTTTCACCCTCGATGTTTCACACTAATCAAACTATTTATACTACTCGCAAACATGGTATTATACCTGTTTTATCAGAGTCAGAGTTTATTGATAAAATATATGGCTTATAAAGCGGCCGATCCCCGCAGACCGCGCACCAGTCGGCAGTGGCTAGGCAGTTGTTATAAGTAGGTAACATAATTCGCACAAAACAAAAATAATTAGCATTGATCCGACAACATCACTTGTGTTGGTGCAAAAGTAGCAGAATTCCATAATCTGATAAGATAAAAACAAGCGCTTCTTTCTTTTATAGATTTTAATCGAGAAAGACGGCTTCCGACTTGTTAAGTCATAAATCGTTTGTTTTCAATTTGTCCGATTACGACTTATTAATGTCTGTCGAAAATTGCTCCAGGCTATCGATTATTTTTGGCGCTTTCTGTAACGCTAGCCATAGTATGGATAGAGATGTTTAATATCAATAATATTCTACAGTGTTTCTAAATTTGAATTTTTGATAAAATGTTGATTAAATGTACAACAATATAATTAATATTGTTTGGTGAATACGGTTATAGTTTAGTCAATGATAGCTATATTCTCATTCTGCATAGGTAAAAGGAAGTTCAGGAAACTTCTAATGGCACTAGCCTCAATAAAAAGCACCTTAACATCGCATTAGGCATTTGATTCAACTGGGATCAATGGTTATGTAAATTAAATGTCAACTATGTTCCATCATCTATGTTATGTTTATATATCTATATATTATTAGTTTCTTTAGAATAAATATTAAAAAAAAAACAATACATCGATACTCTTAATAACCATAAACAAAATGTAATTAGTGTTCAATTATGTATATGTGATGTGTTAGGTATCGTCCCGTTAATCCGATAAAAAAAAGAACGAATATTCTCTCTCTTTCTGTAACTTCAAAAGGGAAAATAGTGACAGCTTTTATTCGTTCGTTATATTAGTTTTGATCTTCCCAGCGTTAACTTTGATTCGTTAAATCCAACTTTCTAAATGTTGGAGTAGCGAATAAATTTATATTTTAATTATAACGGTTCATACATATCTGCTACTGCACGTAGTCTGTTTTATCGCAGTAGAGCTTTCTCTTATACCATTTTCCGTTTTTATGAACATCCTGTCTGTTACTCACAGAATTTTTATTTATTAATTCTGAAAATTCATAACGTCACTACTTGTCATAAACAACATGTTTGTAACAAAATAACAATTTAGAGACTGAAGAAATATTATGATGTCGCTATAAATACCTTTATTTAAAAAATAAGTAAGACCTATTTTTGTTGGCATCCAGTGTAGGTACGCTGAATTCACCACAACATACTCGAAAACCGCATATAGGACATCGATGCTTGCCGATTTTCATTTATTTTGTGGTTACAAACGTATTATATTTATATGTGTATTAAATAAACGGCCAATTCTTTCTTCAAAAAGATTATGATTAGGTATATATATAAACAATAGATCTCCAAGCCTTTCTATCTTGAACAATAGACTGCCAGTTGTCTTTAGCATTTAGCTCCTCTAGATCTCGGTTGATAATATCTAACAATCTTTGTCTTGGTCTACCTAATGGTCTTCTGTATACCTTTCAAAAAGATTAGAAAATAAAAATTATATCAATTTTAATCGTGGTTAAAGACGCGTGAACCGATATATTTAGAATATTATTATAGCTCATAGCTATCATCCGATAGCTCATCTGCAAAACCAAACGATTGTGTTAACTTATCATGGATAAAATGCAGCTATATCGGCCTAAGCCAGATCGTAAACAATTTTCCAGTTACTTACTAAAATTAATACGAGTAACAACACACCATTTAGTTATGCACGCTTACAGTCCTCATTGAGATTATTGATATGTACTTTTGTTCAGCTTGGAGAGAATGGCTTGCATGTTTATTGTATACTGCTAGTCTGCTGGCTAATCCACTAGTGTATTGTAATGGCATTAAATAGATTTATACCTATGCCATATTATATCTCTTTGATCTGTATTGTATATAATGGTTTGATTTATCATGTACCCAGAGATTGTGTATCATATTATAATTGAGTACCTAAATCACTCGCAAACGTGTGGATGGTCTTGAGAAGAATAGAAATATAATACAGTAAAGTACCTACAAGAATTTAGCGCAATTAGTTATGCAGGTAAGGTATATATTGATTATTATTTTTTTTAATTATGTGCTATGGAGTTTCAAGTTTTGTGTACAATAAAACGATTAACTACAATTTAAAAAAAAAAACAAACATAACAGATGTAAGCATTTACAAATTATCCAAGGAAAAACATAAGATATTTCATGTTCCTATTTTCAAACACCGTCTTCAACATAATCAAGATAAATTTAATTTATGTATAAACAAAAAACATAATATTGTACATATGCATATTTATACATATAACTACGACCATTAACCTTCCGGTATTGTGCAAATTACAAAGATGTAAATTATAAAGTTTAATTATACACAAACAAAACAAATACACATTTATAAAACAAAGTAATCAAATCAAAAGTCTGTTTCCGAAAATTTCAAACACATAAATCACAAAATTATAGATACCTACACCATCGCAAACAACTTTCTATTCTAATAGTTATAATACACTTCCTACAAACACATATCCTCAAATACTTGAAAAGTTTAAATGAGTAATGTTCGTAGGCATTAAACGAAAAGTTCAGTAATCGGTAACGTGGAACTTTCATCAACGTTATTTTAAATACTTCTCTACCTTATACCTACATACAACTTCGTAAACCTGTTGAGAGTGATTTAACTTAAAATACAAGCTCCCATACTCACAATATTTTGATAATAATATCAAAAATATATCTCACGTGGTGTTCTTCTATCTAACCTTTTAAGCAAATAAAAGGGTTTGCAAGAGATTTATTTCGAGTGAAAGTAGATACACTATGATGGTACATAACTAATACAAGACGATTTTCTGCTCATACCGAGAAGATTAATTTAATATATGAAATTTGATGTGAACACGTTTTAAGTCACAACCATGCATGAAAATATTCTCTGAAAGGGTGATACTGAAAAGAAATATTAATAATGCCTGAAAATTTATAAATATTTACCTGTGATAACGTCGCATTACGTTCTAAACGGGCTTTTTATACATCACATAATTTTTACATATCTACTAGAAATATACCGCAAATACCACATACATCAAAAACCTGAATTTGAAAAGCCGAAACCATACCATTGATTTTAAGTTTATTTTCTTCTTCTTCTACTACTACTTGTAGTAGATCATTGATCATTATCCTAGGTCTGGGTGTTACATGTATATGTGTTTATAGTGCATTGTATATGTGTGGATCGTCGCGTTAGTACCCATAATACAAGATTCATCTTAGTTTGGGACTAGCTCGATCTGTGTGAATTGTCTATGTATGTTATGTTATATTATGTCTGTTCTTATTTTAAATTATGTATATTTCTTTAATTAAATTTTATTACCGAGTTACTTGGAAGACATCGTATTCTAGCGATAGACTAGCCATCTGTACATTGAATAACTGATATTTTTATGAAACTTTGTATTTATTGTAATAATGTTTTTGCGAGTCGATCATATCACCTATAATTCACTATTCTCCTTATTCACTTTTTTCCAAAGTCCAGGGTCTTTTATGTAGGGAAGGGCTTTGTATGTTTCTTTGCGATAAGTGATATGTAAATAAGAACTTTGACACTTTGATGCAAAAGTCAGCGGTGAGGCTTGCCACCTATCACGGTGCATCAAAGGAAGGGAAGAAGAAAAAGAGGAGACTGGAATTCTGATAAGGAGTGATGAATGTAAGGAGGAGGGATGCTGAGAAAGACAAATGAAATCTTTGAGATAAATTGCAATAGTATGGAAAAAAGCAAACAAAGTATGTAAGAATAGATTTATATGGCTTGCTGCTTATTCTGTCTACTTGGGATGGGTTAAGAATATTATAGTATTGTCGTGCAATCCTGAATTTTGATTAGGTTCCAATGCTCCCAAGAGTTGGAGTTTCACGACGAGGACAAAAATTATCCCTTGTTTACATTAGCTGACAAAATATACAGGATTTTTAAATTTAACCCTAACAAAATAATACTCCAATTATGACAAAATCACAAGAAACTTATAAACTTAACAATATTATGCAAAGACATTACCATCATGTGTTAGTTTTATGGAATTAAATTGTGTAAGAGGCCCGGGAATCTAATACGTATTTCCAAAACACAAAACTTTATCTCGCGGCAATATTTATAATTATTTTGCTGGTATTTACGACCGTAGCTTTAATTAAATAAATCGCTTCGGGACAAAGGAATTTGTATATAAAATAACCCCTACAATGAATTTAAAGGTTCATCTTCAAACAACTTCGTTAAGGAATATTTGTTGTGTAATTGATTTGAAAATATTAAGGAAAACCCTGACTGGATAAATGATTAAAAAATATACAAGAAAACATGAATGGGTAGTTATTTCATGGAGTCCCTGGCAAAATAAGGTGCAATGCCAGAAAAGGGGAGAGATAGAGAGAGATATTTAACATATTCAATGCAGTGATGGAATACGCCATCTGGTGATGGGGGTGCGTTGTTCAAAGATGAAGATGATAAGAAATGCAAGAATGTTCCACTTATCTGGAACCTGGAATCGCCTTGCCTCTCACGCAAATTCACTTCTTTGAATATATATATTAATAATAAACTTAATGTGCGGTAATTTTTAATATTAATTTATGCGGGTTTGTATATATATTATTTATAAGCGATGAAATATATTAATGCGGTTACGAGTTATAAGCGATGCGGTAGGTACTGAGTCACAATGAGTACTGGTGGGGAAGAAAAAATTAAAGGAACACAATATATTATGATTGCTGCAAGGATCGGAAGAATTGTGACAATTTTTGATAAATGAAACATTTCACACAAACCCTTTCACCTCCACATAGGAACAACCCGAAATCAACCACAAATTAGAATTGGCCCAAACACCATCCATCATGAATGTCTAAAACTTTTACTAGCATAAAAAAATTATTTCCATTTTTTTTGCACTTATGTGAAATGCCATGATGGTGTAAATGAATTATTGAAAAAGAATGTACGAGTATAGTTGAAATAAGCGTATCATCTTCTCTTCAGCGTTCTACACTTTCATTCTGCATCAATCGATCTGCGTCTTCCAATAGCATTCCAAAAGCTCTGATCATGTTGTTATAGGGACGGCGTGTTGTGATGCAGAATCGTGCGGAGTTTCGAAAATTTTCAAAAGAGTAGGACAGAACTTTTTACTAACCATCAATCGTTAAAATCATCTACATTTTTTTCTCACGGTAGATAATGCAATTTTTTTCTTTACAAGACTGCGAACATATAAACAAAAAAGTTGTTTGTGAGGAAATATGTGAAGGTAAAAGAAATCATTTTTCAATATCCAGACCCCCTAAACAAACCGCACTTGGCGATCGAATTTTCGACAATAACCGCAACAATAACGCATAATTTCACTGTAAATGAAGGTAGGTAGGTAGGTAGCCCCAGACTTTTAAAACTATGTAAAACTATCGCACAGTCGAATTTGCTACATAACAAGCTACCAAAGCTGACAAATTCCCACATTTCAGAAATAATATTAATCAAATAATACATTTATTTTGATTATGTGAATATTCAATAAGTGTAAGTATTATAATAGTTACAAACAAAAGAAATATAATGTTACCACATTATAATGGAATCGCTGGAGCCATGTGTCTAAACTCACAGATGAACGACTCAATAAAAGGGACATTGACTGGGGCGTCTAGAGAAGAAAACACAATGACAAAATTATTATATCAGATAAGTTGTGTGGCTGTAAGAGATGGAAATACATTAATGAAGTTTCACTCTATAAACCTGATTCATATATTTGATAATATCTTCTGAATATTTAAAAAATGGATTGAAGCAAAAAATAAATTTTCATTCATAGTAAATTTATTTGGATTCGGTACGTTTTACAAAGAAAAAACATTAATATCAATATTGGATAATGATGTTGTTTTATTATAATAATCTTAAAATATATATATATACGTGACCGTCCTGTAAGATTTGATTTAAATGATCTTGCCATTTAATCCTCGGACGTCCACGTCTCCGAGCACCATTCCTCTCAGCCAAATATATCTTAGTCATTCTGTCCTCATTCATTCGTTCCTCGTGCCCAAACCATCTTTACTTGTTTACATTCATCCTTGTTATTACACCAACTTTCATTCCACATTCCTTCAACATTCCAGAAAAGGAGAGAGAAAGTAAAGTACACCCTTGCAGAATTAGAATACCTATGTCTCCCGATGGGACATAAACCCGCAAACAATCCTATTCGCGAGGTGTATTTTGACGGGTGACATACCAAATGCTCCTATATTCTCCCTTATTAACCCAATGATAGATTCATGTGTGGTTATTGTTCTGGGGTACATAATACTTTCTGGCTGTCACCTCATAATATGGCAGTGCCCCGTCCGGGGAAAATTGCAAAAAATAACATCGACAAACATATTGTCATTAATTTTCAAATTAAATTCAATTCTCGCCTTAACTTCGTAGGTAAATATTCGAAATGATCCAGTGTCAACTAAATGACAATAACGTTAATGAGTTTCAGAACATTTCACGAGGAATTTATTAAATTATCTTAAACAACAAATAGCAATTACTAGGGAATGCCGAGAAGCGAAATAAAATACAGGATTTAATTCGTTTACAATTAAAGCAAACATTCGCAGTGTTGTTGTATAGTAACACAGAAATATGAAAATTTCGTCTTGGTTATAATATTATTATTACGAAATCGCATATGGCATGTAGACATAAACGCAAAAAGTTACATTGCATTATTGTTTATAATTGTATTTAAATGTTTGAAATAATAACTTACTTACATACTTTTACTTTTCGGGTCCGGACTTTAGACTTTGCCACTCCAGTATGCAGCGACGTATATCACTTTGTCATTGCCATCTTTAGGTCATTCTTATTACATTCCGCATCAGCGAGCATTGCAATACATGATAATCACTCTGCACATCTCCGCAGTCGCAACTCGTGTACTTCCCATCCAAAAAGCCTCACCTCTGCTGGTTACTTTTGCACCATTAAATAATTGAAAATATTTCAATAGCATAAAGACACCATTTTCAGTCTAATGGTAAATCTTAAATGATCGAACGAACATCAATGTCAAACTACTGCACTTACCTACATATTTTTTTATGGATTTTTTTTCGGAATGATTCTTTTAAGATCGGATGACAAGCTTTGTTATCATTTCTTTTACATTACGTTATTTATCATCTCAATTTATTGAGCTTTGTTATAATAATCAACCACGAACATGAACAAAGCACATCATACTTGAACAAGATTACTAAAATAACAAACAACGTATTTAATACATCTTAATACAAATTTTTATTAAAAAAATTATGTCCAAACTATAGAATAATAAGCACAGTTTGCATTCAGAACGATATATAAAAATATTTATTTGATAATCCATAGCACAACCAGCTAACGATAATAATTTATAGAAATTTCGCAAATTTATGTAAATGGGAAATAATAAATATTAGTTCATTTTAGCTTTAGTGATCGGCGTTAACAAACCGCATAATACAATTAAATACCAACGTATAAATGCTCTGCGGGATATACCACTTTGTTACAAAATTGGGTACATACCTATATAAATATGATTACTTTATGATTATGTATGTTTAATAATTTAAAATAACAATTGACACAAAACAAAATATTGCAAGCCACTAATAAATTTCTATTACGATATCATAAATAAATATGGATATATTATTTTATCTTGTATGCAAAATACTAAATTAACATTATTTAACCGATAGAACCATGATAATTTCAACTGTCGTGTTTGTTTGCAACAAAATGTATATTTTAATTTACAAGGGTATACGTTCAATGTTACTCCGGGGACCAAAAGTGGTGACCGAACTTTTGCGGAAGCTGATTTTGTATTTTGAATATATGCGTTCGTATAATAAATATACGGAGGTATGTATTAAAACCTTTGTTACGGTGACTCCTCAATATCAATTTCAGTTGCCAAACAATATTAGAAATAAAATTAACTGCACGAGAGACATGGGCTGCACGGAGCTATTATAGATATTCAGGTCTGACGTGGTATAATAATATTTAAAGGGAACTAAAACGGATACAATAATCGAATGAAAGAATTTTAGAATTAGGTACATATAATTATGAACACAATATGATGACGCATATTATGATGATATGAGTATGATTAATAATTTGAATCATTTACATATTTAGTAATTTGAATTCATAATCCATCTAAAATCATTTTTTGTTTGTTTTTAATGGGTTTTTATTATTTTTTACATTTTACTACAGATATTAATTTTTTGATATTGGAATTTATTTTATTGTAACTGTTCAATGGTTCATAATCTACATGAAAGCTCTCCAATCCGCCCCAACAAGAAATTAATACATTCAGGATAACTTGCAGACCTCATTGCTGAATATAAGATGTAAAATGCTTTCATTTTTTCGAAGTCCTGTCTTTAGCAACACACTCGAAAACTTACGGAAAAGAATGGGAGACCAATTATATTATTTAGAAACATTTTCGGTGTCAAAAACGATTTTTAATTTACACAAAATACTTTCCAATAATAAAGTGAGATCAATATTTCGTCGAAAACAAGGAAATTTTGTGATTCTGGCTTTTCGATACTAAAAAATAAAATTGTTGACTGTTAATTATTTTGTATATTATGTTTTACTACAATATTTTACTGTTTACATTGGAGCAGTACCTATCTAATAAGAAAATAATATAAATTTGCAGACTCAGCTTGTGGCGCGAGTAGTATAGTAGTACCTACATACCAAATATCAAAGAACAGAATTTTGCGAAAATGTTTACACAAGTTAATTGTCAATTTCTGATGATAATCTTTGATCAAAATATAATTTTACGTTAAATAAGTATCAACGGTAGGTTTTCCCAAACAATGCCTACCAATTAAACAAAAGCATAAAAGCCTGAAGCACATTTGATCACGGAACAAAAAAAAACACTACATTCGTATGGATATCGGTTTTATAGTAAATTAATATCGTTGGTATGCGCGCATTTTGATAACAATAATCCAACATTATGATCCGCATTCATTAGTTTCTAATTTATGAAAAAACACGTTTTTAATTTTGGCTCCACAAATACTTAATTATGTAATTCCTAAAATATAATTACGTACTATTACGTGTGACGTCACAACAGTAGGCACCTATACTGAATTGTTTTACTATTTATCATTTCCTGTAACGTCACAACAGTAGGTAGGCATCTATATTAAATTGTTTTACTATTTATCGAAAGTCATAACTAGAAATGTAACGAATATTCATTTAGGCCAGTGGTTCTTAACCTTTTTGGGGGTACCGAACCCCACCAGTTACATATTATGTATTCACCGAACCCCTCCTAATTTGAAAAATAAAATTAGATTTTTACAAATTCAAAACATGGTGTATATTTATATATAGGTGTACAAAATGAAAAAAAAAATAAAAAACAAAGGTCAAAACATTAAATTTTAATGGTTAAATCAAAACATGAAACATATTAATTAATGAATTATCAGAGTAGTTTTTTCATTTTCCAACTCGCAAAACTATTTTGCCTTTAAAATGATTTTCACCGAACCCCGAAGACTGACTCATCGAACCCCTGGGGTTCGATCGAACCCAGGTTTTAAGAACCACTGATCTAGGCTATCCAGTCTATATTTATTATCTGACCGAACCGAATATCAACCCAATATGATGACAATTTTCAATTGATATTATGTTATTTTAAGAAAAGACATAGATGTTGATCCTAGATGTTGTAAAGCGCCTTTGAAGTGCTATGAAATTGCGATGTTGCATTAATTTTTATGATGATGTTTCTGGATGATTTTGTTTTGACGCCGTTTAACAGTCCCTAGACCATCTCAAGTGTGCCGGTGAAGAGTGCAGTTTTCAATTTGCTGCTGAAGCTGGTGACAGTATGATTGTCTCTCAAGTAACCGTGGAATATATATATTAATTTTCAATGCAACAAAGCAACAAAAATAAATAAATATTATGTACAAATATAAATATTATATAAAACAATATACCTAAATACATACAATTGAATACATACACAAATAGACGGTATCAAAAACATCAAAAGGTCGACATTTTTAAAATTACCGATCCTAAAAAAACACTTGAAACGTCATCGTTTTCTAAAAGGTCAACTGAAAAATAAAAAATATGACGGAATTTTTGACCTAATTCAAAGACCGAAGTGGTACTTAGCACCCGGTCTGCGGAAGAAACAAGAAAAGTTCTTTTTTCCTGTTGCGCATAAATTATTTGTAAAATATTATAACAAAAAAAAATGGGAACGCTAACCATTTCAAATTCCTAAAGTTTTATTAAAATCTGGCGGCGGCAAGTGGGGAGAAGGGGAAAGAAATTTTGAGTGTTAAAATTTCCTTCCCCTTCAATCAAATTTACAGAATTTGAGACCTAAAAAATGTTATCAAAGGTAAACAATCAATGTCTCTCTTCAGCGGTCCACGATGATAAAAAGTTTGGAGACAACTGATTTTTTTACGGCATTTGCCTTTTACAATATTGAGCGATGAAGTTTTCCACCCATCTTGAATGTCTTAATTATTTTGCACAGAGTAGACAGCTTGCGTGTTTATTACATGCAGTTGATCTGTTGGCTACCCCCCTTAAGGAATATGCCGCAATGTTATAGTTTGAATAATATACGTAATACATATATAACACTATACAGTGGTTTAAAAAATAGAACATTTGCAAGTAAACAAAGCTAGAAAATTTCAAAATAAAAATATTTCTAAATAATTGCAAACAAGCATATCAACATATTAATGTCATGAAGTTCGAAAGGTAAAGTAAAGATTCCTCCTATGCTAAAAAGTCCAAAGAAAGAATTGTAATGGGCAAATTTGCCAGTCACAACCGTGGCCAGATATTGGACTATCCGCCTCGCGGGTTTAATGATACCGAATTTCCATTATCCGGTATCTCCCAAAATCATTACTCGCTACATCCCCACAACTGTTAGATGCATAATTATTATTATAATATCAATTGTAACAAGGCTCTATCGTGAAATACTCAAATCCTTCATTGTTAAATTTAATTGATAACGAAAGTTCTCGATTTAAAGTAAATCTTTTTTTTAATAAATATTCACGAAACATAATTTTAAGCAATATTGTTTCAACTCTTAATGACTCAGTAAAACTTGTTCAACTTATTAACATTGTTTAGAAACAAATTTGGTGTTTGTTTATTAAAAAGTTAAAAGGTAGGTATTCTCAAAATTATAATTGATAAACAAAAAAGAGAGTTCCAAGAACTCAAATCTGTTTTAATTTTGATAAAATATAAATTTGAAATATACGAAGACAATAAAATAGCGTTCCTAAACTTTTGACGCTGTTTTGGGTTAGTTGGAAGATATCCTGTCCTGACTCGCGCTGCGATTTTCCAGTCTATCACTTCTAATAGGTGGTTTGCATCCTTCCTCACCTCATCCTCCCATTTCAGCCTGGGTCTGACTACTCTTCTTTTCCCACCCAGATGTCTCTCAAGAATCCTTTTTGGTACCCGTGAAGACGGTACATTTTATATAGCTGATACCATGTTATAATCTAATTATTTTTGTCAAATATTTTGAACAATAAAGATTATTATTATTAGATGTATACGTAGAGTAGTTATTATTAAAATCCTGAATAAGCAATGCATGTGTAAAGATGCTGATAATTGTCATTTTCACTCTGTAGCGTATATAAGATTTCAGGACACCAGCTGGTGAACATGATCTAGTCGTTAGGAATACCTAATGTATTTAACATTTTTATGAAGGTATTCAAATTCACTTTCAAATATGTTTATTATTATGTAGAATACATTTCATTCAATTTACGTAGATTTTTTCAACATCATGACATATAATTGAGCAGAGCTCGTGATTATTCCATTGCTCTGCATATTTAAACAAATATTTAAATGCTCCTTTGATATACCTTAATTACATTATTTTACATGCATACATGAAGATCCAACTAGGACAAGGGGAAGAAGTTCCCCTTGTCCTAGTTGGATCGGGGGCCCATTGCGCCTAGGTACCTCCTCCAGAGATCCCTGTCCACCGCTGCTTCCAGGACCTCTGGCCTTATTCTTTTATTATTTTATTTTATTTATTAGCCAAGCAAAACATATCAGTCATTAAGTACATATATAACAAATTAAATAAACTAAATTTAATATTTGGTCAGTGAAGTTTGCGGATGTTACAAATAAATCAGTACGTTATTATTATTATTATTCATAGGCATCCCACACGGTACGAGTGATTTGTGAAAAAAATCAGTAGGTAGGTTAACAAGTCTATAAAAAAAATGAGTTAATCATATTCACATTACATAACATTCTAAAAAAGAAAAGGACATGAACATATAATGGGCCGTTGGCAAAAACAAAAAAATATAATAGCGCTTTAAAACGGGGAAATGCGGGATAAGAGCAATTTGGGAAATCGCAGTCGCAAACCAAACAGTGTAGAAACCAGCTACCGTGAGTTACACAGGGCACCCGCTGTGGCGTTATTAAATTTTGATGCAGAACATCTTATGAAGCAGTCAAAAACAATACAAGTCTGAAACATGGCAAAATAAGAATTGTAATTGAATTGGATATAGTGGAATGGCCTAGGACAAAAAGAAGAGGATTGAAGCAGGACAGAACAGAATACAGTATAGAAGTAAAGTTAATATGTGAGTTAAATTATAAGACCATAATAACAGAAAAGATGCTATACATCTTTTTGTCCTATTTCAACACTTTCTTAATTTACTTAAATCTTAGACTTAACTTTAACTTAGTAGTAGTAAACCCTAATATATTATAACTTATTTGGAAACCCCGATTGAAGAACCATGTCTACACAATGCAAAATTGTGTAGAATCTAATCGGAAGAAGTGAGAAAGGTGACCCAATGCTTACGAATTGGCTCAAGGCTGGCTTAAGTGATCATGGACAACGTTCACCAATTCCACCATTCTCACTGTCACGATGTAAGGTCCACCAATCGAGAGACGCTTTATGCAACCTTAGAAGCAACCATCTTTTTGGGATCTCATTTTTCAAATCTCAAATAGATCGCGATCTCCCATCTAAAAGTCATGTTGCATTGTGTAGACATGGTTCTCCAATCGGGGTTTCTGATTGGTTTTGTCATCTGCACCCAAATCCGGTTAAACAATAAAAAAAATTAGTTAATATTCTAAACATTTATAACTTATTTATTTTGTACTAGCTTTAATTACCCGGCATCGCTCGGGGTTATATACAGACATGAAAAAAGAAACAGTGCATATGCATGAGATAAAACATCATAAACTCAATGTAAAAAAATAGAAAGGTACCTAGATAGAAAAAAGTGCTAAATACCTCTTTGCAATGAAAAATCTTGATGTTAGATACTCCACATGCCCATATTTGATTCCTACATCGAAAAAAGTACTGAAAACCTCTTCCCGATGAAAAATTGTTAAGTTAGACATCCCATATTTAGGTAAAAAATAGGAAGGTACCTATATGGGAAAAAGTGTTGAAAATCGCATCTCGTTGTAACAACTGGAAGTTTGGCACACGACACGTCCACGTTTAACTAAAAATATGACGGTACTTATGTCAAAAATGTTTAACCCCCCCTCCCCCATGTTAAAACATGAAGTTTTACAAACCAAATCCCCATATTATGGTAAAAAGGTACCGAAACCCTAATCAGGTACATACCGAAATTTTATTTTCACTTGCTTAAAAGTGTGGATGCTTATCGTAGAATTTTATGCTGTTAAATCATTGTTTCAACTATCTCAAAGAACATATTCTACAATTACAGACGGTGGCCAAATTAATACAATCAAATGAATTTATAGCAGTTTTTAGACTTCGAACGATATAAAATTATATTTTTTTTAGTTTCCTTAGATCTTTCTAAAATATAATGGTAGATTTAATATATTTTTGTAAAATAAAATGCATTTACTATGAATATACAACATTTTATTGGTAATAAAAAAGATTTTATGGTAAAATGATCAATATTTTGTAAAACTTCTTAATTACTGCTGATATTCTTCTGGGCATGCTAGATATACAATTGTTTGCGATGTTTTTAATTCTGGTGTGTTGTGCCATGCCTGAATTATACTTTCAATATGTTATCTTTTGTTGGTGATGACACCTTTTTTTTGCAATTGCCCTTCTCAGAGCCTCCCAAACGTTTTCAATCGGATGAAGATCCGGCGAATTTCCCGGCCAGTCTAATACCTTTATTTTTTCTCCTTCTAGAAATTTAGTAACGGATTTCGCCTTGCGGCAAGGTGCAGAATCATGCATAAATATGAATTTACTATCTGGAAACCATTCTACCACTTGAGGTTTCAGTCTCCCTTTTAAAACTTCAATGTACTGGTCTTGGCGCATCGTGCCATTCACAATATATAACCTTCCCTTACCCTCTCCGCTTATCACTGACCAGATTATTATTGATTGAGGGTGCTTCACACTTTGGACAACACATTCCTCATAAAAATTTTCACCTGGCCTTCCTCTCACATATTGCGTCTTGTCCTGAAGTGTTTGTATCGAAGGTTCATCAGAAAAACAAACCTGAAAACATGCGATAATTTTTAACTTGTCCATTTTATTCAAAAAATTTCACAAAAACTTAATTTTCCTTCTAAATACCTTGTTCCAATCGTTTTTCCTTAAAAAGTGTTGCAAATATAACAAAAACCATGAAAAGTTAAAAAAACCATTAAAAAAATACCGATATTAATCGATTTTGGTGTATACAGATAAAAATACAATAATTGTTGCATTTTTTCCAGTGATTGTATTAATTTGGCCACCGTCTGTAATAACGCGGTGATTACTTTGAAAGAAAGATGACATAACCGCCATCTTTGTTTCCGTAGAATCGATTCACGTAATACTTTTAGCTAAATACGGTAGATGGCATTATCAGATTATAATATTCATATTTTATCAACTTCAAAAATGTATAATATTTTGTTTTAAAATGTATTAAAAATGTAGAAGATGTATTAATAAACTACAAAAATTACTTAAAATGGAATTTTTTACTGAAAAACAACAAAAGTAAAATCCTAATGCAATTTTTCGAGCTATGATTGTTGTTTTCACGCAAAGTATTTCGTAATATATGTAAAAATTGATTTAACAAAGAGTTCAATATTTTTTTCTTTACCTGGAAGCATATTTTTACAATTATATAAATTTATTATTTTATTTTAACATCTTTTGATTTGCAAATAATAAATATTTATCACGAAATATACGCTAAAGTGGCACGAAACGAAGATCAAGCTTTTTACCGTAGACAAACACGTTCACACTTGTTTATCCTATGCTTTCACTGCCATGTCAACACTCTCAGTCATGTTGTATGTAGTTTGACGTATTTTCGTACAAAAATAATTAATAAAAATCAAGAATGAAAAATAACATTTAAAATAAATTAATGTAGCTCTCGACTGCATAATAATTTTTTACGTGATTCTGATATTCAATACAAATTCATAGAGAATAAAACAAATAAGAATAGAAAACTTGTTTATGGTCGTTTCAGTGAAAGGACCTTTCATCAAATTATTATGATGAGTGGTAATCTCTGTGATGAAACGCCCGTTCACACCTATTCATCTTGGAGGATCATCCGAAGTGATCAGTGAACAAATGTGAACGACCCTTTAGAAACAATCGGTCCATAATATTGAATTTCTACTTGGAAATTTAAGATATTCCCCATCTGTTCATGTTTGTGCGACATTTATCAAACTCGTTATAAAGATCAACGTTTTTTGATTTTGCAGAATCCATACAACTATTATTATGATTGCTAAAAGTAGCGGGTATTATAAAAACCGTTATCGGTATTGAAATATCGCACCGACGTCATTATTCTGGCAACATCTATCTAAATTACAATTTGACATTGACATAATAATATGACAGATAATTTATTGATATATTATGAAGACGCATTCGAAATTTGAAATTAAAATGTGAAAAATTTAACTGAAAATCCGTGTAACACAAAAATATTCAACGATAATAATAATGCCTATGTTGTGGTCATTGATTTTGTTTGGAAACTAATAATGTACAGAAATGCCATGATGAAAATATTATGTATGTATGTATCCTAAAAATGGACTATTATAGTATGTATTTTTATAATAATTCACTTTCTTTTTAGATATTTTCATATGTTTTCAGAGACATATGTTTGAGAAATTAAAAAATTCTTAATTAAGCAAATTAAAGAAAACATTATGGAAAGATTATAGAAAGTCTAAAACATATAATGTCAAGAACCTACCTAGGTACCTTCATATTGTCCTATGAGTAAGTACAGAAGTATGATGATAAAATCTCAGATAATTGAAAAGGATTCATTTCACGGCTTTATATATTAATGAGTTTCCCATGTTTTGGTATTACAGGTGATCTAATTTTGGTATAAAAATACACCCAGAATATTCAGCAATAAAATAAGAACACACACAAAGAGCATTGTTATAGATTTGTATGTTTTTTTTTGTATCTTATGTTTATCAGACTTCGACAAAAGAACACTGAAAGCAATATACAGCTTCACTAAAAATGAAAAAATATATGTTACGAATGTTTGTGTCGATTGCCGGTGTTATTATTATTATGATTTTAGAAGAGATTTAAAATATCATGCGTCTTAATACTTTTAACTTTCTTGTCATAAATTCTTCAAAATTAACAATTACTTTTAAATTTTATTATTCTTGTTAATTAAGATATTTAACAAACTGCATGACATCTATTATCGTAGAGACTATAAAGAACATACATATCACAATCAAACAAACAATTTGCACCAACTAAAATATATATTTGTGTGCATTCTGTGTTTGTCATGTCGGCCATTATGAAATTAGCCCAAGATGTCAAAATATGCAATTTTAACTCGCATAATTCAGGAGTTTTTATCATAACCAAACACAATAATTTATAACCAAAATAATCCCCAAATGTTTAGTTTCAGTACTGATGTATTTCTCGTTACATCCATTGTGAAATTAATTCAATACACTGAAAAATGTTCGACCATGAATATTGCTACTTACAAAAACTTTCATAGTTTTTCATACATTTGGTTGCCAATTTTGTGACATAAATTGTAATATCTTTATCAATATATAAGGTATTTAAAATGTTTTTGGCCTTGAACGTGCCCAGGAGATGAGACCTCGTATAGAGTGTATTATTTTACTTCTGTCTTTCTTTATTTCAGAGTCCATTGAGGACATACGTACATACATACATACGAACGCATTAGAATATTTATGTGTGGATTTTGTGTATAATGTGCTTTTGTACCTACCTGTATACATGACAATTCTATTGGTTTCAAAATGTATAGGTTCTCTACTACATGAAATGATCTTTATATGAAGCAAAGAAGCTAATCAAATAAACTAAATTCACGTTGAAAAACCTATTTAATACCAACAATAAAAAACAGAGGGTAAAATAAATATTAAAAGCAGTGGATCAACACGTGACAAAAAAGAGAGAGTAAGAAAATTAAACGCATAATTATATTAATTCACTGTGTCGGTGTTTAGGTAGTAGAATTCCATATGGAAATAAATAAAACACTTGTTTTATTTATTTCCATAATTATATTCTGTACACGAGCATTAAATTAAAGGTATCAATATTTTTTTATTACATATTTTATTAAGTACAGAAATATATCATTAATTAATTAACCTTGACGTGTACCTACTTTTTGCTCTTAATTTACTATACACGCTTACTTTTTATATTGACAAGTAAAATTGAATTATTAATTATAGACCTTTTTTACAAATTTTATATTCTCAGTATAATCATAATTTTTATTATATTATTATTCGAATATTGATTTTGACTTTGCGATGGTTTTATTTTGTTGTTGTTGTTGTCTGTTACATTTTTTGTCGAACACGTAAAAGACTCACGCCGTGTTTCACGCTAAATAAAAATAAATTAATGAAATGGACTTCCAACAACTACCTTCGGTAATAACATAAAGATTTTAAATTTTTACGTTCGACTGATTTATAGGTTAGGTTAGAGTTAGTCTGGTGTTTTTATGCAAAAGTACATTTATTGACAATCATTTCATCATCATATCATTTATTGGGTGAAAAACTACTAATACTTGCCTTGAATCACACAGCCATATTAAAATGTAATGTATTCTATATAATATAAACATAGGGGAGGGTTGCCTAGAATGGACCATTTTCTATATTTTTGTTCACCACGTAGAAAGGAGGTAACGAAACAGAAAAAGGTAACTGGTGTTCCAAAGCCTGTAGTATTACCTTTATGATTACATACTTTGTTTTACGAAAATTGAACTAGTTAATTGGGAAATCAAAGAAAACTAAACATCGGGAAACGGTCCAATTAAGGAAACTAGTTTCCTTAATTGAACCACTGGTTTCCTAGAATGAACCACCAATAAGTTTTAAAAAAAAGTCTTTATTTTTATTAAGAGAACAAACCAAGAATACTAATAAAATTACAAAAAATGTAAGAAATAAATTTTATGTATAAAATATATAGATTTTTATAACAAATAATAGATGCAAAATTACTAAAAAAAATATAATAAAATAAATACTAATAAGATTATAAAAAAATACGACAAATAAATTTTAAGTATAAAATATATAATTTTTTTTAACGAATAGGTAATAGAAATTTAATAATAAATTTTAAGCGATGCACTTTAAACAGAAAAATTGTTTTTCGCTGGCTTTTATACGTGCACATTTTGTGTGCACCCATTTTTCACATAACATGCATTGGATCATGCTACCTTTTTTAATTTTATTGCAAAGAAAACAATACCATTCAGATTCAATTATGTCTTCAGATTTGCTGGTTGATAGCATGTTCGATTTTTTATTTACTTCATTCTTTTTTCCTCTTTCTTTCATCTGTTCCAATTCTATTTTGTATGGACTGCTAGTTATAAGAACTGCTTTCTGTGCTTTCCCATCACCGCATCTTCGCTTTCTTGTGGTACTATGTGGATTCCTCGAAAGTTTCGGCTTGGGTGATATTTCATTTAGCACATTTATGAATTTTCTATATTTTTTTTTTTGGTTGGTAGTTGGCATCATTGTCGCTGTCGTCAATTTCATCTGAAGATTCAGAATCCGCTTGTGTTAAGGATGATGTTGTTGGTACAATGTTGGACGGTTGTTCAGGTGGCTCAGGAAGAAGAACGTCAGCTGGAGCAAAATGATGGTCTTGGAAAACGTGACGATTTACTGGCCATATGCCTGGGGCCCGAAATGCGCTTTGAGCATTTCCTACGGTGGCAGCTCTCCCGTACGCTTCATTTAGAAGTGTTGCAATATTTGTATGTTTAATCTGATGACCTTTGTATGTATGTAGGAACTTTTCTTGTGCTTGGATGAAATAACTTTGTAATGGACCAAAAAATGCAACGTCGAGAGGCTGCAAACGGTGTGTTGTGTGACCAGGTAACTGAAGCAAAATGATGCCATTTTCCCTCGCTATTTCCCAAGCTGCAAGATTTTTGCTGTGCGTTGTATGTCCATCCAGCAAAAGGAGAATTTTGTTCTCTTTACTGCAATTCGTGTGATTTTTAAAATGATTCAGCCACTCAACAAACAATTCCGAATTGATGTATCCCGTATCGGACATCTTTACTATGCTTCCCGGAGGCGCTCCGATCTTCAAGTCATCATTCCATCTTTTTCCCTTAAATATTATCATAGGCGGGATATAAACACCTGCAGCACTCACTGCACAAACCATTGTTGTGTTAACGCCACGTTCTCCACTCGTAATGGCTCCTATTTGGTGTTTTCCCTTCTCGCCTATGATTTTTTGTGGACGCTTTTGTACTGTGGTGTATCCGGATTCATCAACATTGAACATCCGATCACCTGTTATTTCAAATTTTATAACGGTACTTTCTAATAGGTCAAAGAAGTGGTCAACGTTTTCCCTATTAAAACCTTTTGCTCTGGCCAAGGAAGTCGATTCCGGGCGTCGAACACTAAGTGAAGGATTTCGTTTCATAAAACTATAAAACCATTTCTTTCCTGCCATTTTCTTCTCTTTGTTAAATGTATGGGCTAAGCCTTGTTTCTCTGCAAGATCAAATGCTAGCCTACAAAGTTCTTTAATTGATAGACCAAAAAAAGAACGTTCAAGTTCGAGGACATGATCAGTCAGAAGTTTCTCCATTTCAGTATCGAACGTAGACTGCCTACCCAATACCTTCACTCCATTCTTGTTAGTATTTTTTTCAAGGGTTTGCCTTCTTATGGTTGCTTTTGGCACACAATATGTTCTCGCACACTCGTTTAATCCATAGTCTCCGTTTTTATATGCTGCTATGGCTCTTTGTAAATCATCTTCAGACCAGCTTCCATACTTCCCTCTATAGTTTTTGTTTAATTCAGACATCATTTATCTGAAATAGAATATTACATAATAAGACTTTCGGTATTGATATATAAAATAACATCATTTTTTTTTTGTTTTGCTGTTCTTAAAGTTTCTTAGGTTGTTAAGAATGTAGCAAACATTTTTTTGTAAAAAGTTTCTTAGGATGGACCAGTCCATCTTAGGAAACTCTAAGTAGTCCAAACCAAGCAACACCTAAATTATTTAATAAATTTAAAATTAAAACTTTACTGAAGCATTGAATATGAAAATAAAGACAACAAATTGTAACTATATAAGCGCATTACAGATTAGTATTAATTAAGAAATTATTAACATACCGTCAGAATCAGGAATCCCTTAGCTGCAACAACAAAAAATAGCAACAAAACTGCACAAAACTTACAACACTGCTTAACGCCGGAAAGACGGCGACTGAGTGACGTCGCGAGATTGTAAGAACCACGAGGTTACATTAGGAATGCAATGTTGCCAAACAAACGTATCACATGTTCGTGGATTGCCGAAAACAGGACCGGTCCAATCTAGGAGCCGGTCCAACTTCGGCAACCCTCCCCTATATAATTAACTAAGCTTATGGCTTATGGGTAACTATATACTTACAATATATTATTATTAAGCACACATTAAGTAAACAACTTAAATATATACTTTACATTAATATGAGACTCGAGTTCGATAAGAGGTATATATACGAGTAAATAGTATTTTGAATTAATATCATTTCAAATATGGGTACTCGGAGAAAGCTACCCAAAGCTATGTATATAAATATTATACCTAGATACAAGTTAGTCAAGCTGAAACTAATATATTGTAATATGAATTCAGATACGACCGAAATTATACAAATTTGAAAATATTACAGAAGTGATTGAATTACAACACCGATAAAGGCGTAATTATTTATTTATTTACTTACTATGTAAATTTAACAATGAACGACAATAACCTTTCAATTAAGTTTCATCCTTTGCTTCAATCGAAGTTCATGTGCCCGTACAATAGTTTCACAGTATTTTACATGTTTATTTATTTATTCTTTATTGTACACAGAAAACAAACTATATCATAGCAGATATACATTCAAATTAAATACAATCAGTAAACAGAGGATGAGTTTAACGCAAAGTAGTGATCTCTTCTAACTATCCCAACAACACGCATTACAAATTACAATCAAATTATTAATGTTACGACAAGGCGAATAGTATAGTTATATATCTAATAAATAAAGCGTGAGCAATACCGTCAATTTTTGGAATAGGCCTATTTGACTTCATTGATGGTCATAGAGCTCCCCATAAGATCTACAGATTTCTTCAACTTAAGTAAACTGTTTCCAAACATCAACGCCAACCTGGTAGACATCATCAGACCAAGTTGCATGTGACTCGCCAACATTTGTCACCATCTTTCATTCTAAGAAATCGCCAAAATTGCGTATTATTTGTTTTGCAAAAAAGTCACTACTGGTCGAAATCTAAAGCATATTGTGTATGTTGTAAAGTTATATTTGCAACTAAGTACTTAAGTAGTAGTTAGTTATCCATGGAGGACCCGGTGAATAATTGGTCTCCCACTATTTTCCGTAAGCTTTCAAGTGTCCTGTAAAAGACAGGTGTTCGAAAAAATAAAGATTTTTACATGTTAAATTCGTCGATGTGGTTTGCCACCCATCCTGAATCCTTATTTTTTTATTGCCATAGAGAAGACAGCCTGCATGTTTATTACATGCTGCTGTTTTGCTGGCAACCCCACTTGTGAATATGCCGTGATGGTGTAGAAGTATAGCGTAAACAAGTATTTTTTTTATAATATTATTTTTGTTACATCTAAATGTTTATCTACATAAATTTGTTTTTTACTTCGTTATATGTTTAACGTGTAAAAAGCTCACGCCGTCTACAAGTGATAAATAAATAGATAAATATGTAAATAAATAAATAAATAAAAAACAAGTGCAAGGATTGAGATTGCCAGTGGACTTACTGGGAATGTATTGAAGAGGCCTGATCTCCCCTCTGTATCATAAAAATATGGCATATTTTTAAGATGATTGCCGTACATCATCGCTGAATCTATGATATTAAATAATTTGTATGTGACACATTAAAATACACAAATACAGTAAAATTCAACCTAATGAATTTGTGTACGAATAACACTGTATAGGAAAACACTGAGAACGTCAATAAATATTATGCGAATAAACAAACACTGCGTAGCTAATGTGCTAGCGTAGGTATATGTGAATATTACATAAATATTATTTAACTTAAATAATATTACAATGTAAATTTAGTACGAGTATAACATCTCATGTTTGCTTTAAAACTTATGAAGATATGCAAATTTCGACAATATTATAATATTATTGTAAAATGAGAAATGTGAGAGGCTACGAACAACGTCATTTTACAAATTTATAGGTTTTGAGATTACAGATAGATATTATAATAATAATTCAAAATGTTAATATTATCTCATTTTACGCCATTACTTTACATATCAAACAGAATAATCTGGTTGTTTGAAATTCAAGAGGAAAAGCAATCTCCAGAACATTCGCAAGAAGTGTCGTGATACTGCAATCAAATAAAAAGCTTATCATAGGTAATAATAATAACAGGGTTTGTTGAAATATACTGCAATGAAACAATTAACTCACCCTCTCTACTTCATAAAATCGTTATTTTTTTAATTAATAATTTTCCTTCTCTTCCTTCATCCCGCATACAAAAGGTATCACCAAAACAACCGATCTTTGTATATAAATGTTTTCATAATTTAATTTTGTTCATTCATAATGACTAACCGTTCAAAGGGGTGTGAAAAAGTGTGGGGGTCCAAGAACTACGTGGCTTTATCACCTGGATCAAATTCTCAAGGACGGTCGTATGTTGAGTAAGATAAATCTACGAGCATACATGAGAAATTGTAAGAATGAAGGAGAAGCGAAAGAAGTATGTAAGGTCAGATCTATACGGCGTACCATTCTCTACGCTTACCCCACTTGAGATGCGGAGGGAGGGAATAAATTGATATAAGTAGTTTTTTTAATCATTTTATTTTTTTATTATTGTGTTTTGTTTTTTCTTTCTTATATCACCGTTTAGGGTAATTATTGTTGTATTCTTCTATCCCTGTTCAGTCGAATAGTGTTGCGTCCTTTTTATGTCAATATTATGTATTGTACACAACAAATGTATAAAACCTAACTCTTTGACAAGCAAAAAACTAAAACCAAAAAATGTTTGTTTCACATTTATTTATAGTCACTGATGAATCCTTATATGAAATAGGCTTGTGCCGTGTGTGGTAAATAAATAGGTACTGTCGCTTCATCCACATTCACACAGTACGTAGAGAATTTCATTTACGTGTTTAGGCCACGTGATTTAGAAACATGTTTTTTTCGTCATCTTTTTCAACAGAAAAAAATATTTGCGATTCTTTCATCAACTGTTTCTTTCGCAAGTCGCTCAACCATAAAAATCGCAATCCGGAAAACATGCAATTTCTTTACATTATTTATTCTGTCTCTTGACGGTTTCCTGCAATTTATTTAATTCGTTTGACAGAAATATCAGCACATAAAATAATATTTATAAAAGGAAAAGCAAAATGAACCCTTCACACGTATTGTCAAGTATAAAAGTAGTCATCATAATATACCTAAATATATGGAGACTAGTCAACATCAAAAGGCACGTTCCTGCTTTATATTTCATTTATAAGCACCTTAAATATTACATAAATTTAATTCAGTTTCTATGAAGATTCAGATATACCTACTAAATTCAATCAACTTTTTCTAAAATATTTGCATATTTTTATCCGTGATCGCGTCAAGATTTAAATATTACAAAAACTTCATTATGTTTCTATTAAGGTTCAGATGTTTTAAATTCAATTAGCTTTGAATAAAAATATTAACATAGCAATTACAAAGAAACATTTTAAAAACTCAGACTCAACTACATAAAATCTACCTGTGTCTACCATCACGACATCTCGCATACAAAAGTAACTGCATATAATAAGCATAGAAATAAAAATAACTTTATAATTAAGCTCTTTTGTGTGACATTCTGTCATGTTCCTATAGTTCCCGGTCCCTTTGGAGTGTTAGGTGTGTTGATTATAGTTTTTTTCTCTGCAATTTGTGTAGCTATTTTTTTTGTTGTTGTTTGTATTTTTGTTTTTATTATTTTTATTTCTGTTTAGTGTTAGTGTGACGTGGTTAGATGGAATAAATCGCTATATAGTGATAATCTCGCCACTGCACATCATCACATCTTTTTTTATGTAAACTGCTCTGTTGATTTCGTTATAATTATGAATGATGATGTGCAAGAAGAATAAAATAAATAAATAAATGAAGAATCTGTGATGTTTGATACAAAATGAAGTTGTGCGAAAGTATTATAAATACATTTATGTAACTTATTGCGACCAATTTATTATAATTGGACAACATCAAAGCATCGTTTAAGTGTTGAAGCAACCTATAAAGGACACTATACAATTTACCGATTCTAGAACCTTTTATTCACTTCATAATGTAAATAGATTATACGAGAATCTCGGATACGTATTATTATACATAAGTATCCACGTCAGAACTTCATTGATAATACCTAATAATAATAATGTTATCAAAACCAACAGCAACGTGTTCACCATATTGCTGCCCAGAACTGAAGAGAACTTTCTTTAATTTCATTTATAGTATGGTCAGCTGAATTCCCGTAGGAGTAAGTAACTTAAGCTACATTATAGACATGCGGTCTATGATTAGATTTTGACATGTATATAACTAGTCTTTACTATTTGTAGTTTTGTTGAAATAAGCTGGAGACTGCACTTATTATCAATTTCCTGAAAAAGTCCCTCAAGCCTTAAGAATAGAAATTAGCTGCAACTTACACGCCGACTTTTGGAATTTATGAATATTTTTGGAAATGTACAAAAATATTAGAAAAAAATATTTTAATTAAATAAAAATTAACTTTTTGAGTGTTAAGTTCCATAAATGAATATGGAGTTTAACAAAATAAACGTCAACTCATTTATTTATTAAGTCAACGTTTAAATTTTAAAACTCCATGTTTACATATGGAAAAAAACACAACTGGTTATTACACATAAGTATTACTATTTTTTTAGTTTTAAAACAAAAACCAATTGTGTTTTATCCATAAATAAATGTCAACTTAATCAAATGTACTCAAAGCTTATAATTAAAAGCAAAAATTAATTAATTGCATATCAAAAAAAAAACATTACAATAAAAATAAGTTATGTTTGCAGAAAAAATAACACAACATTAATATTTCCTAATTAAAATATAAAACATTATACGTTCAAAAATGTATGAAATGCCAATTTAAAAGAATATCATAATTCCACGATTCTGATTTTAAAATAACTAAAAATCGTGATAAAAAGCAGAAAAAATGCACATGCTCGATTAGAATAAGCATTTGCAGAGATGCTATCTAAAGCTAGTTAAAGACAAATTCATCCACAATACTCAAAAACACTTTCTAGGGGTTGGGTTGGGGTCGAGGGGAACTAATTGCCTGCTGCTGCACAGAATACTGATTTATTCAATGAACAGTGACATCCAAATTAGTAGACATCAAGCATATCAGCTTCAAGCTGGCTGCTTGATAGCAAATAATAATTAATATTACATATTGACGAGACCCGGAAAATGGAAGAAGTGAAGAAGAGAGAAGATGCATGATGTAAAAATATATAAACAGGAAATAATATCCCTACAGATACTTACTACCAACATGCCATTACTTTTGTATTTAGACTTCAAAATAGTACAAGTAATATGTATTAAATTTTTATTCAAGCTAAAAAAACTATTATTTCTTAGGCATATTACTTTTCATGATTGATGGCAATTGTGCGAAACACAAATAGGTATTAACTACACACATGTATTTAATCATTTGGAAAATCAATATAAAAAAACAATTCTAAATAATATCAAAACATATTATTCACATCCTGGATATTTCTGTATACGTGAGCTATTCACCTACCCCATATCAATATAAATAAATAAATAATTTTAACTTTTCTATTTTTGAAGAGTTAACACTGTGAAAGCTCATTTTTAAAATTTAGGTAATAAAAATAAAAAATATAACACTGTATAACTTTCACTAATTAAAATAATTTTAAATACTAAAGACAAAAAAAAATTGGCGAGAAGCGATCGTCAGGCGATGACGATGAGAGCGGAAGTTCGCCGGCTCGCAAAAATTAATAAAGTCAATAGTGGAATAACTATTTTATTTTATTTTATTTTTACAATATTTAGAATCAAACAGTCGTTACACAATATGTTGACAATTAATACATTTAACATGTAGACCAGCGAAGATTCCACTCTTACCAGAAATGTCTCAGTCTTGAGGAAAAAAAAGTAAAAGTTAAAATTCTCTAAAAAAGTCAAAGTAAATTTAAAAACAACGATAATACAATACTTAAAACAATACAAAAACATAAATATAAAAGCAAAAAATCCTAAAATACTAGAAATCAGTCCTTCAGTCACATTAGTCTTGAGATAGAAAGTTAAGTTAAAATTATCTGAAAAAAGTCAAAGTAAATCTAAAAATATAAAATCCCAAAATACCAGAAATCAAAACAAAACAAATAAACAAAATCACCCATCCAGTATGAGTTACAAAGCCCAATCAAATACACAGCCAATATCCAATGTCCCAAGGATGCTATGATCGAGAGAGCCATGCATTCAAGCAAGCACACCCATCCACCCCCCGCCCAAATGTAAGTGATCCCATGCTGCCAAACAGTGAGAGACCGTACTCGAAGTTTATATGCTTTTATTGGACAAGTAATTGAAAAGGGTTCCGTCGGCCCGGGCGTCCCTCTTTCACAATACACCGTTCCTATGACAATGACATCAGAGCGCAGGGAATGTCGTGGAAAGAGGTGACGCAATTGGCACAGAGACGCTCTGAATGGAGGAGGCTGGTTTCTGTCCTGTGCTCACGAGAAGAGCGTTGAGGGCGAGATGAGATGAGAATTGAAAAACTTATATTTCCAATAAGAACCCTCATCTATTGATAATATTTTAAATAAAAATATATGTACCTACCTATGATATACTATCTGTATATCTATAAAATCTATACGCTCATGCCGTATCCCAAACGGAGTAGGCAGAAAGGATAGAACGCCATATAAGCCTATCCTTACATACTTCTTTCGCTTCTTCTATATCTATATAATTTCTCATACACGCACACCAATTTCTTCTAATCAACATGCAGCCATCTTTGAGAATTTTATCAACGTGCTCAATTCACGTAGTTTTCAAATATCCGAGCATCTTCAAACCCACTCTTTCAGACAAATAGATCCTCTTCGTCATCCTTTCCTTTCATCATTCATAAGCTGCAAATGTCCAAACCATCTTACAATACATTGAAGAATATTTTACACCTTTTGTGGTAACAAGTTGTTAAAATTATATAGAGAATAACATATTTTTGTAAAACTTGTAATTTTAGAAACAATACATTGAACTGTCAGACCTTAGCTTTCACAGCCTACAGAGTAATGTACAGTGCGTAGGATAGAAGAGGATAGCACAGAGCAATATATTTGTCGAGAGATCAAGACCCTTTGAAGATATTCGAAAGAGAGAGAGAGATTGAACTGTCAATTTAATGATTGCTTCCTGAGAAAAATCTAGTTCAAATCTAGGTATACCTTTAAATTAATTGATACCGAATATTTTGAGTATTAAAACTCGCTATTCTATAATTTTAAATGACACATCTTATGTCCATTAAATGCTATGAAAGTAATTTCTATTACCATTACATAACAATAGTTTCATGACGCAAGCCTCCGTTGGTAAGTTACATATTATTAAGTTTTATGTCATTCTAATTGAAGCCTTCATTGCGTAGGTAAGGTACCAGCTAATGTCAAAGCAGAAACAAAATGTTACTTAGTGTGGGAGTAATATTTTCAGTTTCGGTGTAAACCACACACAACTCACAACTACTTTACAATGTTATTGAATTTGAGGTTGCGGTTTCAGTAGGATAAATTTTTTTTTTTTAATTTTATTATATTATTGAGTTTACGTGTTTTTGTCATTATTCAAACTAATATGTTTCGACATTTCACGGATTCTACGCTCTTATTCTTTAATTTCTGTTAGTGTGGTCTCCTCTGCGAAGGTTGACGATAATCAGGGCTGTTTTACCCTTTTGGACTGCGGCCCTAAAGATCAATGTGGTGCTACTCCTGAACCATAGTCTTATATTATTTCTTGTATCTTTTATTATTATATCTTTTGTTTTTTTTTCTGTCTCGCTGTTTCTTTTATTTTTTGACTTGGCATTTCTTTGTTTTTTTATTTTTTTTTTTATTTTTCCTGCTGAGATCGCCTTGCCCAAAAGCTGTTATGGTCTCAGTGCAGAGTGATATTTTAAAAATAATAATATTGTGCAGCCGAGAGATTCTTTCTCTATCTGGTACCCTTTTTCCCCTGAATTATCAGTTGTAGAAGTTGGTATTTTCCTCCTTTCATTACGAGACCAAAAGTGTTGGAGTTGCCTTTTTTACGCTGTCGAGCAACTCCAAGTGTTTTTTTTTATCTATTGGAGAATAATCTCATCTCGGGGAATTTAGATAATTAAATATCGGAAATAAATTAATTTAAGTATTATGTAAATATAAATAAGACTTCTCCATATTATACTATTTTATCAATATTTATTTTATTTGTACAACTAAAAAATACAGTTTTCAAATTGTATCGATTTCAATTCTATACAATTACGCCATCATAGATTAGTGTTATAAACATTTACAGATCATTCTCTGTGTCATAAAAATATGACAAGTAGAAGAGAATAATAAGTTGCTTTGTATTTGGCTAACATTATACCTACATAATTTTATAACAATATCATAAAACATCGTTATCGTAAAATACTATCCATATTATGAGGGTAATTTGGAAAGTTAAGTCCAAATATTAAGTGAATATTGAAATATGGATACGCACAGACCTTTAGCATGCCTTGCTCATCAAACAACGGTGTTTTCATTGAAATTTATGGAAAATTCTGTTTAAAATATCAAGTAAGATTACAACAAAAAACCTTATCAAGGCATGGTTTTAGAATTGTAGATAAATATTTTTATTGAAATTATATAGATACTTTAGTTATAACATATAAGTTGTACGTTTGCTGCTATTGGTTAGGTTTAAATCATTTATGTATTGTTATTATGAAAAGGAACGCGCCGGCAAATCCGTTTGTACGAATCGAGCGCGACTGTACAATTATAATTTAAATGCTACTTATTCTGTGAAATAAAATAACAATTAAAAAAATAAAATTATGGCATGGAAGAAATCTCCAAGAACCGATGGAATACCCGAAATCCCATCACCTGTAGAAGAAAGCCATAAAAAAATCTAATCATTTTCCTATTATTTTATCACGAACAAACAGCAGCGTAACGAAAAGTTAATAAATTGACTTTTTTACACAATTGTAAACCAGTAAAGTTTGACCAATTTTTTCGTCACTATTTTTAATTGATACAGTTAAACCATAATCCAGTAGGGTCAAAATGCATAAATAAATATAATACCAAATAGAACAATAAAGACAAAAAATTGTTTTCATGTTTTTGAAACAATTGGATGATATTTTCCACATGACCCTCATATAATAATATGTGATAATAACATACATCCATACTCATCCATCCTTCGGGGAGCCATAACCAAAAACACACACAGTAGGCAGCCCAGGAGAATACTCTATAATATCTCACCATGACGTCTTTCAGTATACAGAGGGAAAATGAAAACAAGTAAACTACCTACCTATGCATTTTATTAGACAAAACAGTCACCTACAACGTGATCTTCAACCCTTGGTCCGCGGAAAAGGTGCTATCGGGCCGTCGCGGAAGGAACATCAAGTTCATTCCTTTTTTTGTGTCATCTTTTTTGTTATTTAAAAGTAAGTAAAGCAAATTTGGAAATAATTCCATAGCAAAACGGAAGAGATTATGAAATATTTCAAATCTCTACATCTTTTCATTGTCTAGCGAAGAATGGAGCGGGGGGGGGGTGGAAATTTTAAGTATAAGGGAAATATTCAAAATTCTGAGAATCTAAGACCAAATAAAGGTCCTCAAAGGAAAGCAATCAACGTCTCCCTCTCAGCGAACCTACATAAATGCAGTGTAGAAATGAAAAGTTTTGAGACTACTGCTCTACATCATATATTCGTATTATCCATGGCACTTATTACACAATTTTGTATGAAATTAATATCAATAATCATACTATAAAGTGAATTAATGTAGTTATAAAGTATTCCCTGCGGAACACCACGTTATCCTCGTTTGCATTTGAATAGTTTTCTCAGTAACACAGGATAGAAAAAAATCTATTGTTCAGGAGGTGTAATGATTCTTGAATGGACCCTTGCGGTGATTTTTCCACAAAACGGCGTATCAAAAGTTTTCTAGTTCTTTTCTAGTTCAAAGCATAATTATGATTGTGAATAAATACCTATTCATTTACTAGCTAAACTGGCTTCGCTCAGTTCGATTGAGGAACCAATTTACAATCATTTTCAAAATGTCAAGTTTTTAGAGCCTTTATTTAATACCAATTTTATTAAATAAATACTTTCATATCGGGAACACGTGTAAAATCTTAATGTATGTGAAAAAAATCATGATATACGTATATAGAGCATGTGATCCCTACGAATTTTTTATTTATTATGGTTTATAATTATTTATCCCGTGGAGCACCCGGTAAAGAATTGGTCTCCCACTCTTCTGCGTAAGTTTTCGAGTGTCCTGTAAAAGGCAGGTGTTCGAAAAAATTAAGACATTATACATCTTAAATTCAGCGATGAGGTTTGCCACCCATCCTGAATGTCTTGATTTTATATTGGCACGAAGAGGACAGTTTGCATGTTTCTTACATGCAGCTGATCTGCTGGCTACCCCACTTGTGGGATATGCCGTGATGGTATAGTAGTAGTAGTAGTAGTAGATCCCTACGAAAATATTAGAAAAGTACCTACACGCGTGTTAGATACGTAAGATCTAAAAAGGCACTTAGATCAAATTATGTGGACACAAGATCTTCACACGGTTAAAAAAGTATACATCAACTATGCGAGTCACGTCAAAAATCAATAATAAATCTATTCTCTATCTAAAACTATCGAAAAACCATTTTCTAGCATTTTCAAGATGGGTATGCCTGCAAACTTGAGGTATGTTATTTTGGAAACACAACATTATTGCCGCCTACACGATTAAAACAATCAAACATCTCGATTTTAGAACCACGTTAACACAATGTAAAATTGTGCAAAATTCAATCGGAAAAAGTGACAAAGGCGTCCCAACACTTACGAATTGGCTCTAGGCTGGCTCAAGTGATCACCCTCGGTCTCCATGGAAAACGCACACCAATTCCGCCATTCTCATTGTAACGGCACAAGGCTCACCAATCGAGAAACAGTGGATGCAAAACCATAAAAGCAACCACTTCTTGGGATCTCATATTTCAGATCTCAAATGGATAAAGATCTCCCATCTATATAATTAATCGAACCCAATTATAATACAAAAATTAATTCTTAAGCCTTTTAAGTTTTCTTTTTCCAATTACAAAATGAGAAAGCAAATTAAAAGGTGTAAAATTTAAAGCTGAATTATTTTTTTTTTAATTTATACCTTGAAATCAATTAACAAACCAAACGAAAAGGGGAGGAAATATTAAATTTAATACAAGCCGTAAAAAAAACTTGTTTTTATTTGAGGTAATGAAATGTCAATATAACATTAATTTTTTTTCTGTTTTTACAGATTCTACAGTGAAATTCCACCTCGGACGTCTTATTTTTTTATTGAAATGTAGAAAACAACATGCATTTTAACTACATACAGTTAGTTTAATCACTACCCTAATGGTTTAAAATAGATAGAAAGATGATTCTATAGACTACATTCTTGTGTTCATGACATTAGTTCGTTTATGAAATTTCTCACCATATTGAGTTTTATAACTGCTTATTTTTAAGAACTCCATAATTTAATGTAAATAAAAACAAAAAACTTTGTAGTTTCAAGGTTTCGACATGTTATAACATAAAATGTATAGAAAATTGACACAGACCGAGCTAGTCCCAAACTTTGATGAATCTTGTATTATGGGTACTAACACGACGATACACATATATATATACAATGCACTGAACACATATACATGTAACACCCAGACCCAGGACAATTTGTAAAAAGGTCATTCTTCATTTTGCCCTGGCCGGGAATCGAACCCGGGACCTCGTGACTCAAAGGCAAGTGCGTTAGCCTCTGCGCCACACCGGTAGTCTGAAATGATTGGGAAAGACATAACAGGTTTCGACATGTTATGTCTTTCTCAAACGTTTCAGACATAACATGTCGAAACCTTGTTAAAAAGAACCTGAATAAAAGGACATTGTATAACTCTACAAAGTTTTTTGTTTTTATTAACATTCTCTCCATTTTTTTTCTTCTTTAAAGGAATTTTGTTTCTTTTTGATTTTCCATTGTATTCTAATATATACGTATGAGTAAATGACTAAAAGTATGTTAACTCTATGTTTAAAATCCGCTGGTTACCCCACTTATATTTTAATTGTACAGACACATATACGAATATTCATTAAGAAGTCATTTGTGTGTTTTTTCAAAAATATAATATAAATTCCAATTATCACACAAAAAGCGGGGAATACGGAAACAATATTGTTCCTATAGGTCAAAATTTTGTTAATGTGCCATTTATTACGGAAGTCACCTAAAACATTAACAGATAATTATTATTGTTTGTACCACGTCATCACGGTACATTAATGACAAAGTTTAAGGTCCAACAATAATTATTATTATAACAAGGAATTCCGATAACTAGTGTATACGGAGCCATTAATTCAATACCACATACAGAGTATTCTAGAAAATTCTCCTACAAAACGTTATTTACACGTTGGTTGTGGTAAACTGAACAATGTGGTCGGCCCTTTATTTGTTTAATAAATAAATAAATATAGATAGAATAAATATTCAATTTCATAATAAGCTTATATACAGGCCGACGCAATTTCGCTTGCGTGAGAAACAAAATTAATGCAGCGCAATTCATTACGTCTTCGTGTTTTAATGGCCTGCTTGACTTCTATCTCGAGGGTCCGAAGCCATGTTTTTATTTATTTATTTATTTATTTACACAGTGAACGGCTATATTATAGCCTTCAACATGGAAAAAAATACAATAAAAACAACAGATAGTGAAAAACATATAACAAAAAGTATCCACCCACACAAACAAATAAGCAATGCATAGGTACACAGCAAAATAATGTTATCAAACAAGTAGGTACCTAATAATATAATACAAAGAACAATAAGAATAGGTATGATGGTACAAAGTACACAAAAAAAAAAAAGAATACAAGGTATGTAGGTAGGCTATAACAATATAAGCAATCAAAATGCAACAAATCTCTGTAAAACTATTCTATGAACTAAAACTTAATAATAACAAAAAAAAAAAATATACCTATACCTACTAGGTACCAAGTACCCGCACACTGCGCCTTTCCATCTTCTGTTGCAAAATGGAGGTTTGTGTAACATTTTATTTTTTTATAACATAAAATGTATAGACAATTGACACAGACCGAGCTAGTCCCAAACTTTGATGAATCTTGTATTATGGGTACAAACACGACGATACACACATATATACCTACAATGCACTGAACACATAGGTATACATGTAACACCCAAACCCAGGACAATTTGAAAAGAGTCATTCTTCATTTTGTCCTGGCCGGGCATCGAACCTAGAACCTCGTGAATCAAAGGCAATATTGCGTTAGCCTCCGCGCCACACCGGTATTATGCCACCTACAAATAAATAAATCGAGCAAATAAATAAAAGTATTGGGGAATCATTGAATCTCGATCGATATAAGTGGTACGCTGAGCAGCCAACTCCATATTTGACTCGGTTCAGCTTTCACCAAAGTTTCTTCGACAGTGTAAATCCAAGAAAATAATTTCATAATTTTCATAATTTTTATTAAATTCAAGCAGATGGTTATATAGTTATTCTACTTGCACTTAACCGTATTTAAAAAAAAAGCAAAACTTACTACCTACTGAACTTGCACAAACCTTTTGCTTTCATAATAACTTTGCATAAACTCCTCAACTACGTTCCCCTACTTAATAGTCACCATTTGACCATAAATAAGTATCTTTTCATCTTGAGTATCTTTTCTTTCAACCATTATACGTTATATCATCTTAATCGTTTGTATATATTTTTGTCCTCATATATTCTTACCATAATACCCAAACCACCATAGTTTATTAAATTTATATTGAACATTACACACGCGTCATTTCAACATAATATTCTGACACTAAATTTTAACGAAGTCGAAAAATATATTTATTACATAAACACAAATCACTCGTATAGAGTGGATTACCGTAAAAACACTTAGATAAGATAGACACTTGTCAATTGAAAACCAACTGAATATGTTTCTTCCCATAACAACATATGTAGGTACAAAAACCATGTGTAAACCAATAACCAACATAATAAAATGTTACTATTAATATGAAAAATTCCACGTATTCATGATGCCGGTTATATCAAACAATACAATTCCGACCACAGACGAAAATATTCATAAATCAGTTATATATTTTTCTTAATAATTTACCGGATTATATAGAGTCGACACATTTTACGTAAGCTTTTATTTGTCCAATTGCAAGCCATAATATTTCCAAATTTGATGATATAATTATGTTCCTAATAGTTATGTCTTCATATCATACGCCTACAGAAACTTTTCCAATAACGTCTGAAAATACTTTACATGTATCTAGTATGTTCATGTTACATTACAATACTTCACTGTCACTAACAATAGCCATTAATAAATAGCTTAAGACAGGACTAACATATGGGACCCAAATCTTTACAGTAAAGATACCAACCATTGTGCAACAAGGAAAGGAAGGTTATGACATTATATCTACTAACATAATTATATTGGACATACTTAAACATTGATTTTTTACGTCATAGTAAATCCTACTAAACTAAATCAATACACTAATGAGTACAAATTTTGCGTAGCAACATAATATTTTAGTAGAAGATACACATCTAATAATTTGGTATGATTTTATTAAGTAAATAGATGTAGCAATTCAAATTATTCATAACACAACATTTGAATATAATCTTATTATACAGAGTGTATTTAATTACTTTGTAAGAATTATAAGTGTGCAATTAGAATTAAAATAAACATTAAAAACACAGTGGAGGGTGGAATCGAGCAATAATTAAACTCGTCATAACAAATTATGTCGCACTTAGGAGTGGACACTCAACCATTTTTTTTGTGCCTCTCCAGTAATGTGGACCTCCAGCCGGTTTAAATTTAATATCTAAACATCAATCACACACTTAAAACGTCCAAAACGTAAATGCGAAATATTTCAGCTCGGAGCGGACACAGTTGTAATAGAAATGAGAATAATAATAATAACACTTTAGTAAAAAGATAGCGAGGGATTTTACTTAATTTCCGTATAATCAGTAGAAAAGATACAAGGAACGAATGCCGGGAGCAATTAAAAGGGACCGTGTTATATATTTGAGCAAATAAACTTTATAATACCACACCGCGACCCGCCGCCTCCTGCGGTCACAGAATTAACTATCCCTGGCCAAATTTGTGAGACTCACTCCCATGAATAATTTTACAGCCAAAACCTTTTTCAGATCCCCGCGTTATCATCCGCAGGATCGCGGACACATATAATACCTACTAATATTATTATCATTGCGAATTTACATACGTATGTTATTGTTATCTTGTATTCTTAATCAAAAATAAATTAGATTAGGTGGATCCTTTGACCCCAAACCATGCAAATGGACATTTACTTGCTAGAAAAAATGAAAACCTTTTATTCCTATAATAATATCTACATCAACCAATATTGCGTATTCCATACCAATTAATAATAATAATGCAAGTACGAAGATAAAAGCTTAAATATAAATAAGAACTTCATTAAAAAAAATAATACGATTTAAAGTTTTACTTTATGAATAGCAAATTCAATTACTTAAATACATTAAAACAAGTAACTACTGAAATATGTTCACAAACAAGCTGATAGTGACAATCGAATACGAGCTTTTCAGGACATAGACTGAAATCGTTTATTAAATAAGATTTACTAAATCTTGAAGATACGAGTAATTCACAGCTAAATCATTCATACAAAATGTTTCCTTAATACAATTTTCCGCGAAAAATATAACTGAATTTTCTTAATTTTATTGGAATGATTTAGGAATGACGGCAATTTAATGAGAGCGTCTCGACATCTACGAGTTCAACGGCTCATCCCTTATTGTTTTCGCTTTCTTTCCTCTCAATAATATTATGAGAACCCGAAGGGTTATTTATTCCCCAAGCAACTGGAGCACTTTTACGTTTTTTTTTTACGACATGTAAGCTAGCTTCAATACAAAAATAACAATTATTTTACTACACTACTTTAGCACTATGAAATATCCCACAAATTTTGTATCCAGCGAACTATACGCAAGTAACAATCATGCAGACTGTAGGTACTCGTCATGCCAATAAAAAAAATAATGCATTCATGATGGGTGGCATGCTTCATCACTGAATAGTGGACGTTGTTTTTGATGTGAAGTTTTACGAACGCCTGCCCTTCACAGAACACAAAGAAAACTAACAGAAAGGAGGGGGAATTCAAGTCTATAATAATGATGAAAGTCCATTAAAATGTTCACTCTTCATTCGTACCATCACGGCATTTCCCATTATTGAGGTAGGCAATAGGCGAACTGAGACATCTTCTCCGTGCCAATAAAAGTTAAGATATTTAGCACGGGTGGTTCCCTACCCCTTCGCTGAATTAGTTTGTGAAAGATGCTATGGTAAAAGACATCATATAAATTTTAATTACTTATAAGACGCTGAAAATGTGTATCTAATGTTAACATTTATTCACTACCGATGTAAGTATGTAGGTTGTTGTCAGCAATTAATCCTCACCTGAAACAATGAAAAATCAAACAATTAATATTCAACCGAAAGACAACTTCTTAAAATGTGATGAAATAAAACCTTTCACTAAGTACCTAGTCAATTGTGAGAAGATCTGCAGGGCTAAAATGGCCACATTTAGCAATTCCTTTACGGATGATTCCTATCCCGAATTGCGAGCGATTCCGTAGCAATTCCTCTAATTTTCGCAAAAATCGTCTCGATCGTACGCAGTTCACACACAATTCAATTCATCAAACAATTCGGATTCGGTAAAATGTTGCCGCATGAAAAAAACAATACCCGGCACTGTATCGGTAATGTTTTCATCGTGATTTCATTATTTCAAAAATAAAATATTGCATATTTTACATGTAAAAATACATATTTAATCAAAATATATCAATATTGTAGTAAATTACTATTAAGTACCAAATAAATGAATCTGATTTATAAAAATATTTTTATTTTTTTTTGGCTGGCAATACTCAACGTTCATTATTTTGACATTACCACAACATTACTAAAACCGTTGGATTTGTGTTTTCAATTGTCGGCAATTAATTACATTCTAAGTGAAGTTTTTATATTATGTTAAACACTTCTTAAATGTTTTTTTTCGTTTCGTGTCGAAAAAAAACATACCCAAAGATGTTTGGAAGCGTCGCGTATGTAAACTTTCCATTCGTTCCCAATGTGTCTTTTGTTTCAGCAAGATGCATATTTTATTACAAAGTAAGTGAATTTTTGATATTCATAATTTAAAACAATATTTAATTTCTTAATTATTCAGTTTTCCAATTTCTTTTTCATTGCTGACACTAGCATGATTTTTTTGTTTGGGTAGATATATGCAACAGGCAAGGAAGGTTAGGTTCATTTGTCTATTTACATAGTGAACATATAATCCACTGCATTGTAAATTATTGTACTGAGCACTATATTATTGTATGTGTGTGTGTCTATATATCTAATAATATATATTTAATTTTTCTGAAGTAAGTATAATTATATTTGCACATATATAGGTTATTAATAAGTGACATTCATAATGTTTATTTAATGAATATGTTAGGTACTACCTAATTAATAATCGCGTACATTTATACAGTATAATTATTTTATAGCAATGGAAAGGCGCAGCGCAAGAGTGTCTGAGGCACAGTGGTTTGTTTTATTGGAGTTTCTGGAGCGTAACCCCAACCTGGCAAGAGCTCGGGGTTACAATAATAGCTCACGGGGACGGGCGGAGTCATCTCGCCGCTGGCAAGAGGTGACCAGTATACTTAATGCCGAGGGTTCAGGTCCAGCCAAAACTCCCAAAGAAAGGTCCGTTGTAAGTACTTTTGTATGAATATTTATTTATTTATTTTAATTTTACAGGATACATACAGTTAATACAAAAAATATTATGATCTACAACATATTTAGCAATAAGCCAACCAGTGAAGATCCCTATACCTATAACCTTTATGTGCTCTACAAAACATATATAACCAAATATAGCACATTAAAATGCAATATTTAAATAATCACATCAATAAAATAACAATATACACCTTACAGCATAACACAATAGTAGCAACTTCAACCACAAAAGTTAAAATCAACAAATAACAATTATAATAGAATAGAGTAAATTATGTTAACAAAATTTATAGAATAATAATTATCAAATACTTTCTTAATAATATCCAACATTAATTTTTTTTCTAGTATGTCAGTAACTACAAAAGTAAGCTCAAAAAGATAGTTGCTGACATAAACGCTGATGCTAGTGGAACAGGTGGAGGGCCTCCCAGAGGAAGCTCAGGCGAACTCGCCAGACACGATACCGCAGTAAGTAGAATTATATAATATATCTGCAGCTAATAATAGCTAGGTTGTCAATAGTGGGTGATCTTCGACAGTGACAGTACTTAATATAGAGTAATATACAGTCTAGCACTATTGGCAATGTTGTGTAACACCACACAAGCATTTTCAATGTATCCAGCTGTTGTGGGATGGTAATGGAGCTTCCGATCCACTAGCAAACATCTCCAGCGTGCCTTGAGCACCCCGATACATCGCTCCACTGTGTTTCGAACTCGACAATGCAGGTTGGTGTAGTACCTCTCGGGGGAGCCGGGCTCGGTGTTAACTACAGGTGTCGTTAGGGTGGACCGTAGGGGATAGCCTGAATCACCTGAAGCAAACTTCATTAAAATACTGAAAGTCTTATTTTATAATTTTTACTTCACATATTTCAATTGTGTGTAGATATACTAACATAAGAACCACACTGTTTCATTTTCAGCCTGGTGGAGTTGCTCGAGGTGGGACTTAAGCGAATGGTGATTCCACACAAATGAGTCATGAGTTGCCCCACCGTGACTGGCATCAATACTTATTATTATTCAAGTCTGAATCACACACCTAAAAAAATAAAGGATTTAATACTTAGGTCAAGTTGTTCCATAATTTTAAATTAGTTTTAAAAACAATTTAACCAGAATTTATGTATAAAAAATCTAATAAATCAACTCATATATAATTTAAAATTATGGAGCAAGTCGTCCTAGGTTTATATAACATTTATTTGACATTTCTCAGTTTCTATTGACACTAAATATTATTAATTTTACAACATCCATTTTTAAAGACTGTGTGCTACTTGACGTCCCATTTATTTTTATTTGAAATAATCACATAAATACTCGTTTATTGAAAATTTGACAAGATAACCTACTATCGAATTGACTTGTGATCAATTGACTTTTTTTCTCTATTCATATTTTATGCTGTGATACTGATAATTGTATTGTTTTTTTGTGTTTTTTTGATTTTTTATTATGATTGTTGTGTCTTAATTTTCTATACTTGTGTGTACATCATAATATGAACTGTGTATGTAAATATACAACACGTAAAAGGTGAATTGTTAATAAATAAATTAATAAACATTTAAGTATGAATCAGATAACTAAAATACATTAAATATATAAAGTATTACTAGTTGAAAGCCCCTAATTACCACTTCATGATATGGTTGTGAGAGTAAGTATGTTATATTAGTTTATGTTTATATCTGTCATGAAATTATTATTATTACTTTTTCATATTAGGTATTTGTATACACTTTTACTTTAATAAGTGTGTACTTTCTTTAAGGTGGCAATATGTATACCTACTCTTATTTAATATTTAAGTTATTGATTACATAGTTTGTTTTTATTAGCCTATTTTGATTGGATTTGAAATGTGTATTATTTTATTTGTTTTTATTTTATGTTTGTAAAATGCATTAGATTCAATAAATAAATTATTTTTTCTTAAATTGTTAATAAAATTTACTTTGGCCAAACAACTGAGTACCTATACTTTTATTTCAGAAAAATATCAATTTAACTGAAGAAACACTTCAGATTAAATCAAAATATTTTAGAAGGTAAAAAAGGTTAGTATACAAGTGAGACGTGGACATGGCTAAAGAAAAATGAAAGTGGAGTAATGCAGCAGAAATGACTAAATGAGATCGTTGAAAAGGATGTGTGGGTATCTGAGAGATAGAGTGCATAACACGCTATACGAGAGGAACGTGAAATGGGAGTTGGTGTAGTAATTAAGATGAATGTAAATAAGTTACGATGGTTTGGGCATGTAGATAGCATGATCGGGAAAATAATTTTGGCTGAGAAGAATGGTGCTTGAAGATGTGGCCGTCCAAGGGTCAAATGACAAAATCATACAGGACGGTCATGCGTTGAACACATTGAAGAGGAGTGCATTCATGAGGAATTGTATGAAAATGTCGGAAGCAAAAGGTGTATGCAGGGATAGGAGGAAATGACTAGATTCTTTCTGCCTACTCCGCAAGGAAAGTGGTGCGAAGGTATGTATGTAAAAAGGGTCAAGTTGACAAGCACTTACTATTTGAGCATTTAACGAGTGATACCGCTTTCTATTAAAATATCTCTCTTCGAATTCTGGGGGTCTAACGATGGCAATGTGGGTGCCGTCAATGCATCCCAAAACACCAGGCATGCCAAACTTTTGATAAAACCTGAAAAATAAGTAACTTTTAATTTGAAGGTTCCCTGTTACTGTCAGCAAACAAAAAATATGGGATGGTAATAGGTAGCTTACCCATGTTTGACAACACTCCTTTCTTCCCGAGTTTGTGGAAAATGTATATATTTTTTTCTGAAGTGGTCACTGTTTAGAGCTAGTGTTACAGCCCTAACACAGTTGGACACACTTACTTGGTGCATCTTGTGGTGAACACTGGCTCCTATAACCCTCTGGTACGAACCAGATGCATAGAAACTCAGCGCACTTAACACCTAAAATGCAAATAAAATAATGCTGTATGTAAGACTATTATGCCTTTATAGTGTAAGTAGATAAGTAATAATTATGTAAGTAGCCTTATATTTTCTTATTATCTTTACTTATGAGGATCAAAGGGAAAAGTACATATCCAACAATAATTGTAAAACTATCTGCAAGGTAGAGTCTCAGCTTAATGTACAAGAGGTGCGAGGTTCGATTCCGGGCCGATAAACTTCACTTTCACGACACAAGCTTACTGTGAATGACATAGGTATTCAGTACCAATTGGGTTTATAACAAAACCTACATACTTGATATGATTTTTATTTTTTCCTCTTACCTTGGATATCCTACTTATTCCACCTCGCCTGGATGGTAAATAAGGCTCCAACTCTTGTATCAAGTCGCGACACAAACCTTTAGTCAACCTAAATAATCCGACAAACTCGAAATCCGGCATATCAAAAGCAAGTTCCATGCTTCGATAAGAGTAATTTCGCTGGCGATTTAGAATCGACTCTGTAACACGCGCGTGCTCCAGAAAATTGTTATATAGGCCTAAATTTGCCATTTGGGTTAGTTGGAAGAGATCGCGCCTTTGTGATAAACTCGCCCTCTATATATTGATTTATTTAATTTGAATGTATACCTTTTATGTAATTGTTTTTAATCAATGTACCTACAGTAAAAAATGAATAATTAAATAAATTATGAATGAATTTTTCTAAAAAAAATTTAAGCCAACTGAATAATAAATTGAATTGCAAGATGTTAGTCCGGAGTAACATGTAACAATTCAGCTATTTAACTCTATAGAAAACTGTCAAACATCCGAATTGCTGATAGGAATTGCGCGCAATTCATAATATGTTCTTGATAAATAATAAAATGAATTGTAAGATATTAGTCCCGAGTAATTCAGCTATTTGACAAGTAAGTGATTCATATTTAGTGAACCATTTTACGAATCTCTATAGAAAACTGTCAAACATCCGAATTGCTGATAAGAATTGCGCGCAATTCATAATAGGAATCGCCAACTTTGTGGCCATTTTACGAATTGTTTTGCAATTCCTAATACGTTCCTATTACGATTCATATAAAGTGGCCTTTTTAGACCTGCTGATTTTCACGAAGCTGCAAGTACTACCACCATCCCAGAGGTAAACAATTTATTAAAAGGATGATATTATTAAGTATGTTGATTACAAACAAATTTTAATTACATCCGAAGGATATCGAGTTCCATCTATTGATTTTGACGACGACATTATTATTTCGGAACCAGTTAGATCGTGTTAAAAAATGGTAATGCAAACTAGACACATTATGACACTGTAACATCGATTGTAAAGCACCAATGCCCACACACTCGTTTTACGCTAAGCCGGTCTGATCTTATTACTTTAACAACTATCTATTAATCATATTTTTGATATAATCCACTCTAGATTTATCATTCGAGTTAATTCTACTCACCGATAGTCAACCTATTAGAAAAGGTATTAACTAAGTAGGTATGTTGTATATAATACGAATATATGGTGCGAATGGGATGGACTAATAAATTAATTTCTTATTATTGTCTGAATGTAGCTACGTTTGCAATTTGATCGTGTATCTATGAATGTGTGACAGAACTTGAGCGTTCTATGTCGTACAAATTTAAAAGAAGTGTGGTTATTGATCAATTTGAGGAATAAATGTTGGAATGTTTTGTTTGATAATCATGTTTGCATGTATGTGTTTCATTGTGAAACTGCTTTGTGTGTTGTGAACTTTGAGTGATGAAAAATAAATGACTGCCATGTCATTCATTGTTGGTTACAAATAGTAAATAAATAAATAAATATGTGAACTTCCTTTATGAGTGCATGATACAAAGTTTTGACGCTTATGAATTGACTCAATACTTGGTTAAGAGTACTCTTTAAGCCCAGGTAACGTTCCCAATTCCTCTGCACCATGCTCATCTTATGTCTCAGAAGTCTTTGCAAGTTGTTTTATATAGTTCAACTCGATATATTTGAATGTATTCCAAGAAAAATCCAGTCTCCGACATCTCATTGTGTCAAATTCATAAAACAATTACCTAATCATTGTTTCCGAACAGCAAAAAAATATCATGAATATCATAATCTCACCATAATACAACTACGATACAATGTTCAATTATTAATTAGACATGTCCATATTACATATATAAAGTAACAAGTCAGTAGGTACTGCATGATACAACACAATAGATAAAACGCCATCATAATAAATATGTACCTACTGTACACCATAGCGTAGAGGGAGTGAGTGACGTGTCAACTCATTTCATTTGCTACAAATTAAATGTGTGTACATACATACATCACCTACCTCCCCCGGCGGACTGGTAATCAATCATCCCTAAAGTCGAGTATCTACTCAACTATGTACGTCCACTTCACACACATGTATTATGTATGTATTATTATGGATGTATCTATAATACTTATCTAGGGTACCTATCGCCTATTCAATTACGTCCTCATATTGACTATTTGATTCGAGTACGATATAAGTGAACCATTTTTTTGTATCATTAAGGTGACCAACTATTTTACAAGAAGAACATTTTCTAGACTTTATATAGGGAATTAAAATATTTCTCAATCTCCACGATATTATTAAGGAATATTTTAAGTAAAAAGGAGGATAATCGTTTTTTTACAGAATATTTCATGGCACTCGATTTTGGTAGTTTTGATACATTTTTTAAAAGTCAGAGCTTTTTTAGTCCAAAATTCCCAGAATTAGATTATTTAGTTAAATTTTCAAAAGTGAGAACTCTTTTAGGTCTAACATTCCCAGAATTTGATGATTTAGTCGAGTTTTTAAAAGTGAGGACTTTTTAGGTCTAACATTCCCAGAACTTAATGATTTAGTCGAGTTTTTAAAAGTGAGGACTTTTTTTAGCTTTCATATTTCAAATTTCTACACCCTGTCGGCAAAATTTGTAAGTAGTATAGGAATTTGAAATATTTAATGATATCTTCGGTTTCGTTAAATAATATTTTACTTACTTGTTTGCTGAATTTTAAAATATCCAATAGAAGGATAAAGGATAGACAGAACTCAAGAAAAGATGACGGTTGGTCACCTTAGTCTCATTCAATATGTGGGTGTATGAATCCAAATATTTGTATTAATATGTTTGATAATATTTATTTTAATATTTTTTGCTATTCATTGGTTTTTAAATTTATCATTCAGGATAGCTATAAGAATACAAATTTATAATACAGTTTATCGTCGTATCGCAATACCTTATGGGTTATCTTATGGGTTTGTTGGAAGATATCGCGCTTCTGCGATAAACTCGCCCATTGCACAAATTTATTTGTCTAGTTTAAACTCTGCCATGTTTATTTACTAATGTCGATTTTTTGAGCAATAAAGATTTTTATGATTATTATTACCTTTTCATTAATTAGTTACGTCAATTATTTAGCTAGGCATACATTTTATTATATCTGCTATTGATATTTTGTTAGAATATCCCCTTTGATGGATCATAATTATGTAAGGCACATATTTCAACATGATTAAGTTAAAAAAAGACCCATTTATCTTCATTAATTTATAAATTTTAAAATTGATCTCAAAAAATTATTGGTGTTATATAATTTAAACCAAATTTAATATTAATTCCACCTTAATCACATATAATTTAAAAGCTGCATTGAATTTATAAGGTTTTTTACCACTATCCCACCACGGTGTATCCAACAGTGGGGCATCAAGCAATAAATAAGAATGCTAGCCTCTTCGCATCAACTTGAGACGGTCTAGGGACTTTTAAACAGCTTGATATGGGGTGGTTTTTGGCCGGTGATAAAAAAATTATCCAAAATATTGTTCGTAGTAATATTCGGTCAGTAGTAATAATAATAATTAAAATATCTAAAAATCGTGCAAACTTCGTGAAACAACGACCCAAGGCAGGTACTGGACGTGATTCCATGAATCACATGTGGTCACCATTCGTCGCCGTCTTTCGTGTCTCTCGCCAATCAACCCATAATGTTATGTTATAGGTCAGAGTGTGTGTTTGTTTGTATGTACATTGTAATCTAGATGTAAACGTTCCTGTAGGTAGGTATAATATCAAAGGTGATATGAAATACTGCCTACACGAACGTAGATACCAACATACATACACTCTCCTTACATTGTAACTAGTATGTAAGTGCTAGTTAGGTTGTCAGTATAGATTGGGGTTTTGTTTGAAAATGGGGGGGAAAAAAAAAAAAAAAAAAAATGAACCGTTATACTGTGGTGAAATTGGACACTTTTTTTTATTTAATTATGAATTGAACTAATCGTGTGAGATGTGTTGCGTGGAATACGCTGGTTGTCTGCGAGTAAAGTACCCGGGCATACTAGCTAGTAACGCCGTATGTCCGGGGTGAAGATGCAGAATGAAGGTAAAGGGTGTGGTGTGAAGGTAGAGAGCGTGGGGTAGCATCCCCCAAGCGGGTCGTCAGCGGAGACCGCCGACCGCCGAAAACATTACCCGCCAGGCCTCCGTGGAGAACGTTGCTCCCGCCCTTGTGTGGCGGAGCCAGCAAGATGGGACCCCGCGGTTTCCCGCCCAGGACGCCGGGTTCCACAACATTACCCGCCAGGCCTCCGTGGAGAACGTTGCTCCCGCCCTTGTGTGGCGGAGCCAGCAAGATGGGACCCCGCGGTTTCCCGCCCAGGACGCCGGGTTCCACAACATTACCCGCCAGGCCTCCGTGGAGAACGTTGCTCCCGCCCTTGTGTGGCGGAGCCAGCAAGATGGGACACCGCGGTTTCCCGCCCAGGACGCCGGGTTCCACAACACTACCCGCCAGGCCTCCGTGGAGAGCGTTGCTCCTGCCCTTGTGTGGCGGAGCCGACGAGATGAAACCCCGCCGTTTCCCGCCCAGGATGCCGGGTCCCAGGATGTGAGCTTGAAGGCCGCTGGCCTCGGACGGATACCATTCTGAGGACCATATCCCAGAATGCCAGCGTTGGATGGATGGCGCCTGTCTGCAGTTCAGCAGGCAGGACGATGCATCAGGGTGGTATGAGCCGGGCTAGGGTGCCTAGGCTCCCACCCAACGTGAGCGATTCTTGTGCGTCTGTGTTTTGGTTTTTTTTTTTTGATAGTGACAATTAATATTAATGTGTAGTGAAAAGACTGTGTATTTTATAATTTGGATAAAGACATATTTTAATCGGAATGAGGGGTAGGCTATAATTTAGATAGGAAACATTAGTTTTAAATGCCTTTATTTTTAATTTTGATAATCGTGTGTTTTTGTAAATAAATAGAAATATTAGTGTAAATAAACGCTTGTGTTTTCATCACCGCCCATAAATTTCACTGTAGTATGCCAATGTTGTTTTTTTTTGTAATTATTATTATGAATATATGAGATGAGTATTGTAGGTATATTATGTAAGTATCGCTTTTCTCTCTTTGCCTCCTTCCAGCTGAGAACGGGCCCTTGTCAAATTTGGCGCCCATCGTGTCGGCATTGCTTGACAAAGCATGCTTTGTCAATTTTGGCGCCGCAACTAGGGCCCTTAGTGAAAAAATACATCCTTAAGGGATGTATAATCACTATAAACGAACCCACGACTAATATCCCTGAGAGACAAGGAGCTGGAATGGAGGAATTATTTTGGTTTTCATTTCGTAGAGTTTTTATTTATGTATGGCATATTACTTTGATTTGTTTTGGCGGTGATGTAGAATAATTACGAATAGTTTTGGTTATTTTTCTGTAAAATAACCTGGCGCTCAAAACTGGATTGGTTGAATTAATTTTGTGTATTATTTTATAGGTGTACTGGTAGGTACTCGAAAGTAATTTGTTTGTATTGTAGTGATAACAGTTTCAAAATTTGTGTGGGAAAATGTGTAAATTTAATGTTTCAATTGTGTATAAAAATGAGATGATAGCAATTTATCTGAAATGTAAAAGTAGACTGTGTGTTATACTATATCTATGTGGGTAATATTCATTGTTGTTTTGGTTTTTTTTTATAATTAAATGCTAGTTATTTGTGAATTTAACAAAGAGTTGCGCAAGGTGTAATCGAGTTTGTGAAATGGCGCGAATGGAAATGCGCGGGGAAAATACAGACACCGTGGTAGTATTAAAGCGCGCGGTTTTTTTTTTGGGGAAAACGCGGGAAAATTGTGTACATGCGCGGAACTTAAGCATAGTTATGTATGGTGATACATGGTAGGGTATGTTTTGCAGAGTGAAAGAGAAGATGGGGTAAATGATAGGTATGTCGGCGAGGCGCTAGGTAGAAAAGAAGAATTTATAGAAGAGAGTAGAGGAAAGGGGTGTGTGTATTCAGGCAGCTTGTGTACGGGACGTGTGTTTCCCGGCAAAGCGTAGGGGCTTGATACACAGTGCGAGTTATGAGGTAGAAGAGAGTTAGAGGGATGAAAGGGCTATTCGAGCTTTGGCCTGATAGCCTGACCGCCTTGGTATAAGGGGTTGGAGTTCCCAGTGGTTGTGAAAGCCGGTTGAGGTAAAGTTGTGATGATTTGGAGGATAGAGGATGGATCAAGCAAGAGGGCTGGTCGGAGACGTAAGAGTGGGAGGTTGAGAAGTGTGCCGAGATTACCTGGAGAATACCATGAGATGTGTATTGTGAATGAGAGAACCATGTATGCCTACATACCTATTCATAAATACTTCGTTGTAAATATTGCCATTGTTTGTGTCCGAATTGTTAATTATGAGCTGAAGAACGGGTTAATATACAAATGGAATGGGTTAGAAAATGAATTGGTAAATGTTTTAAATAGTAATTGTTGGAGTACCTACCTTTCCCGTGATACACCTAGGATTGGTTTTGCTAATTGTAAAATTTGTGTTTAATTATGTGTGGATAGGCGAGAGAACAGATAGTTTTTTTTTTTTTTGGATAATTTTTTTATCAAAAGAGGGGGGTCGAGTTGATATGGGGTGGTTTTTGGCCGGTGATAAAAAAATTATCCAAAATATTGTTCGTAGTAATATTCGGTCAGTAGTAATAATAATAATTAAAATATCTAAAAATCGTGCAAACTTCGTGAAACAACGACCCAAGGCAGGTACTGGACGTGATTCCATGAATCACATGTGGTCACCATTCGTCGCCGTCTTTCGTGTCTCTCGCCAATCAACCCATAATGTTATGTTATAGGTCAGAGTGTGTGTTTGTTTGTATGTACATTGTAATCTAGATGTAAACGTTCCTGTAGGTAGGTATAATATCAAAGGTGATATGAAATACTGCCTACACGAACGTAGATACCAACATACATACACTCTCCTTACATTGTAACTAGTATGTAAGTGCTAGTTAGGTTGTCAGTATAGATTGGGGTTTTGTTTGAAAATGGGGGGGAAAAAAAAAAAAAAAAAAAAATGAACCGTTATACTGTGGTGAAATTGGACACTTTTTTTTATTTAATTATGAATTGAACTAATCGTGTGAGATGTGTTGCGTGGAATACGCTGGTTGTCTGCGAGTAAAGTACCCGGGCATACTAGCTAGTAACGCCGTATGTCCGGGGTGAAGATGCAGAATGAAGGTAAAGGGTGTGGTGTGAAGGTAGAGAGCGTGGGGTAGCATCCCCCAAGCGGGTCGTCAGCGGAGACCGCCGACCGCCGAAAACATTACCCGCCAGGCCTCCGTGGAGAACGTTGCTCCCGCCCTTGTGTGGCGGAGCCAGCAAGATGGGACCCCGCGGTTTCCCGCCCAGGACGCCGGGTTCCACAACATTACCCGCCAGGCCTCCGTGGAGAACGTTGCTCCCGCCCTTGTGTGGCGGAGCCAGCAAGATGGGACCCCGCGGTTTCCCGCCCAGGACGCCGGGTTCCACAACATTACCCGCCAGGCCTCCGTGGAGAACGTTGCTCCCGCCCTTGTGTGGCGGAGCCAGCAAGATGGGACACCGCGGTTTCCCGCCCAGGACGCCGGGTTCCACAACACTACCCGCCAGGCCTCCGTGGAGAGCGTTGCTCCTGCCCTTGTGTGGCGGAGCCGACGAGATGAAACCCCGCCGTTTCCCGCCCAGGATGCCGGGTCCCAGGATGTGGGCTTGAAGGCCGCTGGCCTCGGACGGATACCATTCTGAGGACCATATCCCAGAATGCCAGCGTTGGATGGATGGCGCCTGTCTGCAGTTCAGCAGGCAGGACGATGCATCAGGGTGGTATGAGCCGGGCTAGGGTGCCTAGGCTCCCACCCAACGTGAGCGATTCTTGTGCGTCTGTGTTTTGGTTTTTTTTTTTTTATAGTGACAATTAATATTAATGTGTAGTGAAAAGACTGTGTATTTTATAATTTGGATAAAGACATATTTTAATCGGAATGAGGGGTAGGCTATAATTTAGATAGGAAACATTAGTTTTAAATGCCTTTATTTTTAATTTTGATAATCGTGTGTTTTTGTAAATAAATAGAAATATTAGTGTAAATAAACGCTTGTGTTTTCATCACCGCCCATAAATTTCACTGTAGTATGCCAATGTTGTTTTTTTTTGTAATTATTATTATGAATATATGAGATGAGTATTGTAGGTATATTATGTAAGTATCGCTTTTCTCTCTTTGCCTCCTTCCAGCTGAGAACGGGCCCTTGTCAAGCTTCAAAATAAAATCATCATCAACAAAAAAAATGACAATGACAAATCAACAACACAAAATGTGGAAAAACTTCATTACTGTCTTTTTATTTCCGTTTACAGGACATTCGAAAAACTTACGGAAAATAGTGGGAGACCAATTCTAGTCCAGGTACTCAACGGAGTAAACATATTTTCAATCAACATCTTAGCAGGAACCCTTCCTCCATTATATACCTACCCATGTTTTTTTTATATATGTTTGTAATATTGATTTATTAATATTGTGTTTGGTACCTATGTTTTGTTTTGTTATGATATTGTACCTATGTAAAAAAAAAAAAATATTGTGTAAAAGGCTAATTAGCCGTAAACAAATAAATAAATACTGCAAAACAAGTCACTATGGATTCGGATCATCTCATCATCGGAAAACTTTACGTCTTTCATATCTCGTTTTGACTAAGTAAAGTAAAATAATCTGAGAAGGTTTATATTAAGCTATTAAATATGAAACTTCGTTGGGATATTTATTTATTTAAACACATCGACAATTTATTCCATTTAAATAAAATCAAACTGTACATAAAAAAGAACAAATCACATATTACTCATCCACAAGTATTGACAAACTAGAAAATTAACAACATCGCAATAATTCTTCTTCTCAATTATCTCATTTCACCTAAGCACAACATTAGTGAAAAAATCTTCCAAACAATTCATACAATACACAAAAAATAATATTAACAACGAATTAATAATAATAATAATAATAAAAATCTTGATTGCACAAAAAAACAAACATTATTAAATCACAAACATTGCAGAACCAGACAAATAAATTTGTGCAATGGGCGAGTTTATCGCAGAAGCGCGATATCTTCCAACTAACCCATTCCGACCCGAACTAACCCGAATTCCAGAAAGCAATAATTCATCGTATATCGTTATTAACTTCTACGTAATCATTCAATAAAAAAATAAATGATATTCCAATAAATTCGAGTTTATCGGTAGGCCTGGAAATAGAATCTCGGCCTCGTGAACAAAGGGTCGGTGGTTCGATCCCAGGTGCCGGCAAACTCCCCTTTCACGACACAACCTTTAAGTAGCTTATTGTGAAAGGTATATAAGGTAGTATTTGGGTTTATAACAAAACCCAGAGACATCTTTTTAAATAATAATAAAAATAAACAAGTTCTCCATTATATTACATAAAATACTGAAAAATCCTGTGTCCCCAATCAAAAAAAGGTATCTCGCTCTTTTCTATATGTTTTCGAGCATCTTGGAAAAGGCAAAGGTGTTTGTCAGATTCGTGTACACAATAAGACTCATCGTGAATGTCGTATTTATTTATTGGTACAGAGAGGAAAACCCGCATGCTTATTATTTATTTATTTTATTCTTCACTGTAAATTGGTTACAATATTTCAAGTCAATACAAAGTATCATAAAAATATCAGTTATACAATTTAATGTACAGAAGGTGAGTTTATCGCTTAAAAAGATGTCTTCCAAATAATCTGGTTATTAAAATTACATGTAGTTGGTCCGCTGGCCACCCCACTTGTGAGAGATACCATGATGTTATAGTAAAGTACATTAAAAGAATTGTTATTATATTAACTATCAAATTATGTAGATTTTAGACATTTTCATCAAAATATGTTGTATATCTATCTGTCTTTAGTATGATATTATTATCTTTCACAAATGGGCAGTCAAAAGTGGATTCACTGCACGTAGATATTACACATTCAGGACAGATTGGCATACTTATACGAAAATTATTTGAAAATGAAGAAATGAAAATGAAAATCTTTTTATTTCCCTCCTTACAATACATTAACAATTGACAAATATCGCAATATACATTATCAAGGACATCACACGTATGGTCTTATTATCACAATAATATAAATATTGAATGAAGCAGGGGCTATTTTTTACCTGAAACTCTAAGACTTTAAAGGTAAAAGTTAACGTTAAAATGTAAAAAAGCCGATAACTGTAACTGAAAGATAATTTCAACTGGGTCTCAATTTTACTCAGAGTTAAATTGTAAGTCTTTAATTCTCTTCATAGCTAAATTTTAACGCATTTTTGTATCAATGTACATATATTCATATTGTTAATAAATATGATTCTTGTAATATATATTTCAGACGCAGTTTATTGGCTTCATAAAATCTCGCATCATGCTTGTTCGCTCAATTCCACGAATTTGTGAGATATAAAATTTATGTATATTGGTTATAATTTGCAATTTAGTTGATGCCAAATTCTAGTTTTCAGTTCAAATACTGACTGTAATAATACAATATTACTTTCGTGGAACCTAATATTTGTATCATCATGACATGAGTACATTAAAATGCGATGAACTTGCGATGAAACGAGTACATAATTTCAAACAAAATAGATCGTTTGATCAGTGACTCCATTGAAGCCTTTGAAAACTGTATAGCAATTTATTATCTGTCCATCAATCGATAAATGATCCGATTTATTGCTGTATTGACACCATCCCGAGGGAATGACTCTTTGCGATGAAAGGCTAACTCTGAACCGAGTGGAATATTAAATTCTGAGTTTCAAAAGGTAAAATTAATACGTGAATCAGACTACAAAGAGATTCATTTGATATTCTCGTTTGTGTCGATAATATTATTATCATTAGATCAAAGAAGATGTCATTTGCTTGGTAAATCAAAGAATCATTTGGAATGCGAATATAAACATTCTTATTAAACTTTATTTCTCCCGGCTAAAGGGACATCGAAGGAGTGCGATATAATGTCTTTTATCATAGTCAAAAAAATTCCAAATGTGGAAATTATGGCCGGCCAGCCCTTAAGGCTGGTCACATTATTCAAATTTATAAGTGCAGAAATTCAATGAGAGAATTGGTCCCCAGACTTTAGAGACACCAGCCAGCGCTCTCGAAGAAGACCACCAAAAAGATGAAAAGATAGTCCTATTTTACCAAGTCATAGATTTATCACAATTTTAATACTGAAACAAAACCGTTTTTTTATATATATAAAAAGATATATCTGGGTTTTGTTATAAACCCAAATACAACCTTATACACCTTTCACACTAAGCTAAAAGCTTGTGTCGTGAAAGGGGAGTTTGCCGGCACCTGGGATCGAACCCCGGACTATATGTAACTATTAAATTTAAAGTATAAATAAAGACTCAATTGAATGTCCCTCCACGAAAAGTCTGTAGTAAATTGAGAAAGATTTTATTAGAAATGAAAGGAAACCAAAGTACGGAAATATAATTAAAGATTTGAAGAAAATCTCATTTGGAAGTTAACTACAAATGTCATTTGGAAGTTAACTACATATTGTGTTTTTTTCAATTATCTTGAAATGGACTTCCAACAAGTACCTTCGGTCGACAACATTAATGTTTTGAAAATCTCATTTTCAGGTTAATGAAATATTTTATAATGATTACAAAAAGTCACGTTTATTTATTTATTTTTATTTGATTAAAGGGGCTTAAAAGACTGAGAGATTCATTTGTGATTATAAAAACAAAATATCTAACAAAAATTTCCAGGGGCATGGAGAAAATTCATTATCCAAAAGCAGGGCGCACGTGCCCTTGTAATAGCTGCAACCTCAATTATTAATCAACAATCATAATAACAATACTTCTGTATTGTATACTGTTCGGAAAAATAATATGGACTGCATTCGAAATTAGTATAGAACAAATAAATGATAATATAGAACAACTTAATGATAATGGATCCTGTTCGGAACAACCGCAAATCTATAAACACGCCACTACATGTGTAATTAGTATTTAATGACTGTGAATAGAAATGCTGAGAATAATTCGCTGTATCGGCGCAATACAGTCAAGACTGAAAAAATGCACGTTTTAAATTACTTGTTCAAACATTATTTGATTCACCGTGTGGAATAAATCTAGCAATGTTTCCTTATTTAATTTGCACTGTCACATTACTTTTTAACTTATTCTTCAACGAATCAAGTAATACCATTCAGAATTCAAATGCAAATGTAGAGGTGGGTAAAAACACTCTGGGTTAACCCCAAAAAATGAAAAAGACAAGTTGGTTTAGCGACATGTTAGCAACCCGTAGAAATAAGAAAAAAAACAAACTAGAAATGTATTGTTATGGAAGCAATGACTGAAATGAATAAAGGATCTAGAGAAGCATTGTAATAAAACTTTCTGCAGTAATATAGAGAGCATTCAAGCCGAAAACCAAAATAATGAAATCTTAAAGTGATGCTTCAAAACCACAAAGTGCTGGACGGATGCAGAGAATATTTCAGAGAATTGGTCAAGTGCCCGATTCAGGAGAGAGTAAATAGAGAGAAATATCCACCTCAGAAATGCAAATAGATCCTTCTACCTTAACGGAGACTGTAATTGGGATGAAACACCTGAAGAATAACAAATTCCCTGGCATATATGTAATATACCATCTAAACTTATCAATTGTGGTATGGAGTTGGCTAAGACGATACATGAACTGCTAGTAATAATATGGAAATAAGAAACAATTCCTGAAAAAGTAAAGCGTTGGAGTCGTTTCACCTGCAGACAAATAAGGCGCAAAACAGATTTTTAACAAACTACAGAGGTATTGCTTCGCTACCGAATTGACCAATTAAATTTTCTCACTACGAGTAGTATAAAAAACAGAGGAGATTAATTTTCTAGGAGACGAAGATTGATTGTCGAAAAGCAAGTAATTCTTCGTTCAATGATTCATACAATCAAATGGGGTAGCTGGCAAACCAGCAGCGTATAATAAACTTACAAATAATCATCTCCACAACAATAAAAATTTGGACGTTCAGAATAGGCGGCATGCCATGTCACAAAATATTGAAAATGTGAAATACATATACGCGCTGAAAACTTTATTTTATGATTATTTATTTATAAAGTAAATTTGAGATCGCACCGTATTGTAGTCATACAATAGAGTAAACACAAATGTGTAGTGTCTAGAACAATGTATAAAGATACATTTATATAATATTTAGATATTATACGAGTATATAATATATATACATTGAGTCACAATGGCACGGCGGCGGCGGCGAGGGGCCATTCTAGTTAATTAATAGGTGGGTAGGAGCATACAGCTACAAGTAAGGAAATGTCCAACAATATCCTGTGACAGATGCGGACATTCTGTGGCCCACTCCCGGCCACAAATAGACATATATATATAAAGACATAACATCATTTGTATGTATATATTGCACGTTTTGATACAATACCGCAAACTGTTCAAAATGCTCTTGATACAATAGTAACGTCACATTACACATCGCACCATCGATTTCTTTCACTAAGAATTCATGAATTTAACTCTACCTACCTACCTACCAAACAATTACGGAGCATCACACGAGTGGGGTAACTAGCAGACGCAAGTAATAAACATGCAAGCTGTCCTCTTTGCGCAAAAAAACAAAAACATTCAGCTTTGAAACTTTAGGAAGAGCCAGAAACCTATTAGGTATTTACCGAGTGCTCCAAGAGGTGTATAAAAAATCTATTATATAACATAGGTATATAATAGATTTTTTATACACCTTTCGCAATGTAATTCAGAATTTATCATATGTGCATAATACCCCAATTAAAGATGCCTTTCGCATATAGTTTCAAGAATGCCAGCCTTTTACATGACGTGAATGGTTAATTGGACAAAAAAAAAACGAAATATCCATTCAATGCAAATGTCCATCATTTGTCATTTGTCCATCGAGTCAAAAAATCAAACGCAATCTATAATTAATATAAAATAACATAGATATAAGCTTTCTGATACGCACTCTTTGGGGTTTCGTTTATAAATAATCAAAATTATCGAAACATTTCACATGAATGATATTCTGGGATCTTCACGGATAGAAAGTTTCGATATTAGTCGTTCAAATACACAATTAGGTAGTTGAGTGTCCCTAAGCAAGAAAAGTTATGTATATTCCTCAGTATTATTAAGCGACTGAATTCAAAATGAACAGGTGAATATACCGCACCGTACAGTATGCATGTGACTGAGATATGCAAATTTCATTACCGGTACAAGATTTCCATATTAAATATACTTCTTCCATAAATGAATTTATTCGGAGCCCGGATTACACGATGAAATCTCGATAAAGGAAACCATGAAGAGATAAAGCAAGACATTTCCCAAGAGGATTACATAGAAAAAAAAGAAGGCTGTTGAACTTTAACGTATAAGAAATGAATATTATTATTATTGAGAAACGAACTAATCGACGAGCATAAGATATCAAAAGGAAGACTTAACACAGCTGATATTGCTTTTGTGTAAGTACATTTCATGAAGCGCCTGGATTATGAAACTCATCCTAGTCTCGTGGGCGATAGAGCGAAAAGTTAGTAGTTAAATTTCTTATAAATACAATGTAATTTCAATTATCGTAATTTTTTAAAAATATATTTTGAAAAACAATGTCAAAAATATTTTGATGCGTGTGTGTGAGATCGTCCTCATGAAACACAAGCGTCAATGTCTAAACATCTAGAACTTATTTTCGACGAATAAAAACTGCATATTATTCTATCGATGGGCTAGGTCTACCATATGCAAAGGCATGAGCCAAGCGTCTGCCCGACTGTGCATAGAGAAATGAAGTAAAACTCTCTAGTAAGATGGCAGTTCGAAAATGGACTCGTTTAGAGTTGAAGTTAATCTATTCGCTCTCAGTTTCATGGGGGATATTTAAAATAGGTTAAAAAAAGTTCGGTGGAGAATCGTACACAGCACAAAAGAAGGATTTTACGAGTTTAAAGTTTTAGCTTCAATGATGGAAATTGAGTATCCGTTAAGCGTAGTAGTGACATTTCAGATACCAATTTTCATGTCTGGCAGAAAGCCAGTGATCTCCCTACTTTCCTAGACACTATCATCTGAAAGCAAAAGCCATTTTATTTAAGACTTTTGACAGTAATTATTATACCAACATCCAACCAACCGACGGGATGGCAACAAGATTGTATCAAACAGTTTTTATTATAAAATAATAGATGCTCGTACATAGTTATATTTTATGCAGAGTTAAAATTAATTAGTTATACTATCTCGACTTATCCCAGAAGTTGAGTTCATCCTTTTCATGCCAATATGCTCAATGTTTTTTTTTCCTTTTACTCCCTTATATTTTTGACACTAATTCATGTTTTTTTTCTGTGTGTTGGACAGGTAGGTAGGTTAGGTTAATTAAGTTAATGACAGTTAATCTGGATTGTTTATAAAAATATACTAACTAATTATTACTATTGTAAGTACAGATAACTGTTATTCTTTTTTATATTGTTTTTTTTATTATTGTCTAATGTGGTAGCTTTTTTTATCATGTTACTATTCTTTTATTTAAATCTGACAACCTTATGGGCTTCAAACTTAATATGAATTTTTAATTTGTGTGCACTTATGAATAGGGTGATATATTGATACCATTTTTTGTTTGCATTGTTTGTTTTTATGCATATATATATATATTGTCTGTAGTGTGCTGTTGATGTGAAATAAATAAATAAATATAAAAAATAAGACGCTCAGGATGATGGCACGCCTTATCGCTGAAGCATGGATGTTAATTGTCTTGACTTGATGTTTTACGAACACGTTCCTTTTACAGGACACTCGAAAACTTTAGAAAAGAGTTATATACCAAATCTTTTTTTAAGTTTTAAAATAAATGTTTACAAAAAGTAGTGTTATGCAGCAATATTCCAAGTCATATAAACTTCAAAAGGAAATACACCATGTTTTACACCAAGTCAACAATAGGATCTGCACGGGTTACGAATTGTAATGCAGATCTATGTATGGCTAGATCTAGCTCCTCAAAAAACATTGACATATTGATACCTTTAGCTCATCTTAACTTACGTAAAGTTTTTTTTTTATATAATCTACATAATTTTTTAATACATTAAAAAAATGTGCGTGAGGGGTTGTCCGTTGCCTGCACAAGTATGCGAGTATTGTGTTTTTATGTGTGTTTGTAAACTAAAAAATAGAAATAATTTGAACTATCGCATTGTTTTTGAATGGCAACTGAGTGAAGTGTTCTTGTATCTTTCATTTTGATGTTGTACCTACAATGTTTTGTGTTTCGAATTTGAATAAATAATTAACATATTTCAACTGTAATATATCAAGTCTGAATATCATATATATCTAGTTTCTACACGTGTTAAGGGTTTCTCGATCCTATTATTGTTTATACTAGCGCTATGTCACTTATATAACAAATAAAACGACATATTACGGAAACAAACTCTTAGGAACAATAATTACAGGTTCTAGTGTCAATATCAATCTAATAAATGAATAGATTATTATGTTATTGCTGAAGTGTACCTAATTGTTTGGATGTAAAACTGTTGGAATGTTTTTATCGTTTATATGTTTATATTTATATGTCTTCAATCTGTTGTGTACCATATTGAACTTAATTAATAAATATGCTTTTGATAGCCTTAAGCTCGATGAAAAATTATTAAAAACGGGAATGTCGGTAAAACTACCGCGTTTCCTTCTTCCTGCTTCCTTTACAAAAGGTGCGAGATAATTAAAAAAATACGTTGATAAAGATAATGAGACAGTCAATTAAATAAAATTAGCTATGGATTTCGAAAATCAATAAAGTGAGAGTGTCATTAAGTAATTTGCAAAGGAAGTGGTCGTTAGGCTGATGATAGAGTCTCGGACTTACAATTGTGATCTCAGATTTTATTTCAATTACTGCCGATTTACTCTACCTTCATGACACAAATATATTGCATACTGAGAGATGTATAATTATTTTTCCGTCATTTACACTCTCACGCTAGTACAGGAAAAAAACAGTCATTGCGCCGATTGCCGAGAAAAATAAAACAATATAATTGAGTTAATTGGGATCAAAAATGGGAAAATATAAAACCGAAGTTTTTTTCAGGTACGTGGAAATATTTTATGTTAGGATTTCCATAAAGTTTTATTTTGAAAATTAGTTCAATATCACACAAATACAGAGCTTCACAATTAAACCCAAACACATCCAAATAAAATTTATAATTTTTATAATAAAATCTTTAGATATTTTCCAATTAAAAAAGTTTCAAAAATATATTACACTAATTTTATTTTCATTTCATATTTAGATAAGAGGCTGTCTAATTATAATGTACTACAGTTTTATACCTTCCTGTTTCTATCCATAACATAGAGTTTGTTTTAATTCAATATTTCGACAAGAAGATCTCTACTTAGTTTTTAGCCTTCCCTGCAGTGTGACCAGATTTGGTAGTTTCCTACTTTTTTGGTAGTTTTTGAGGCATTGGCAACAATGTTTAGTAGACTTTAACAATAGTCGGTACAAATACCTGGTAGGTTGTAGAAAAAGGTACTGTGAAGAAATATTGTTTAAGAAAACCGAAGAGTTTTTTAAATACCTACTTCAAATTCCTATACCATTTTGAGAATTTAGTAGTTTTTGGTAGTTTTTGACTTGGCCCCATTTAGTAGTTTTTGAAAATAAAATCTGATCACACTGCTTCCCTGGTATTTTACTCAACATGGATATGTCCACTTTGATTTAATTCCTAAAAACATCTTTTTGTTTTACTTTGATCTGTACCTACCTATCTATGATAATAGAATTAAGATAAAGGAAATGTAGATTCCTAATAATTTATTGCAAAAGAAAAATTAATATATTATTATTAATTATTACTCGAATTAAAATAATATTATTATTAATATTGGTGGCATTTACAATGTGATAATTTCGCGACATGATTAATAGAAACCACTTTTCTTACTATGTTTTTAAATTACCACTACTAATTTTAATTTTGCGACCGGTTTCGACATGTCAGTGTCATGACGAGCACTTAAAATGACATTCTGAATTGTAGTTATTCATTTGAATATATAGAATTAATAATAATTACGCTTACTGAAAATACTTCGAAGAATTCGGTAACATTAAGAGTGCTTACAAATACTTACTGTTTACTTATTCAGAAATCATCTTAAAGATAAAGAGAGAGGAAAATAAGTATATTAGTCAATACACTTATACAAATTATTAAATAACTAATATTATCAAAAACGATAAAATAATAATGGGAAGACGCGTCGATAAAGTTGGAGGTTTCGGAGCTTAGCCTGAAGGCATCTGTAACAATAACAATAATGAATATGTAATTGCTCCGCTAAACGATCGATGATCAAATTGGAAATTAACATCTCAGAGCCGTTAAAATTTTCATCTAAAGCAGTAAAGAAGAAGATAAGGAGCTTAATTACACTATTAAATAAATGCTTTGAAATTTATTTTCTTCCCCAAACGAAATTTCTGCTGCTACTACTACTAGGTAGGTATAGCTTTCAGAAATATTTTTATATACATACTATTAAATAAAGATAAAAGCGCACCTTTAACTTGTGCATTATTAAGGACCAATAAAATTGATAACAAATAATAATATAACATTTACGGTTTTGTACAGGATAAACAGAGAGAACGAGTTACCAGATGGAATTTTACTTCCACACTTTTTTAGCTTCTGCATACACATACGTAGAGAATCAACTCCAAATTATTCATAAATGAGTTTCCATAGAACAATAGTATATGAAGGATTTATGAATGTACCTACATGTATTATAAAGATATATCTGGGTTTTGTTACCTAGTATGGTTTAATTATTTTATATAATAAAATATATAAAACGTTTTATGCATCTAATTTTTAAGACGTTTACATTAAGGACGCTTAAGTTTTTATATTGCTGTTCGTTTTTAAATTTTTGTAAGTTGCTCGTATACATTTGATTTCTTACGCACAATTGTTACATTTTATATAATTGAGATGGGTTCATTGATATTATTTAGAATTTCTTTAAAATACCAAGATGATAATATACAGCTGGTTTTGATTGGTGTGCCGATCTATATAGTTCGGATACATCGAACCGAATGACCAATCATATCGCATATTGAACAAGGCAAATAGATGAGCTTTGAACTTATTGCTAAACCTGTTGTCTGGAATAATTTGTATCCATCTTCTATTTTCATCCATCACCACTCCGTTTGGAAGCACATACACCCTAGAGGACAGGAGATAAAGTACAATAGTAAAAAAATATATGAGTTGAAAGTTTTTTGACAATAGACGCTTCATCCATGTCCAAATGGATTATCCAGGAAAATACTCATTTAGATTGAATTTTCATAGAGCTGTATTTTTCAAATAAATTTATGAATAATAATACAATGGTTAGATAAAAAAACGTTTTCAAAACGTGCACCACAAAAAACTCTACTCAATTAATGGATTTATTTACTTAGTGATAATCATATAAATATTAAATATAATCATAACAAAATTACTGAAACTGATTAATTTAAATAAAATTCTTCTTCCTCTTCTCTTTGGGCAATTATTATTCCCACATGGTGGTGGGGTCTACCTTCCTTGTCTCGTTTCGCCATTTGGTTCTGTCGAGCGCATCCTCATGGAAAACATCGCAGTTCCGCATTTCTTGTATCACATCTTCACGCCATCTACGCTTTGACCTTCCTTTTGGTCTCTTGCCGGTAACTTCGATACATTGAGCTTTATGGCCTACATACTCAGGTATATAGACCATAACATGAATATACAATTATATCACTTAAATATCCATTATAACATCATGTTTAAGTTATTTAAAATCTTCAATTTAGCGACAACGTAATAATATGTCACCTATCCGCCATGCCCTCGTAGTCAGATTGAAACAATAAGCCACATTGTGGAGGACTGCTATATATATATATATAGAGCAGATTCATTAAATGACGTTAAGGATAATTGAATATTATAATAACTTGGATGTGGAGAACTAGAGCGAAGAACTCAATGCACAGATGTCGCTTGCATATGATGATGATATGAAACAGAAACGCGGCTCTGTATTATGTCATTGTAAAATTATAATAATAGTCTATAAATCTATGTTAACATTTCATACTTACATTGAACCAGATATTGACAACGGTGGCTTGTCTCAGGTATTCATACTGAGTAGGCCCATCGTCAGTTATTGATGGGCATATAAATAAGAAGTTGAATAAATATTTTGTAGGAATAGGTGTGATACGCACACAAAAATATTTCTATTTCAGCTTAAAAGTTACATTAAAATAATAAATCACAAAATAAAACATACAAAAACAATGACCTTTTTCACACTGTCCTGGGTCTGGGTGTTACATATATATGTGTATCGTCGCGTTAGTACCCATAATACAAGATTACATCTTAATTTGAGACTAGCTCATCTGTGTGAATTGTCTATGCTAGTAACTAATTTATAACAACAACAAAAATTGACAATTTATTTAAAATAAATGCGCCATCTTGCGGAAAAATCACCGAAAGAGTCCATTTAAGAATAAAAAAACCTCCCGAACAATACAGACTTTACTAAAAATTTATTAATTAATATAGATTGGGTGCAGTCAGAGGGCGTAAAAGAAACCTCAAAGAAGAAGATAATATTGATGTTTAGTTTGTAAATCAATAAAGATTAACTTATAAATATGATTTTCGATCATACACTTAAGGGACTAATAAACATTCTAAAAGCATTTATAAATTACTTTAATACTCTTGATCACTAAGCAAGACGACTTAACCAGGGATGGGTAATCTATGACGGCTTAAGTATAAATATTAAACTTATATCTACTAGTTATGTTATAGATAATCTAAAAAGACATCATTTTATGCTTACGACCACATAAATCGATGTCGAAACTACGTCTCTTTGGTCATTTGTCACACGATTGTGGATGCTTTGCTATGAAATTATAAAATCAGTCGTTTTTGATAAACAATGACTTCATCGACATCAACATTGTGTCCACAAACCACCACGCCATTTACCACTAGGAAGAGAGCCAGTCGATTTTTTTTAATGAAAGCGCGTATATTCGCAGTTTCATAATAATAAATAAGTTACAATTCAGGAAGAACAGCATACTTCGTTGCTACTAAATGTTTCCATTCACAGGTCGGTGTTCAAGTAGTAGTAGTTCGTAACGAAAATTAAGATGAATGTTTATCTAACACAGTGGTTCTTACCTTGGGTTCGATCGAACCCCAGTCTTGGGGGTTCGGTGAAAATCATTTCAAAGGCAAGATAGTTTTGCGAGTTGGTAAAAGAAAAAGTACTCTGATAATTCCTTCAAACCGCCATCACAAGAAAAACAATGTTGCCAGTTTATTCTAACAATCCAAATATTACATCTGGCAACACTAAATTTTATTTTTCAAATTAGGAGGGGTTTGGTGAATGCATATGTAACTGGTGGGGGTCGGTACCCCCAAAAAGGTTAAGAACCACTGATCTAACACATTGATTTTGAATGATAGAAACGTCCTTCGTCTTTCAACCTCTATTTGGCATTATGGGTTGACAATGTTCCTTCAAAGACAGAAGATGTCTCAGAAATGCACAGAAAATTCACACAGATCGAGCTGGTCCCAAACTAAGAAATGAATATTGTATTATGGGTACTAGCGCGACGATACACATATATACAATGCACTAAACACATATGTACAGACCCAGGTCAATTTGTAAAAGGTCATTCTTCATTTTGCCCTAGCCAGGAATCGAACCCGGGACCTCGTGTCTCAAAGGCAAGAACGTTACCTCTGTGCCACACCGGCCGCCATAAAAGTAGAAGAAAAAACATTGTTTTAAATTTCGACTATTTCTACCTACACCATTACGATATCTTCCACAAAAGAGATAGTAAGCTTCTATCGGCATGGTGAAGACAATCAGCGTGCTATTGAAATGCCGTCCGCTGGCTACCCTCTTGTGAGATATGCCATGAGGATATTAATAGAAGTAATGAATGACATTACTTTATTTTCCTTTGTTTCGAACATAACATTTCTCTTTAACAAAAACATTTGGTTAAAAACTATGCAATATGTGAAATCCTATTCGATTTTGGTCGGATTACAGATACATCGCTTACTCATAGGTACTTTCCATACAAACAGTGAATGCAGCTTCCATTCGGGGCTTACCTGTAACAAAAAGAAAACATAATATAATTTGAATAAAGTTCTTTTGATCAATTTTAAAACACTACGATGACTTTTGTTTTGTGGGTATGTTGTGTGATGCTGGGCAGGTGTATAATAATACACTAATATTATGAATTATACACAATATATTAACAATTTAACAAAGGTATTACAATTACACAGCGAGAGAGCGTGCGTACTGTGCAAGAAGCAGATAATCAAAGAGGCCGTATCGCTCCTCACAGTCCCTTTTATAACCAGCCTACTACATAGATTGTAGTGTTGCCATCATATAAAAATACCACAACTTTAAAAATAAGGATAGTCATCGAACTCACTGTTTTACAAAATTAAATAATATAATCATGAAGAATAATTCATATTACAAGAAATGGATAGTTACATAGATATCTTCCACAAAAGATATATCTAGTTAGGTATGAAATTTTATTTTTTGTATATACTTACTGACATACAAAAAGCTTAGGAAGGAATAAAGTTTCAACCTTGTCTATAAGCCTGTGGATAATACTGTGAGTAAAAATGACACAAGAATAGGTACCTATATGGAAGAATTAAATCTATGGTAATTTCATTTTTTATCTTCATTTGTCATAATAATAAATCTAAAAATGAACATATTATTTGCCATTACTACTACTGCTACTATACCACCACATGTAACAACAAACGAGCTGCAGGTAATAAACATGCAAGTTGTCCTCTAATAACAACAAAAAATAAGACATTCAGCTCTGCCTCCCCCAGTTCCCTGGCGATTTTGGACATCAGACTACTGGATGTCCATACTGATGACGGAGGCAGAGCTGCTTTGTAGGATGCAGGGGACCGGAAAACTGGGAAAATGAGGACTATGAGAGCCGACCCCAAATAAATGGGATAAAGGCGAGGGGGAAGAAGAAGGATGGGTAACAAACCTCATCGCTTAATTTAAGATGTTAAACAAATAAATTCTACTACAAAATAAACGGGCAGTTCACTAATTTAGACAGAAACTGGAAATATGAAATGTCTTGAAAGGAGAATAAGACGTAATTGAAAACATGTTTATTTCCATCCCTAGTACAAACTCTCATTTTAAGCGCTTCAATCATTATGTTCCTTCCTCCTTTTATAAAATATATTTCAAAACTTTCTCCTCAAAAACGACGTCACTCATTAAGATACTATCAGTAAATTCGGCACAATTTTATAATAATTAATTTAAAACAATAGAAATCAAAATCTAATTAAGTACTAATCTTTTGTTTGGGAACAGATTAATAAAATTTGTATAAAGTAATGAGAAGACGATAATCGACTGACTCTCTTTGATACAAAATTAAAATATTTATAATGGCAAAACATTGAATGGACATCTATAATCGACATACATAATATTATTACCTACCTAATGTAATGTGGTATGTAGATTTTGTTATAATAATGTGATGCAAAATGCAATAGAGCGCCTGTGTTCAGTGAGATACGATAACGCTACTTGTGTTAGCTAGATTGCATACCGCACAGGCGAGGAGAAAAGAAACCACTTACCAACTTGGGAAATGCATTCACCTTGATAATAGCACACACAGTTTATTATAACTGCACTCACTGTATGAATAACAATGTGGAGCACCTACCTCCGTTAGTTTAAAACATATTACAAACACCCATACAGTAATGCCAACTTAATGTAAGGGCATATATGTATGTATAAGAAGAATACACACATATTATTCAAAAATTAAATATCTTTAAAACATATTACATACACCCATACAGAAATGCCAACTTAATGTAAGGGCATATATGTATGTATAAGAAGAATACACACATACATCACTCGCCGCAAAGGTGAAAACTGTCAAGGTGAGTGATGTCAATTTTTGAAAATAAATAAATAAAAAAAAAAAAAAAAAAAAAAAAAATATTATTAAAAAATTAAATATCTTTAAAACATATTACGTACACCCATACAGAAATGCCAACTTAATGTAAGGGCATATATATGTATGTATAAGAAGAATACACACATATTATTCAAAAATTAAATATCTAGTAAAATTATAAATTAAAAGGGAATACATCCCATTTTATCTCTAACACATTTTTTTCGATTATGAAACTTATTAATAATTTAATTCTCTTTAAATTTCCTTTGCAAATCATTACAGCTTTTGGCCAATGCGATGTGCAATAAATGCTTTCCACCATTCCTTATCAAAAAACCTAAATTAAAAAGATGATGCAGGAAAATAACATAGCTCTTAGTGCGATTGGCTAAAGATAAATAGATTTCACGATTAAGGCCAATAAGCCCTTTGTGCTGCCCACTCCATATTGCGTTACTTGTGCAAGCTTGAAAATCGGATAACTGGAATTGTTCATATTTCTCCACAATCGAGGTGATTGGTGGGTAAGTCTTTCAAAGTATTGCTGTTTCGGTTCGGAAAATAACATTGGGCAAATTAATTTTAATATTATGATCATTGAAAGACACTCTTTTTTCGAATAACGTGTTCTCCATAGATTAAAGAGCTAAAAGAGAAAAAAGGTTTTGAATGCGTTTTCTTAATTTTCAACAGTTCATTGCTACGGGGATAGTGACTTGTGTGAATTATAATTACAAAAAAAATAGTTAATAATTAATGATAATTTAAAATTAATATCATCCTGCATTTAAATGGCAACACTTTATTTAAGTTCAATTTATAAATTCATACTTCTTTAAGATTCTCCGAGCAGCATTCGTTGGTGAAAGGGAAATTCCACTTGGTTTCCTTTTCTATATGATATTAAATTGTCATAGATAACACCAAAAGAACAAACTTATAATTATCTACTACTGTACGTTTATCAAGAGTTATTTTTTTCACATTTTCTGTGAAGCAATCAATGTTAAAGCACTATCCTTCACGTACGGTGACAGAGAATTTACACAGTGCACAGGAAACCTCTTCTTACCCTTATCAATTCTAGGATCTTTGACTCTGGTGTATTTCCTTTGCCTAGTTAGATAGCTGTGAGTTTCTTTATTGAAATTGACTAAGAAAGCTTTTGGTAGACCATCTTTGTCTGCTGATGTAAATAATGTCTTTCAAAGTAAACACGCCGTTATTTCATACACTTTGACGATTTTAGTTAGTCGGTCTAGATTAAATACTGATTTCAAGATCTTATACATTGCTCTTTTCACTTAATATTATTATTCGGGACTGCATTGTTGCCATAAAAGTTTGCAAAAGAATATGCTGGATGAAACACAAGTATTAAATATTATTTTTTGCTTACTATCTCAGATATAGTAAGTGTTTTAGTTTAGACGTTTCGTGATCTCACATTATGTCACAACCAGAATATAAAAATAAACATACACTGCCAACAAAGATATAATTTTCATCATGATTAACTTTTATGATACATACATAATTATAAGCGTCAACATAATTTACGAGTTGACTCATTAACTCATTAAATACAGCCTGTAAAAAAGTTTTAACGTTGATTTTATATCTTCAGTAAAAGAGTCGTAACTGCGATGATTACGAAATGTTTTTCTAGTTTGTCGGTCGGTTCCTGGTTGTAAAAAGTTTCACAATAAATTTCAATTAAGGATTATGTATATACGGGCGTTAGAATTTTCCCATGAAAAAAGGAAAAAGCTACGTATAAATACAGTAGTGCCCTATTTCCTCTCGACAAATAAAATAGGTACTATTCACTATTCCATAACAGAATTGTTCGATAGCTAACGTGTAAAGTTTCATACTCACTAGTACTCGTATGTAGAAGTTTACTTTCATATTGAATTCAATGAATAGTTAATACGGTATGGGTGTACTTTCTTGCACAAATGTAATACGAACTGTTTCCAATCATCATTTTTTTAAATTTTCAAAAGCAATGCAACTACCTTATACAAAATGAAGAGAATATTGTTCATGTATGTAAAAAAATATTTAATTGTAACCACATATTCGCATAATTTATTTAAAAAAGACATGCTTTATAGAATAATAATATAACTGTTCAAATGTTTTGTGATTAACACTGTGGAATTCCAGATTTATTATTAATTTATCCAAAATAAAAGAAACATTGTATTTTCTACTCAAAAAACTGTATTTATTTAGCTATAAGGTTTTCGTAACTACTTGCTACATCATTAGTAACAATACTAAACTAACATTTAGTACCAAAGCATAACAATACAAACAAATAAAAACATATAAAACAAAATTCAAATCAAACAATTGGTAAACCGTTCATACAGTACCTACCTACATGTTTACAAACAAACAATAATTAGGTTTCAAAACAGACGAATCAACAAACGAATTCGTCAAATAAATTATTATTATTATTATTGGATCACTTATATTGCGCTGTTTTTGTAATGAAATCACTTCAAGAGCGCATTCACAATATTATTTGTCACTTTAATTTATTTTTATTACTTTTAAAATACAAATCATGTAAACTATTTTTCTTGTCACAAATTTTAGGTATCAGATTTAAATTTTATTATAATTTATCACTTAATTTTAAGAAACAAACACAAAAAACAAAACTATCAAATAAAAAAACACTTTATTTTGGTCGGAAAATAAAAATAAATAAAAACTTAATCGATAAACTATTATTATTTAATTAAAAAATTGGAGAAGTCAGGGTTCAGTCAGCTACAAGAGCGCCATCTCAAATTAAGATATTATTTTATTAGCACGCTTTGTTATTAAAAAAAAATTAAAATAATTATTATTTTTGGATTATTTTGCGCATACACACCGCACCGTCTGAAAACACGAAAGCAATTAGACTGAGACAATCGATTGAAATGTGATATTATAATTAATATCAAGAGAAATATACATCATAAAAAGTTGTGGATACCATAAAATTTTAAGAGCTATCATAGATACTCATTCAAAGATGAAAATAATAGAAACTGTGAAACCATACCATATAATATTAGATACTGTTGAAAAAATACTAAAATATATTGAATAAAAAGATTACATATTGTTCCACAAGAACTATGGAATTACTATGGAACCTTTCCTAGCCCAAGAACACCTTGCTACAGGAGGAGATCTAGACCATAGGACATGGAAAACCCTAAATCGATTGAAATCTGGTGTAAGAAACTGCCGTGACAATAGAGAACAATGGGGCTTCCTACAGGACGAATCCGGAGCATGTGATTGTGGTGCAGCACAGACCATGCAACACTTGTTGGAGTGTCCGTTGTGCCCTGTCACTTGCACTATGGAGGATATTTTTGACGCATCTCCACCTGCTGTGCGTTTTGCACAGTACTGGAGATCAGTTTGATTGGTTTTTTTCTGGGATTCGACACGATAAATAAATACTATAAATGTAACACTTAGTACTTCCACTGTGATTTTATTGGTCGCAAGCCGGCTTTCGATAGATTCCGCTCTCATCATCAGGCTGGCTTAAAGTAGCTCTTGGAAGTACTAAATAAGTGTTTAATTCATAATAATTTGACATAAACTTTCACCAAGAACCGTCGGTCAATAATATCGACTTTCACTACGGAACTGTTTCTCAAAAATGTAACATTTTTTTGTTACAACTAGTTGTAAAAATTTCAATGACCTCGATTTCTCCAAACGCACAGATTAATTTATTCTAAGAGGAAATTAGAAAGGATACTTTAGTACATCACGTAATATATTATTATAAAACACGTATAAATTTCCTAATCTATCATTAAAACAAAGTTCTGGACGAAGTGTGAGAATGTGAAGGATGAAACAAAACAAAGTTACATAGATTTATGTAGATAATGGTAGCACTAGATATGTAGGTAGTCAATTTAGACGTATTCACACACTGCGTGAATATTTTTATTTTACATTTAGCCACGGATATGATAAAACTCACACTGAATAAAATACTGCTTTTATCGTCTGTTTTTCGTAAATGATATTTTAATGGATTGGTATTTTAATTTAATGATATTTTAATTTAACTGGATTGGCCACAACATCAGGCACCCAGGACTACTCATCGCCATCGCGGAGGGTAAGACCGAGGGGAAAAATGGCAGAGGCCGACCAAGAGACGCGTGTATGGACCAACTGAAGAGGGACATGAACTGTGGCTCATACGTGGAGCTGAAAAGACTGGCTGAGAATAGAGACGAATGGAGAGGAAAGACCAAACTCGTTGCAGACCAATCCAATGGATTGTAACTCTTTATATATATTTTAATGGATATAATATTCCTATGACAATGATATCAGAACGTTAAGACTAAGAGTTAGTACGAGTTAAGAGTTTTCGATTTTCACAAATTTTGTTCCGAAGATGAACGTTTAAAAACAAAAAAAAAATCATCAATGGATTAGTATTTTTATCGCAATTAATTTTTTTCATGGTCTGTGATAATGAATGTGAATTTTATCGTACGTAAAACATTAATACTGAATACTGCAAAATCCACCACAAATCATACATTAATACACTGGGAAATGTAATTTCAACTGGTATTATATAGGGGGGTTCGGAAATTATCATAATCCGACACGTCCAGTATAAGTTTCACCACCAATACGCCGCATGAAACATTTTCTTCTTTTTTCAAGTAAGAATTAGTACGTTTCTGATCACTTTTAAAGGAGTGGACAGTAAGCAATGTACTTTTGTGATTTCTGAAGTTTTTTCATTACTGACGGAAACATTTGCTTATCGATAGGCGTTATAAATATTTAATTAAGATAAATTGACTCTTTGAATCCAGTGCCTAAGACTGTCAGCTTCCGCCACTCGATTCTGTCTAAACAAAGTTTGAATAACAATAAGGTGAAAACGTGATAGCTCGGAGCACTTTAGGCAGAGTAGAAAGATTTAAAAAAAATCTTTGGATTTAAACCATAAAGCTTTGTTTCCGCTGGCTCGAGCAGCGCTGCCATCAGAGCTCAACCACAAAACAACGCCAGATGCCGGATCAATGGTGAGGTGTACACTCTAACACATTTATGTAGTAAACAATACCGCCACTGGACGTCGTGGTGTAGTTTAGATTTGAAATGCAGTGCAGCTTTGGTGTCAAAACAAGGATAGAGGCTTCTTATATTGTTTCAATAAAAACAATTAATAGTAAACACACTCGCTTTATAATCAAACAATCTTAAAAATATTTCACTCGTTTTTCGTAATTAAATATATTATATGAATAATTTATCTCGAATCGTTTGAATCCAAACTATTTTCATGCGACGAGAGAGAATAAAATAAATACCTGACTTTTTGCTTCAAAAACTTACAATTGAGTTTCATTTAAACTTATTATCTTTAAAAATTTGGAAACTTCAACGACATCTCTTAAACAAAATTTTATGGATAATCAAATGAAAATAAATTATTATATAAGAACTTTCTACATTATTTTTGTCTGCACACGGTATCAATATAATCACTAGATATAAGAAATCTCGCATTTCACCTGCCAACTTACCGGATGCTTTTTAAGTTAAGAAGGAAGCTTAGGTACATGACATCCGTGACAACTACAGTTTTCGCCACAGTAGATACACATAAGTCAAAAATATATTTAATATTTTGGATGAAACCATCTTGCACATTTCCAATTTTCCGAGATATCTAAAAAAGTTTCGTACCACACATATATCTGAAACTAAGTCTTTGGTGAGAATATGTTTATTTAACTTTGTAATATTAAGTCAGTAATAATGAAATGAATGATTCAGTTTTCAGTGACCGTATTCTTCTGAAAAAAAAATATAATGAATCTAGAAAAAAACCAGCATTAACATAGATTGACTTTGCAAAAACAATGTATATTCAACGTAGGGTTAAGTAGGGTATTAAAAATTGTTACAGGAATGAAAATGGTTATAAAAGAGGTACATAAATGAGAATATTATTCGAATGAAACGCAATAACCTTCCTAAATAAAGTCAAATTTGAAAGAATTCCAAGTCTGAGTGAAATAGTGTTCAAGAAATATTTTTTTATCAGACATTTGATAGACACTTATTCACTTTAAAGATGAATAATGAATAAGACAAAATAATTTAAAATAAGGAGACTTGTTTTCACCCTATGCTCCCGAGAGGATAATTAAAAAGAGAATGGTTTGGAGCTGTTGGATAAAAAGATATCTTGCAATTAAAATTTGTAGTCTGCAACGATATTGAAGTATTCAATATCATATGAACATTTTATTTAAAATATGTTTATAAAATTTAAATTTTAATATTTTTAAATATCTTGGAAGTAAAAAATATAAAAAACAAGAATTACACAGAGTACTTCGTTTGCATTGTAAGTAAAAAATAAAAAATATTTGTGCTAAGGAGACCTTTTTGTTTTTTAAATAAATAAATAAAATAAATTATTATTGACCGACTGAGATTATAGCAGACTTTGAATACTGAGATCCAAAAACAATAAATATAAAAATAAAAGAAAACAACAGGTTCGTCTTAGTGTTCTATCAACCCCCATATTTTATTGCTGAAAATTTTAAAATGACACATAAGTAAATATATATTACAAATACTTTCACTTGTACCTATAATGCTTGTGCATGCGAATCTCTTAGTAGAATTAGAAAATAAAATTGAATACGTGTGTTTATATACCTCTTTTTTGCATGCTTATTAACGGCAATGGTCTAATAAACCCATAAATTTTGAAAATAATCAATACAAATTACTCAGAAAATTTCCACCATAAGATATTTAAAATAATTATCAAAATTCTGCAAACACTGTTAATTTTCTCAATTGGCAATGTTCGATGGTGTTTCGACCTAATTATACCTGAAACTGGAGTTGGATATCTTGCAAAGCACATTAAGTGTAAAAGACATTATTTGTGATTCAAGCAAAATAAATTCCATAAAATCTAATTCAATTTAACGATGGATTATATAGTAGAGCACGTGTAGGTATAGTGTGTGTTGTAAATAGGAAGGATGTAAAATCGCGATATTTGAGAAGACAGTTTTATTTGCTCACCAAAAGAGGAAAATATCACTTCTCAGTGGGAAATTTAAGGCTTACGATTCATATAAAGTTTCAGAAAGCCATTCAGAGGCAAACAATGCCGTTAGACAGGAAGCTGAACGAAATTTTGCGAAATCGAAACGGAGGAAAGTCGTAATTTGTGTGATTTTACTTTCCTTATTCAACCCGTTTAGAGCTATCATGAAATGTTCTAAACTCGTAAACATTCGCATCTCAACCCCCAAAACGACCGTGTCCTTGTACCGAAAAAGTGTCTACGAAATAAATTTCAGCACGGCTCCACAATACAACAGATCATTCGTGTCAAACTCGGCGTACGCTCTTTACAAAGTAGGTACTTTAGGGTTTGTATTCAGGCCGTCAAAACACTAAAACAAATACAAAACATCCTTCAAAATTATAGTGAATTTATTTCATTTATACAGCATAGTTCAATTAGTTAATAGAATTGGACATTTATTATTTACTATCTATTTTCTAAACCAAGACTGAAAATTAAATATTCCGTTCTAAAATTTTATGAGTCAGTTAGAAGCTACAATTAAAAAATTAATATGTACCTACGTGAATTTAAAAAATGTACCAACTTGTAAAAAAGACATTAAGCAGATATTTTTGTACGAAATTACCTAAAAACACCGTTTTTTCAAAAATCGTTGGCTTGAATAACGCACTTCCATTATACTCTATTCCCACGATAGCGTCAATAAAAACTTAAAAATATCGAGAAAAGAAAAGACCTTTGGTGCAGAATTAGTCTAAACAAAAGCCTCGTCTCAAAGCACACAAACCTTGAGGTATATACAAGGATACAAACACAAAATGACACGTGTATACATTTTATGTTCTCGGGAGGACCTTTATAGGGAGATAGAAATGAAAATTAATTTTGTACAAGGAAAAACAATAAATATGTAAATTATCAATCATCTTTGTGTTTAGGACAATATATGACAGATTTTTATTATAACACCAAGATAATTATTAAAAAAAAAACAACACCAGACATTCATCAAATTGAAACCATATTGTTGATTACACAGTTCAAACAAACATGGTAATTATCCACGCATTTCTCGACACGCCAAGGGTGTTAATTAATGTTCGTCGTAGCCTGGAGGTAGAGTCTCGGCCTTGTGAACAAGGGGTCCGGGGTTCGATCCCAGGTGCCGGCAAACTCCCCTTTGGGTTTATAACAAAAACCCAGATATATCTTTTAAAAAAAAAATTTAAAGTAGGTACAAACTCGCTCATACGTATTGGAAGTATATGAATCTCATACAATATACTTGATTGCTATAAAAAAAGTCTTAATAGGTATATTTGATTTCCATTGCTCTGATATGTCACAGGAACAATGCATGGTGGAAAATAGTAATTTAGACCTGTAGAATCCTTGTGGATGAAAATATAGAACTCTTGTTGATAAAATATAGAGATGATCTCTATACTTTCGAAAAACATTGAAGAGCAGATTAAGTATAATAACCCATTGCTTAATTCAATCGTTGAATATTTTAGTAATACCTACCTATATATTTTACAAAGGGCATTTCAAAACTAACAACAAAGAGAGGGGACCTCCATTTTTCCAGCAACTCTACACGTATTTAAATGCTGCACGCGTTGAGTTATGGTAGATGGAATTTATGTAAATTATAATATTCAAATATAATCAAAACAGCAATGTAAGAGAACTGAGTAGTTCGCTAAAGGTATACTGACTGCATAACATCTGGGATTCATTTTGAAAATAATTACTATGATAATTTTATTGAGTTTGTTTGCTGCTTCCTTTTACTCATTTTGAAATTTGAATACTGAATGTGATGAATTCTCAAAACTTCATATAAATGATACATATCTTTGAATTGTTTAAATACCTATTGTGTATTTGTGTTATTATGTATCAAGAATGTTAAATAACTTCAAAAATAAACTGGTATTTGAATTTTAAGTGTTAAAAATATTTAAAAAATACTGTTATTATAACGTTATTCTACAGAAATTCTGTAATATATTATAATATGCTTAAGCCGAATTCAAGTGGGATACGCAGAGAGAACAGATGGCCAAATAGATCTATCCTGAAATTCTTCTATCGCTTTTCTACATTCATACAATTTCTCAAATACGCATGTCGATATCTCTTTTTTCATTAATGTGATCCACGTAATCATGCGACGTGATTTTCGGACGCCGAGCTTTATCGCCTAGAATTTCTTCAGCGTGTAAAAGCGGAAACTGACAAAGAGTCTTAAGTCATCAAGCAAATGCATATTATGACATGTCTAGTGTTATTCTCGACTGAATTAAAATCTCGCTCACAAAGGAATATGTTATACTAGGTTAAACAAACAACATTATCAAAATCAATTTGTAATACGCATAATATATATAGTAGGTAGTTAGAGTGGATACAATCATACTAGGCTTAATGCTATGGTAACAGAATAAACCTGATAGCCTTCTATTTTTGAGATGTCAGTCGGTTTTACTCATTAATATTTTATGAAGTTAATCCATTAAATAGTTATTCTCCCGTGATTTATACGCAATAAATAGTGAAATATTCATTCCTGGAAAGGTTTAATAAATTTAGTCTTAAATTTAATCTAATTGATGTACTTTTGTTTTGAGAAGTTTGGTACATGATAAAGTTTGATTATAGTCTATAAATGTCCATAGAATTTATATCTCCATGGTGATACGAGTACAGTTCACTTACTCAACGTTACAACGAAAACTCAAATCTTTCATCAATGGAAATAGTATTATTCCACAATGTATTTATTTAAGTTTTGAAATGGAGGCCCGTGGTATATACCTACCTACTCAACCCCAAAAACATGCGACACCTATGGGAAATAATTTTAAACAGACAAAAAGTTGGAAAAAAAAAATAACTTTTATTGAAGAGCGAGATAACCCTATAAACGTATGAAAATTAAAACAGCAAATCTTCCGTGTTTTTTTATGGCTAGTAGAGCCGTATTGCTCTTCTATTAATATGCCTAGAGGTATTGAACAAAATTTCATCTGAATAAAAAATAATTTATGATTATTTAATTTTACAAGTACAAGTACTTTATTAGAGTGACTTGAGCTTCGGCAATTAGGTAATGTCTTTTTTAAACTCTTACATACCTATGGCATAACTCGAGTCACTTTAACAAAGTTCTTGCAAAACTAAATAACCATACTTTATTTTGTGATTAATACGGAGTTTTACAAAATAAACAGCAATGAAATACAATAGAGAATTTAATCTGTAAATATTGTAAAATTACATACAATATGTGTGTACTATGTACATAGGTATGACAATTTGTGTGTATTCAGGGATAATGGACCGATCCGACGATAGAATATTATATTTGGGTCGCAATAAAAAAATTTACATACTAACGACACACAGGTACAAAAATACGTATATAAAATAGAATGTGGATAATGCTGATTGTACGGAATCACGGAAATATTAAATTACGATTTATTCGCCATAAAAGAATATTCCCTCATTATATCTCCTCCAATATTCGTAAAAACATTTTAACTCTCTCGTAAGAATATACGTTTGTATATCAATTAAGGTCATAGAATAGAGGTAATCAGGATAGATGAAAGAAGGCACTCCTTGGAAAAATTTGCCAACAACGAGCTAACTGGATTCGAGGCACCCGAGCCTGCTCATCAAGAAGGCAGAAATGGTAAAAGCCGACCAAGAGACACCTATATGGATCAAGTGAGGAAGGACATGAACTGTAGCATATTATACGTAGAATTAAAGAGACTAGCATGAAATATGGAAGAATGGGGGGAAGAAAATTCAAACACATTGCAGACCAAACCAATGGATTGTAACTCAATAATTATACGAGTATAATATATAACAAAGCAAGCAATACCATCATGAGCGACACGCGGATTGGAAATCAATTCTTTTTATGAAAATGTATATCCATAAAGCATAATCTTAGATTCTAAAATAATAAATAATATAAACTTTTCGATTTTCGAAGAGGAAACAGGAAATGAAAGAGGAAAGTTCATTTTAATAAAGATAATAAAATAATATATCAAAATGAAATACTGTAAACTTTCATTTAATTTTTGTATTGAAATAGAAGCTTTTCGGACATATGTACAATGTACATACTTCCATCTTCGAACATAGTCCAAAAATATTATATTTGTTGCGTCTTTATTTGCAATATTTCATTCATAAAAAATACCACGATAGGTTTATACTTCTATCTCTCATCGGAATGTTAAGGAATTTAAAAAATGTACTTATAAAAATAAAATAAATAAATAAAATTCATATGCTCAATTCTTAAAGAAGAATATTTAGTCGAATCATGAAGTATCTGGTTACTATGGATTCGTGGACCTCCGCTTACAACTAGTGAACCATCTCCATTTTTTAGTCACGCCAACGTAGACCCCCGTCAAGTCTCCGTGGACCCCTAGGGGTCCATCTTGGGAATCACTGGTATAGTATAAAAAAATAAAATTCATTTATGTTGAACAATATTATACTAAACTCAGATGTTAATTATCTGCTGTACGTAATATATGTAGGTACTAATTTATTTTTTAGGTAGATAACTATTCATTTTAAATTTATATAAATTCTAATGCATGATTTTTTCAAAATTGAAATTTCAGAACCACAGATGTTAAATTATATGCACAATGCGACATTTTTACTTGATGACATTTAATCCAACGACACTGAGACGACAAGCTGCCACGGAAGTTCTAAACAAACTAAATAAAAATTGCGGCATCAAGGACCGCAAAGAGATTTTATTGATGGTACATGTTTGAGATTCATATTGCAAATCTAGGTATAACATATCACTGGTTATTTGACACACTTTCGCAGTATGACGGTAGTGTCAAATTGCAAATTTCACTACACTTGAAAACATTCTTATTTTTATCTTTAATAGCACAATTTTTGGTTTAATAATAATTTTCCATCTGCAATAATAAAATACAATTTCAAGTATATGTAATCTGTGCACGTCCACATTTATGTGACACCTTTCGACACATAAATATTAGTAAAATAATTAAAGTAAACAAATATTAGTACCTACACATTGGTTATAGTAATTTGATTCTTAATATACCTACCAGAACATAAGGATTATTTATGCACAATGCAACAGGCGACGTGAAGCGTTAGCATCGCCATAATTCTCCATATTGTTTTTATTTTCGAAATTAAAAATGTATGGCGTAAATAATTTTCCTCATTATTTTTCTTCCCGTGAATTTGTAAGATATTTTAATAGACTATCGGCTATTCTGGGTGCAGAGGAATCCAACGAATCAGAGATCATTCAAATCGGTACAGCCATTCTTGAGTTAAAAATAGTGTAAAACACACGAGTTCCTTTTATATATTAGATTTAAAATGAAGTGTTCCAAAGTTAATGCCGATACAATTGACGAAAATTATTTCTTCTTATTGTTGAAAATGATTTAGAAATTAAATTAATGCTTTATAAGTTCATTTATTTTCATAATTTAATAAGTAAAAATTTTAATAGACCCGCGAAATATCTGACAGTGACTAGGTCCCGCAAATATCTCGCGTCCCGCGAAATATCTGACAGTGACTAGGTTTCGCAAATATCTCGCGTCCCGCGAAATATCTGACAGTGACTAGGTCCCGCAAATATCTCGCGTCCCGCGGAATATCTGACAGTGACTAGGTCCCGCAAATATCTCGCGTCCCGCGGAATATCTGACAGTGACTAGGTCCCGCAAATATCTCGCGTCCCGCGGAATATCTGACAGTGACTAGGTCCCGCAAATATCTCGCGTCCTGCGGAATATCTGACAGTGACTAGGTCCCGCAAATATCTCGCGTCCCGCGGAATATCTGACAGTGACTAGGTCCCGCAAATATCTCGCGTCCTGCGGAATATCTGACAGTGACTAGGTCCCGCAAATATCTCGCGTTCCGCGAAATATCTGACAGTGATTAGGTCTCCCATTCTTTCTGTCCTGTACAGGACAAAGCGGATATTAGTCAAAAATCTCGAATGAGACATTAACATATTCAATTCAGCGATGTCTTAACTTTTATTAGCAAAGAGAGAACGACTAGCAGTGAATCTGCTGGCTACCCCACTTGCCAGCAGATGATGTGGTGAAAGAATGAATGAAGATTTGATATTGTTGAAAATTTTTCAACAATCATAAAAAAGTATTCATATTTTATTTGCTCCATACTGTACATAGGAAATATGCTAATTCATTGATTTGAATTTGCGCGCGGGAAATCAAATAAACCGAAACACAATCATAATAAAATATTCACAAATAAATAACATTCTGAGGTAACTTTAATAAAAGCATAAAGTCCTTAAACCATACTGTCCAATATGTGCATAACATAATTGATAATAATTAAATATCTTTTACATATACCTATTTACAATCAAAATCAATGTTGTATGTCAGACAAAGCTAACAAACGATCCGATAGTCCAAAAACTATTTTGCATCTGAACTATTTTTAAATTCTTACAATCAGAAAGACAAAAAGAAACATCTCTACAGACTAAAGAAGGTTTCTCTGTGTGAGAATTTGCTAATCTTTGGGTAATTATCACGTGGATGGTAAAAATACAAAAAAGGATATATAAATCTAATAGGACTGTGAAAAAATGGAGAAAATCTGAGAACTCATAAAAAGTTGATGTGTTTTCAAAGATATTTAAGTCAAAAAATCACCCGCAGAGCACCCAGAAAAGAATTGGTCTCCCACTCTTTTCCAAAAGTTTTCGAACACCTGTAAAGGCCGACGTTCGAAAAAAATAAAGACACCTTACATCTCAATTTCAGCGATGAGGTTTACCACCCATCCTAAATATCGTATTTTTGTGTGTATAGAAAGGACGACTTGCGTGTTTATTATGTACATACAGCTGGTCTGCTGGCTACCCCACATGTGGGATATGCCGTGATTGTGTAATTTATTTATTTATTGTATAAATGAAACAATGAACAGTATTACAGTAAAAAACCTTTTCGCTGTGAGTGTACGTAAACAATCAAGACAATAGTAAAACATAACAGAAAAATACAGACACAAAAATTCTATGACATAAATATACAAGAAAAAGGAATACCTTTCGACAATGCGAACCGAAGTAGTAGATCAAAAATTCTTAATTTCACTGAAAAACTTCCTATCCTATCCTATACCCTCACGCCGTGTCCCAAGTGAAGTAGGCAGAGAGAACGGAACGCCAAATAGATGTATCTTTACACACTTCTAGTATGAATATATAAAATATTCAAACTAAAAGAAAGAACAATGAAGGTTTCAAACGGCAACCTGATTCTGTGTGTTTGTTTCACTGCGGTTATACAGACAAGAGAATCCTTCACACTTGAACATTTGCACGTATCAAAGTTTATTTTATTTCCCTTTTTCCAAAGCCCTCTATACCACTTCACCTAACTAATCCCTGAATGATTTTATTCTTACACGTTTCCACATCATTTACTTACAATATTCATCATTAGGAAGTACACGACACGTAACATTCTCGATACATTCATCATAATAATATGTAATGTTGTGAGTAGTACACAATTAAAAAACATAACAAGTAAAATAACATAGAAGGTATGCTGATGATAAAACATTATATTTTAAACAGACAAGCCAGCGTTTCTTTCCTGTGATCTCTTTATCCTTTGAAGGTATTTTAAGTATCTTTTTACTACTTTTATCTTCTTAGTTTCACTTTTTAAATCGTCAAGGTACATAATTTCAAGTTTGCTAATTGGGTAGGCACTTTTTTTTCGAAACACACTCATTTCAGTAGTGTGTATTTTCTTAGTTTTTGTTTATTTTTTCCGATTCAATATTTATTTATTTTATTCATTACAAAACATTTTGTAAATACATATCAACAGAAATAATATACAAATTCACAAAACAAATACAATGCATTATACTACTCAACTTGCATTCATAATTATACCCTTAGCTATATTACACCAAGCCCACAAGTTTGTCATTTATAATAAAAGTTATATAAAAATGTAAAAATAATAGAACACCACACGCATAAAAAATAGCCAAAACAGACGTGCTAAGTAATATATGAAAGATGTTGATGTAAATTAAAGAGTTTTTCTCTAATTGGGAATTTCAAAAGTACCTACGCGTACTCCACTTACATTTGAAACCTATAGACAATTCAAATAAATAAATAAAAAAAACTTAAGTTATGATTTTTTTGACACAATTGGATATCGGGAACTGGATTTTGGTTACTAGAAGTGTAGATGTTAATCATATGTTGAACCACTCTAGATTTAAATTGATTGCACTCACCGATAGTCAACCTATATAAATAGGTATTAACTACACGTCTACAAATCATGTGATTAGTATAACACAGAGGAATTGGGTAAAAGAATCTAGTTTCAAAGAGTACTCTTAACCAAGTCTTGAGTCGATTCATAGGCGTCGAAACTTTGTGTCACGCACTCCTAAAGGAAGTTCACATAATTATGTAGGTATATATTCAACATACCTACCTAGTTAATACCTATTCATGTAGGTTGACTATCGATGAGTGTAATCAATTGGAATGATTAATCTAGAGTGGTTCAAAATAATTATGATAAAAAACTTTTACAGTGGTGGTATATTTTTTAGCATAAAACCTGTCTAACGGACAAGACTTCATATGGTATGTTTTTCGGCTCGTATCTATTTATTTTTCAGGGACACAAACAGAAACTTGAATACATAAAAATATTTTATTTTATTTTTATTATATTGTTTTGATTTTTATCTTTCTGGCGATAAATAAATTGTTACTGTGTAGCTTTAAAAAATTGACGTATATGTTTAGCCTAAATAATGTAAAGCGCCCTTGAAGTGATATTATCACAGTTCGGCGCTTCATAAATTACCGTCATATTGTTATTATTAAAAAATATAGTAGGTACGCACTTATTTATAGTACGTATTTACTTTATTTAAATAATGTAATATAAAAACACGAAAGTTACAATTACACTAAGTGGATATTTCCTATCCTACATTCTAATCAAATCGCAAAAAGCATTTCTTCGCAATTTTCAAAGTTATTCGCAAGTCCATGCCATTCATTTGAATTAATTAGATAAAGCAATCAAGAAATAACCCTGTAACACAAACACATTCGAGTACTTCCATTTGATATACACAATAATTTACATTGTACCTACATGAGCTTTACATCATTACGTAATTATTTTTGTTATAGCTTGTTGCAAATCGTAATACTCGTAACAAATGACACACTTTCCACCCCTCGTTACATGTGAGAAGAAAATAAAACCACTGTTTGCATGTAACATTTTAAAACAAGATTTAAACATTGAAAATTATCATAAAAAATCTCCATTGAATTCTCTATCTGGTATTAGAAAATTAATTCATTCCATCACGCCATTTCCGACAAGTGTGGCAGTCCACGATCTAACTGCATGTAAAGGACATAAATATTTTTCCTTCAAACCACAAATGAGTGCCATACCTCATCGTTAGGTTGAAGATGTTTAAAAGTCTCAAAGAGGATGTTTACAATTAATGTAAGTGACACTACTTCAATAAAAAGATTTAAAAGGTAAGTCAAGGATATATTATGAGAATAGAGAAAAATATAAGAGAATACTTTCTTTGTTGGTGTGGAGTTGTGAGTGTTTCTTTTATGTTTCTGTGTGTTTTCATTTATTGTTTGAACTTTTGTGATGTTTTTGTTACTTTGTTTTTAGCCCCAATACAGGTACGTTATACCTAGTAGGGCAGTAACAGAAACGTATTATAAATTATCAATTAATAATGTACTATTATAAAACACGTATAAGAAAGATATCTATAAAAAAGAAAAATCGATTTGCAATTTAGTCGTCCTTTAACAAGACATTCTTACTTACAAAGTGGGAGACTTTTTTTACCAAGAACTCTACGGGGATCATAGGAATTTCTTGAGTTTATATCTAGTACGATCGTTAATATGTAAAATGCCAACATATATTGTATATGTTTGAATAAGTATCATCCGTTAGATAATGACTTCTGATTACGTCTCTCAACTGTCAAAAATGACAAACGTTATGATGAATATGGATTTAAATGACATTAGTTTTTCATTTCCTGAAATGCAAAAAGAGGTTCTCTTATGAAATAAATATGTTTAAACAACCAAGTGCCGCGGTCGTCGCACTTATCTGGTCAAAGGCCACATAGGACAGTGTGAGTATCATTGATGACAGAACACTTATGAATTAAAAATTTGTAGACAAAGTGTTCGTATTTAGATAATATGTAGCCTCTTTAGCGTAAATTTGATACAAATGCCACACCTCTAAATATAAGTGCGTTAGTGATGCAGACCTAGCTTAATATGAATTAGTGTAAACATACAGATTAAGTGAAAAGATGCAAAATTTCGGTGATCATTGCAAAATAAAACTATTGTTTAGTGGACTGCTATTTGACGACCGCTGATGTAGTGAAAATAGCCACAAGTTTATTTTTAAAATAATATTGGTACTATAACCAGTATTGAAATTATGCAAAGTATCTCATGAATTTTGATGGCTTTATCAACTATCATTATTGCGGTGGCGTATCTTGTTTCAGCGCATATCGTTAGAGCTCAATCAACAAAACGTAACGTGAAGCTCTAATTCTATTTAATCCATTCACCCTTGCCACTAACAAAGGACTGGTATAAAATATTATGCGTATTATTATTTCCCTATATGGGAGTATATATATGTGTGTGTGTGTGTGTGTGTGTGTGTGTGTGTGTGTGTGTGTGTGTGTGTGTGTGTGTGTGTGTGTGTGAGGGTGTGTGTGTGTGTGTGTGTGTGTGTGTGTGTGTGTGTGTGTGTGTGTGTGTGTGTGTGTGTGTGTGTGTGTGTGTGTGTGTGTGTGTGTGAATAAGTTATACTTATACATTCATCACAGAAGACAGAGTTTCGGGAGTAAGGGGTAAATTAGAATTCTTACTGTGGATGATAAACGGGAAGTATCGCATTACATTACAATGATGTTTACAAAATTCTTGTAATAACCATTATACACACATTATATTATAACATTTTATAATGTTTTACATTAATTCGTAAGTATGTATCTAAGTTGATAAGTCAAAGGCAATCTTTATCCATCTTTACCCAGAGGTGAGGTAAACTACGTAGAAATAATGTTTAAATTACGAGACATTTTTCAAATATCAAGAGTTTCAAAAGTCTTAATTTTGAGAATTGGAATGACTTGGTGGACAGGTTTCAAAACGAAATCAATTTTCAACACGACATTTATTTGCAGAGCGTCCAATCTTAAAGATTATCACTTATTTTTTTCTTGATTGAAAATAATATTTCATCGAAAAAAAATAACCAACATGGTATTTGCATTTCTTCGTTTGGGAAATATATGGCAATACATTTTTATTGAAAAAAGATGTTACTTATAAGATCTCCTCAACGGGACCAAAATACATACATCTTCTTCCCCTTGTCCTAGTTGGGTCGGGGGCCCATTGCGCCTGGGTACCTCCTCCAGAGATCCCTGTCCACAGCTGCTTCCAGGACCTCTGGCCACTCCAAACCAAGTCTTAATTACCAGAATATGAAAGCTAATAGATCAAATAATTGTCAAAGAGTTTAAGAAAATGCTGAAGTAGGGATTTTTTTCTATTTCAGGGTTTTAAAAATAAACAAATACTAAAAATAAACATATGTTTTTATTTTTAGAAAGATAATATTATCAATAGAAATATAACTTAAATGCTTGGTGGAGACAAAAACTTATTTAAGGGGCTTTCATGCTAACATTTAAAATAGAAGAGGAAATACAAAATGCTGAATAGAACACTGAAAAAATTTCAACATGTAATATAAAACCAAATTCCTTTAAATCTCATCATATGGCTCTAAAATAATATTAAATATTCCTTATTCTACTAACCAAAAGCTTTGTCTATTATTTCACCAAAATGAGGGAGTATAATAACTACTATATATTATAATGTTAAATCATTAAAGTTTAATCCCGGCATAGCTCAAAGAAATAAATAAAACAAGTGTTTTATTCTACTATTGTAGTATAGTAGAATAAAACACTTGTTTTATTTATTTCGATATGGAATTCTACTTCCTAAACACCGACACAGTGAATAGCTCAAAGAATAAACACCAACATAATTCATCCAAGAGTTTTTGGGAAGATGGCGCTCTTGTAGCTGACTGTGACTAAACCCACATCATCTTCAATTTTAATAGTAATATAATTGCTAAATACCGATTTAATTTGTATTTTCCTTTCATTCTTAGACTAAAATAAAGTGTTTTTTTTATCAGATAGTTATTGTTTTTGGGGGAACAGTGAATAAATAATCTTTTTTTAAATAGGATTACTTTAGAAAGTTAACAAAAAATATTTCATAAACGGCGACACCATGTTAAATAACTTTTTAGTACGCTATTAACGTGCTTGGTTTTACCACCGCAGAAAAAACCCTACAAATAAATAATTGAATCACAGCTTGCAGCAATGCATACTTTTTTTTACGAACAATAGCAATAATGTTGTAAAATCTTATTAACTTGTGTGCGTCATCACAGAAAATATTATAAAATGAATAAGAGTATGGCTATCTATGTGATGCGATATATAACTATACGGATCAATGTTTTAGCAATTTTACCATCCGGGAAACATTCAATAGATAAGTTTTCAAAAAAGGCATTGATTTTCCTAGTGCTCACTTTCATGTGTCAACTAATGCCTGTAAATTACATAGTATAAACAAACATACAAACATATTGACAGACTAAATTGTTAATGCGGAAATTATGAAACATACTCTGTAACGTAAAATTCCGAGCATAATTTAGTAATTTAGCTTCGTAAATGTATGCTGCTACGCATTAAAATATTCAACGCGTAATACGTTCATATCCACTGCTATACCAATACTTCATAGTTGTCCTTTGTCGTCACTCAATAATAAATAATAATAATATTGTATTCTCTCTACCAGTAGTCGGTTATTCTCGAATACCTTCGACTTAGCATTCGATCACGTGGTTTCTCCCAACGGACTTCTTGTAACGGCTCCCGATGATTGGCATGACGCGGCAGTTAGATACCAACCCCGGAACAATCAACACGCGAGAGTGCCCACTCTGTTCTCGCGGCGGACAGTCATCGTAGTAATTACGACAAGTTAATAGTATTGTTAGATAATTAGAGGCAATCTTCATAACAGTGTAATGATCAATCTTGTTGTCTTCCTGCGTTCATAAAATAATTCTTGTTGTGTGCCGTGTAATAATGTACTTTAAAACAACCTGTGTCAATTGTTATGCGCGTGGACGGATTTACCGCCAACATTAGTGTACCCTAAAACCGTTCTTAATAATAATCAATAGTAATCAATAAACCAAATAATATCGTGAACAGGCTTGAGTATCCTGTGAGTCATATAGATTCCGTTGTCGAAGTGATATTAAGATAACATTTGGGAGTTTTTTTTGAGTGATGTAGCATTTGTATGATTTTGGGCGTGGTTGTTGCAATTGCCGCCATTTTTCATATCCGTGTGAAATAAGATAATCCCTTGTTTCTGATCAACTTTTCATTGTTAAGATTCATAAAAGAATCACTTAAACAATTCTTTATACTTGCTCAGTGTTATAAATTTAACTAAAACAAGAATGGGTTCCGAAGGAAAGAATACATCTTCAACGCGAGAGTCTGTATATTGCGCATCAGTAGTTTATCAATGAACACTCATTCTTATGAGAACGTGAAGATCCTCTCTTAACTTTTCTGGTTACGACCCTTGTTATGAGAGTGATTAAATGACCACCCGTATATGCTTGGACAGACTATGGAAATAGTGACGCCTTATTCCTTTGGCACTGAGAATAGTGTTGAAACGTAAATTATTTCTCTTATCACTTGTGAAGTGGCGATCTCTTCGTCCTGAGGACAGGATCTGTCTGATTCTGACATCACCGCACTCCTGTACGTCCTAGAGTATAACCAGCGACCGCCATAGAATCATCAGGGTATGTTTCTTTCATGATCCTGCCATCTCCCGTCTATGAGTGCCAAAATACGTTAACAATAACATACTTGTCTTTGTGTTATTCTTATCCAGCTCGCCAGTCTATCTGTAAGTGACAATATTACTACTGTATATGATGTATATATATTGATAATTTATTCATAACTAAGTTCATATAATCGTTGAACTATCTATATATTAATTTCCTTTGTGTAATAATATAAGATCTTGAGTATGAATGAAGAATGAATGATTCCCATTTCATGTTATAGATCCCACGATAATCCAGGTATTGATTTATATATGTAATACCAAGGTTGGTGTCTTTTAATAATTACCATTGTGTGTTTTACTGTCACTATCCAAATATGGCAATACTTTCATAATTTTGCGTATTGTATGGAATAGTATTCCCTACAGATTTACTTTGAAAGTAACTGTATTGTTATGTAATGTATATGTTTACACAATAAATGTAAATCACTTACCATCCGATATCTTTCTATTGAAATTCATTTTGTATACCCATCAGTAGATTCAATACTCTTAATAATACTAAAGTACATATCTCCGCCTCCGTGTATATAATCTTCCAATAACCTAGTATATACTCGGAGTAGTTATGTAACAAAGGTTCGAATCCTTGGCCAACCATTGGGAGGAAGACCATATTATCTCACTATGAAGGCAACCAAGAGCTAAATGAAAGGCTCCATTGATGGAAATAATATATCCACTTTCTTGGAAAGGTCTAATGTACTTTTTGATAATCTTAGTTTCACATGATATATATATATAATTTTGTTGTTTACATGGATGTACCTATAAATTTACCTGGATACATAATATGAAGATTCTATTCAATAAGTTATAAATGGTATACTGAAGGAGTAAGGTGTTCCTGGTAACCTGACTGCTTGTGGACTTAGGGGTAAGCATGACACAGAGGCCTCTCTCGTCCAGAGCCAAGTAAAAGGGCCCCATACACTTGTGAGAAACCCCTAGACATAAACACGAGTATAGACCTTTTACTTCTTAATATCTTTAGACTACTTAACGAGCATATAGACCTATATTTATAACAGTATTACTCTACAGAATATGTATTTTGCTTCTTATAGTTCAGTTTGAAACCTTGTTCATTGTTCTAATTTTGCTTTTGTAATAAATTGTGTGTTCGACCGTTGGACGAAGCATAATTTACTTGTTATGTGAGAGCGTGGTTAATGGAAACCACACACGTAGCAATTTGATTGCACGTCCTCACGTAGCAATGCGTTCTGTAATCCATTGTTCTAAAGAGCTATAATAAACAATATCAAGACAAGGAATGGAGGTCAAAGTATATTGTAACTGAGCCCTGCGATAAACAGTAAAATGAGGATGAAATTGAATATCGAAACAACACAAGTCTATCTTTTAAACATGTATATCTTTAATATATTATTTGTATAAAGGTAAAGTCAAAACAAGAGAAAAGAAATTTTTCAGGCCACTTCATTCAACTTTCCGTGGAGTCCTCTTCTAATAAATAATAGGCCTCTAGCACCTTCCTCTGAGTTTTTGAGTGTGCTGTAAAAGGCAGGTATCCGTGAACACTAAACATTTTTAATATAGCAATAAGGTATGTACTCATCCTGAATATCTTCATTTTTCATGGTATGAAGAGGTTAATATGTATGTTAAAAAATCACTAAAAATAGAATATTATAAAACACTTCTCTGTGATTCTGTTAATTTCAAGTGAAAATAAATTTTCGGAATAATTCATCAAAATTCCAAATTATAGACATAATAATTAACAAATGAAATATAATATCATCTAACTATACTAGATCGGAACGCCATATTGGTCTAGGTACATGTATTCAAAGAGTTGGTAATGATTACTCTCAGGCAGCTGATATATAACATATAACACAACTTAATGCCAATTTAAATCACGTTTGAAGATTGTCGTGCTGCAGAACTAACTGATTGCTTTGAGTATGTTGTTATGGTGGTGCTTATATGCCCATCTTTTGTCGCTTTTGTTTTTAAATTTTGTTTTCACTTGTATGTTTGTTGTTCCGTAATATGTATCATTAAGTCATTTAAATGCTCTTAATTTTGTTGTTCTTTTTGCACAATGGTTGTATATTTTAATATGTATTTTTGTCATTGGCTTCTGAGCCGCTTGAATTAATATAATAAATAAAAATAAATAAATGTCACTTCTCATATTTGCACATCAACAGGAATGTGTATAAATATATCAGTATCGAAACGCAAGCAAATACTATCAGAACAAAAAAAAACTTAAAAACACTCTACGAAGTCTTTAAGAAGATTACGTACAATCGCGGGCAAAACCCTCAGAGACAGAGTTACGAATACTGAAATAAGAAAAATATGTAAAACTAAAGATATTGTTCGCTAGAGAACAAAGAGAAGACGGTTTTGGAAGGAACATGTGGACCTTATGAGGAGTGACAGAAAAACCCACATCTTTGCGAACGAGAAACCCCTGGATTGCCAGGGAGGCCAACTAATAGATGGAAAGATAGCTGGTTTTCAGCATCGCAAGAGGAGGCGAAATCCGAAAAAAAAAACAGATCAATGATCTACTACAAACAGAAGAAAAAGAAGAAATATTCCTTTAATCTCTTCATTAAATGTCCCATTCTAAACCACACCGTTATTGTCATAAACTGTTATAAACGTACCCTTATATTTTGTACGCAAATTGTCTAATCACTTCATGACCTTAAATTAAATCTTTTTAAGAAAAAAATCTTCTAAAAGTTATTATAATTAAAAAATTAAAGGAAAAATTAAATTATGCTGTAAAATAAAGAAGGAAAAAAATTAATCACGATAATTTCAGAAATCTCATTCTATTTTCATTTTGATTTTTTCATATTTAAAGATAAATCTGATAATTGAAGTACCTACCTACTGTCCTACTTACTCGATATTACGAAAGCAAATAAGTTTTGATCTATTATACAAGAGAGCAATTATATATTGAATTAAAAATAAATGAAAAAAAATACTTTAGAGTTTTAAATTTGTTTAATTAATAGTTACACGTGTTTCGGGTTACAGGCCCATATTCATACAGTACAATTTAAAACTCTAAAGTATTTATAACTCATTTATTTTTAATTAAATAATGGAGTTTTACTCATTCAGTGAAAATAAAATTAATGTATTGAATTATTGTAAATCATATATACACTTCAGGCTGAAAGTTTAACGTAAATATTTCTATTTTGATACCAAACATGTTTATTATTTATTTTATTACCTACTTTCCAGTTTGACAATGACTGTGTAAGACGAAACCAAATTGCTCAGTTGTAAAAAAAATATTCAAAGTTAAACCATCTGTGTTTTACTAATAGCTACACTTTCTAACTTTTTTGTCCAAATGCAAGGTAAAAGTTTCACTTATCGCTTTAAGCAATTCGTGAACAAAGTATAAAATTACTACTACTATACTACTATACCATCACGGCATAACCCACAAGTGGGGTAGCCAGCAGACCAGCTGCATATAAAACATGCAAGCTGTCCGTTCCGTGCCAATATAAAATCAAGACATTCAGGATGGGTGGCAAACCTCATCGTCGAATTTAAGATGTGAAATGTCTTATTTTTTCGGACACCTGCCTTTTACAGGACACTCAAACACTTATGGAGAAGAGTGGGAGACCAATTCTTTACCGGGTGCTCCACGGGATATAAAATTAATCAAACTATTTATATTTAGTATGTAAATACGGGTCAACACACCCAAACAAAATACAATGTCGGAAGCTTCAAAAAGTCAAATATTTCTAAGGAAACCTTTGAAATGGGATGGTGTCAATTATAACAATTTTCCTGAAAATCAGGACAAGTGGTGTTGCTTTAATTCAATATAGTATTTCGTTAAAATATCATAATATATCCGAAACCTTCCAAGAAGAACTGTCCGTCAGTAAGCTAGACAATATCCACGGAAATAATTAAACATGGAACCGTTAAAATAAGATTCTCAAAATTATAATAAAATATGCATAATTCTAGGTTCTGTATATAATAAAATATGTATACAGAGCCAAGAATTATTCGAGGTAATGTTAAGATATAAACATTTTTCTTTAAAAAAAAAAACAGATGCATCTAGGTATTGTTATAAACCCGACAACAACCTTATACACCGTTCACAGAAAGCTAAAAGCTAGTTCATGAGGCCGAAATTCTACCTACAGGCTACCGACGAACTCTTTCATTTCACTAAACGGTAGTTGGTTGTACAATTACATAAAAAAAGTGATTTCTTTTTTTTATTTATACAGTCCTTATCGTAGATCAAAGCAATTTTACACAGAAATAAATTCATATTGAATAAAATCAATACATGAAGGGGGAGCTTATCATTCGTTTTTAACATAACATTTAAAAAATAGTTTCCACATTATTTATCTAAAATCATATGGTTCTGTACAGGACACATGTTGGATCCGTAAAGTAGCATTCACATTGCTTCACTTTGGATGATCATCCAGAGAGTCAGGGTCAAATCTGTTCATCGAAAGAGAACATGTTTGTTCACACTTGTTCATCCTATGCTTTCACTGCTATGTCAACACTTACTATCATGTCGTTTATAGTTTGACGTATTAACGTAAAAAATAATAATTTAATAATAAAAAAATGAAAAATAAAACGTTTTAAAAATTAAAACACTTGAATATATAACTCGACAGCGTGATAATTTTGTACATGACTTTCTGTTCTTCTCAAGGCTTCTTGATTCTGATTTTCAATACAAATTCATAGAGAATAAAACTTTTTTATGGTCGTTCGCAGTAAAAGGACTTTTCTTAAAATTATGTCGGGTAGTAATCGCTTTCATCAGTCATCGCTAGTGATCACTGTTGATGATACGCCTGTTCACACCTTTTCATTTTGAAGGATCATCCAGAGTGATCAGTGAAAGTGAACAAATGTGAACACCCCTTAAGGTTCGCGTGTGAACATGTAAGTTTTGATAATATGTTAAATTTTAAAACCTATTTCATTCCAAAAACTACGTTTAAACTAGTTTATTACATACATACTAAAATATAATACACATAACATAATATATTATAATACCACTAATGGAACATTTTAGATTATGGTTTGCTTTAGCGTGTAAACAACCCTATAATGTTGTCCAAAAATAAATTGATATATTTAAACTCTCACTTATAGTGAGGGAATTAATGTTGAATTTAGAAATATTTTGCATTAGATCAGAACGTTCTGATTTATTCATCTTTGTATTTCAAAACCTAAATATCCCAACCTTTGCCTTTTGATTTACAAGTGGTGTAGCAAAATGTTTCAAATATATTTAAGTTCGATACTGATTATTTTATAATAGTCCATTTAGCAGATAAAGTATTTAAAGTTGAAGAGCACTAAATTACCAACAACTTTCATACCCCATACTTTTATATAATTTGTTAAGAAGCGGTAATTTTTATTTTCTATTTACTGAAACAAAATTTCCACGTTTCTGCCTTTTCTAACTAACAATGGCTTAACTAAATAGGAATATAAATTTGAGTATTTCATTATCTATTTTTTTTTCAGTTTTAAGTATTTTTTTTCACTTAGGATGGACGTAATCCGAAAAGTTTATGAAATTATATAATACGTTGAGAATCTCCTGTAGTAACTATTGTCATGTTTTTGTATTCATTGTCACTTATGTGTTGATTGTGTTTGTTTCAAGTGTGTTTTTGTAAGTTATTGTACTATATTATGTTAATAAATAAATAAATAAATACTTTTAGCGAAAGACACAGTGTTTTATTTAATTTAATCAAACTAAATATTTAATAATATCTTTAGTAAATTATAAAGCTTGTTATGCCCGGTATAGTAGGTATTGTGCCGAAAAGTTATCATTAAAAATTATAATTGTTATTTAGAAAGTGGTACTGAAATACCGAAATAAACAATGCAGTTCATGAGAACTCTGAAAATCCAAACATTAAAAATATAGCTGCACTCAAAAGGTACCTACATTAATAATGTATTGTTTACTAATCTTCCTACCTGCATTCAAAATATTATTGTTTATTTAAATTTGTACCTGCATAGCAACAGGGGTAATAAAGAGAATAATATCAACAAAAGATTAAGGCGCATTCATTATGTATCAACTTAAGGCGCATTCATTATGTATCAAATTATTTAATGAGTATTCTAGAATGCGTTTGTATTATTATTATTTAGTATCTGCTTGGTTGGATTTTTTATACCTACGCTTCGATCTATTGAGTTTTGATATCGATGATATATTTTGAATTATGTAAACGACTCTTTAGGTATGAATTTTAATTTTATTGTAACATACGTAGTTTGAGTATTTAATTATCTACCTAAAGGGTTGTATTGTGACATATGTAATAGAATAAGGTGTGTTATTTTGTGTTGTGCGAAAAAGCCGCTATAATTATAAATGGTGATAAAGGACACAAGAAATATGATATCAGTGAAAGAGACACTTAAATTAATTTATATGTGAATTAATTAATAATTAAAATCAGTGCATTGGACGCTTCATAACATAATATTTATTTGTAAATATTTATTTTATTATTTACTGCATAATTCTCGGAATCCAGACAAGAGCCCAGGTGGACTCGTAATACAATGGTACCTGCGGGAAGGCGTGTACTTGTATTTTCATTAGCGAATCACGGCGCTGCACGTAGATGCATCACATCGTAGTAGGAGTATATGGCCAACCCCCTACCCCACTCAAGGGTAGTAGAAAGATGTCCTTGAACAGAAGACAGTCTCCTCGAGTCATCGGTAGAGATCAGTTAGTCTCCATCAGCCATCAGTGGTGAACAGTTATCATCAGCGAGTCGTAGTGAGTAGTCAGTTGTCCTTGGTAGAAGGATTGCTCTTGCCATCACTCAATGACTCATCATCTGACCTTTAGAGAGACAAGTCGGTCTCTGGTCACTGGACTTCAGTTGAGTCGAGATATTCTCCTCCTGAAGTCATGACGAGCCAACTCTGCACCTGTGTAGGCTGGTAATTGCCTCCAGGAGCCTCGGACGTGGGACTTAGCCCTCCCAGCACTGCGCCAAGGGGCGCCTTCTTCAACTTGTTTGCCTCTAGGCATTTTCATGCCAGAGGCGCCCTCATCGTGGGATCCATTACAATCATCGCAAAGTGAAATTTAATTATTTTAAAAGTGCTACGTTTTCGTTTTTATTGAAATAATAATCAAGTGTGTTTTTTTTTATATTGGGATAATTACGTGTGCACAGACAATATGGGGTAGTGAGTAAGTCGTAGTATTGTGTTGCTGTTTAAACGTGTGTTTGTAATAGTGGTAAGAATATTTTTATTTTTAATTAAATGTTTATTTGAATCTAAATTTGTCTTTTACACATTTGTCCATTTAATTACAGATAACTTGTCGTCTCTTAATTTATATAGCCTCACTGTATAATTTAATCGAGACCATTTTATTGTTTTAACTCCTGGAGTGCTGTGGGTAGCCCAGTAGAGTCTCAGCCGTTGCCATTTTTGGCATAATATTTTATTTATTTTATCCTCAACCAAAACCATTCTTTCACCATCTCACCCCCCATATCAAGCTTATTTATTTATTTATTTATTTTATTCTTCACTGTACATTGGTTACAATATTACATATGTAATGAAATAGTGGCATAAAAATAACAATTATAAATTGAATGTACAGAGGGCGAGTTTATCGCTAAAATGCGATGTCTTCCAACTAACCCGGAATGTTGTTCCGCTTATGTTTTTTTTATTAGAACTATCGACAACCACATCACTGTTCAACGAACAGTCAACAAGGTGAAAATAATCCTGATGATGGCCTTCCTTTGGAGAGGAGGCTGCATTCAGAGAAGAAGAAAGAAAATATACGCTGTTATCTAGCATTTAATGAATAATTAAATTTTTCCAAGCAAATTTTAAAAACATTTCCCCCGAGGTTCATAATATTTCCCGGATAGGCTCTTGTTGTTTCTAACCAACAACAAGCAACTGCTTTCATCTCTTGATCTAATTATTTTAACCTACTTACTTTAATTCAATTTGATACAAACATGATAACATATCAACTATGAAGTTTTCCTTCAAAGTATAAGAATATCGTGATTTAATAACTAACATGCAAGATATAACAAATAAGGTTGAAAAAGTACTTACGTATTATGAGGAAAAAATAGGTCAAACCACAGTAAAATTTAATTCTAGCCCCAAGCCCGCTTTTACTCGAAAAGTAGTAAAAATCACCATTCGACAAAATAAATACATTTTATGTCTTAAATTCAGCTATGAGGTAGGTATGCACCCTTCCTGAATACCTCGTTTGCTTGTTGACACGGAGAGGACAGTTTGTGTGTTTTAACTGGTCTGCTGGCTAACCCAATTGTGGGATAAACCTTGATGGTATAGTAGTAGTAGTACATCATTATATTAAGACGGTGGTTTCCAATCAAGACGTTAATTATCTACCTTTGTGGGCCTTTTTTAGGTCTAAAATTCTCCCATCTCAAATATGGTATTGTTATTCGACTTTTCAAAAGTGAAAACCTTGTTTTACATCTCAGATTACAGAATTTGATCAATTTCCTTACACATATTTTCTTCACCTCCGTTGCCAGTTTTCGAAAGAGTATAGGAATTCGACATGTTCCACGATATCTTCGATTTTGTTAAAGAACATTTCACAAATTCGTTTTACTCAGTATTTAATATCGTAAAACACGATTTACCAAGAAAGGATGAGCTACATACTCTTTCCACAGACCAAAGGTTGAAGACCACTGGACAGGTTAAAAACATATCATTATAATGTACATATTATATAAAGATAAGATTACAGGTATACCTAAATCTTACATCGTCTTTGATATATATGGCAAGAGATGGGCACACTACGTACTTGTAGTATAGTGATATGAATATAGAAAATTCAAAACGATAAGACAGCAACCTAAGGTAAGCAATGTGTAATGACATTATCTAGAGCTTATATTAAATCTGAACCTTCCAAACAAATTGTATCCTATAATAGATTCGAACGAACCGTAGAATAAATCTAAGAGATTTTCCTACGTTTAACCCTTATCCGTTGCTTCATTTTAGAAATTCTGTACCTATTTAAAAATGAAAGAATTAAATTAGGAACGAAATGTATATTATGTGCCACCACCAGGTGGTTAAATTAGCCAGTTAACTGATTGGTTAGGCACTTAGTTAAGTTAACGCAAGCATTCAATTGAATGACTAACAAAGACATTACCGGATTGTTTTACGCAACATTTATCAATCGTAGAGTCACAGTGCCAAACTGAGAAACTAAATTTCAATAATCGGACTAGCTTCGAATGGCCAATTCATCTATAGAGCGGCAACATAATAATATACATCACCTCAGGCCGCGTCCCTTGCGTGATGAAGGGGATGGAATGTCATATCATATCTTTACACACCTCTTTCCTTTTCTTCACATTCGTCCGTATAAAATGCGAGCGCAATGATTTCACCTACTCAACATGCAATCATCTAGTAGGTACATAATAATTAGATCATTTTACGTGATCTTCAGACATTCGTGTTTTCTTACGTCCTTTTATACAGACACTTATACATTCTTCATCATTCTTGTATGAGAAAATTTCAGTCGACGAAAAATTTCTAATATTATCAAAATATTAAATTAACAAATATTAGTTATTAAATTAATTTCATAATTTAGTACTTTCGATGTTATTGCTAAATTAATTATCAATCTTCTTAATTTATTATTACGTCTTTCAATGAAGACTGAAAAGCTTACGCCTTTGTTGGTTTCGAATAATGTCGGCTTAGGTTATTTAAGTGTCACTACATCGAAGAACTGTAAGCTCTCCAGCTGTTTGCTATGTTTGAATAAATATAATTTTAAGTATTTCCAGAAGAGAAAACACAAGTCGATTAATTTGAAACCACTTGAAACGAACATTATTGATTTTGTTAAGCAAATAATATAATAACACCCACCGCGGAGGCGGGGTAGCTGGGTAAGTGAGAAGTTCCCTGTGCCTACATAGAGACCAGAGTAAGGGTTGTCTTCGTATCATAATATTGAAATATGAGTATCGCCACACCAAACACATTAGCTAAGAAACTAGATCAAACAAGCGTTATAGGTGTTAATTATAGACATAATAAAGAGAGTCACATTTAATTCATCACATTAATTACTTAAGTAGTAGAGATACTTGGAAACTTATACCCGATACATAGTAATTATAGGCGGCAGGGTAGTAGTGAAGATTGACACTAGAGTAAATGGGGACACAAATGGATATCGTATTGATTCAGGTACTTGTCATCTCTAATTTCCTCGTGCTATATCAAATCGTTGCTATACAATAATACACATTGTTTACCGCAATGATTACTAGAATTTCTACCATTCTTTTTCTTTATCGATTTCTTCAATGCTAAGGGTCGCTACATAATCGATACATATTATGTAGTTCTCCAATCCTTCCGAAATGCCAAGAATTGATGAATTGTGCCTGCTTGAGGTGCTTTGCCACGTAAACAACACTTTAATGTTGTCCAATAATAATAATTATTAACCGTTGTAGGTTGATAGTTCAGCATCTCGTCGTTCTATTGTATAAATTATTTTTCCTCGTTATCAATTTTGCAACATAACTATATAACAAACTTGTACGCGCTTTGAGTCTATAAGTCAATGGTATTTTGCCAGTAGTTTTTTAATTGTTTCTTTTTCTTCTCCTGTACCTTATCAGGTTAAATCACCTATGTAAAGGCCAAAGTATTTACCTAAAGTAAATATCATCGAAACAATCTCGTATGAAATCGAATAACATAAACTTTTCTTACAGCAAATTCGAAAATATTGGCATGTATTTGGTTTTATGAATGTCCCCTGAACGAAATAAAAAAGAATATTTACCTTTCGAAGGGTAATAAAACTAAATTATACATGTATAGATGTAATAAAGTAACAATGTCCCGACTCCCTTTTGATGAAGTAATCAGTAGGTACATACACACCGTTAACGACATTACACGAATGTATTTCACAGCGCTTACGTATTCTGTAGATGCCATGAAAATTGAGGCTATCAGTGCAAAAGTAGTGTAACCCCAAACTTGTTCTATAGGAGATAATGAGGTAATGAGAAATTAGGATTTTTTAAAAAAAAAGATATACCTGGGTTTTGTTATAAACCCAAATACAACCTTATACACCTTTCACACTAAGCTAAAACTTGTGCCGTGAAAGGGGAGTTTGCCAGCACCTGGTATCGAACCACGGACCCCTTGTTCTGGAGGCCGAGACTCTACCTCCAGGCTTCCGACGAATTTGGTTAAACTTTGATGTTTTTTTTTTGTGAACATTATTTTAATTGATTAATTTATTATCAAAAGGTGGCTTGCTACACTATTGCATTGAAAGTTCATATAATGTAAGGAATGTATTCATTTTACACCAGAACTGTAACCAACAAAAATTGTGGGTTTCACCACTTTGGCGCTGATAGCCTCAATTATAGTAGATACCGTATCGTATTATTAATAAAAAAGAAACTCACGCAGTGTTCAAATGTGGTAGGCAGAGAGAACGGAACGAAATAGATCAATCCATATAATACTTCTTTCATTCATATAATTTCTCATACTATATATAAATATAAAAAAGATACCTACTTATTTTTTATATTTAAGATCGAAATTTTGTGTTTTTGCAATAGGAAAAGGTTTTGTTGTAAGCAGTTTTTTGCTTCGTAGAAAACTGTCCATTTTACACAGGCATGTTGGGTGTCAAACTCGGTGTTTTTTTTTTTTTTAAATAAGAGAGTTCTAGTATTTTTTACGCAGGAACCTACTTATTTCTTCTATATTTTTTAGAATGGAATGAATTGACTCAACAAAAAAACAAATATTTCAGCATTTGACTTTTCACATTCCAACTTTTTACAATACAAGGGATGATTAAGTTTTTTAGTTTAGTTTAGTTTTTGTTCAAAAGCAAAAACAAGTCTTTCTTTTATTTGAAAATTTTAAAGCGAAAAGATACCGGGTTTATGAGCTAGTAAAGAATAAAGTTGATTCGTTTGATTTATAATAATAATAAAATAATCGGGACTTTGAATAATAATAAATCATCTACAACAAAACATTTTCAAATTAAGACGAGAAATTTACAAGTTTTAGTCAAATTAAGACAAGAAATTTAATAAGATATTCATTTATTGACCAAAATATTTACGAAATGAGTAAAACATTAGATAATTCTATTATGTATACCACACGAAAATATTAAATTTGGATTCAGTACAAAAATAATTTAACAAGACTAGGGATCTGAAACCGAATCTTTGATTTTACATATTTGATGAAATTTTCTTGCAACTAATTCCTATAGCTAATGATTAAATAATGTTATGATTAAATAAAGTAAGGAAAATAATAGTAACTGATGTAAAGAAGATGTAAATCCCGTGGAACACCCGGTAATGAATTGGTCTCCCACTCTTCTGCGTAAGTTTTCGAGTGTCCTGTAAAAGGCAGGTGTTCGAAAAATTGAGACATTTTACATCTTAAATTCAGCGATGAGGTTTGCCACCCATCCTGAATGTTTTGATCTTATATTGGCACGCAGAGGACGGTTTGCATGTTTCTTACATGCAGCTGATCTGCTGGCTACCCCACTTGTGGGATGTGCCGTGATGGTATAATAAATAAATAAATAAATAATGTAAAGAAAATTGAGCGCTGAGACAATGTAAGGTGATAACGGCTCAGTCTACCTTGGTACGGGCTCATGTCCAGTTAGGTAGATTTTTTTGTGACTTATCTTTTAAATACTGTTTTATAAATGAAATAAATAAATAAGTAGCGCAGGAATTTTAAATTGAATTATAAGGTGATAAATTTTGAACCCAAACTGTAAATACAGTATTCAAATACCTAATTTATTTATCTTTTGTGTTCTTTTAAAGCTTGAGTCACATTTTATAGATCACTCAGCTTTTTTCCTAGAAGTACCATTTACTCAACTCGATCGCCTTTCTACCTCTCGCCTCTCTGGTGCATGAGAAAAGCAGCCTCTTCCATTAAAAAAGTATTTGGGTCGATTGTGTCACCTCTTACTAGGATATCGTTGTAATACGAACGGTGTATTGTGAAAGAGAAACGTGTAGTCCATTCAAATCCTGATGGACGAAAAACTTGTGCTCTTTTTGGCCAATTATCAATCGACATGCAACCATAGTAATACCAAAGCTCGTAAAAAACATATATAGATATTATATACGTGAATTTATTGTGAAGTTTATAATGTATGTGGGCATTTTCAAATTTTTTTGCTTCGTTACGTAGTGGAACCTAAAAAAATATGTGTAACAAATTATGCCTGATTTTGTATTTAAAATATATATACAACAGTAACGGACGTGAGAAATCAATTACTTTTAAGTTTTGTGTTTTCTTTTTTTCAGGAAATGCGTTTTCGTGAAGCAATATCTCAAGAAATTTCCATTACATCACACAATTCAACGGGGTTTTAAATAAAAACGTTTTACTGAATAGTTGTCGAAAGTATTTAATATAGTTATAATCACAACATTCTTTAAGAAAATATATAATTTTATTAGGAAAATAACGTAAAATGTCACATTTTCTGTCCAATTGGTCCATTACGTTACGTTTTGTACTATACAGTAATGAGTTTTCTTATATTCTACACTAATTATGGCAAATTTGTTGGTGATTTGCACTTTCCAACAACAATTCAGTTCACATACTATATTTTATATATTACAATAATACAGTTGTATCAGTTGTTGGAATAAAATCTAAAAAAAAATAGTCGGAGATATAATAGGACAGTAACGTAATAGGAAGTTTCTCGTTACGTAATGGAAAAGTAAAGCTAACGTCGCATGGTAATAATGTTCATTAATTATATCAGTCGAAAATCCGAGATAAGTTTTTTGTTTTTTTTTTATATATATTTTATTTATTTATTTATGCATATTCACGGCTTTCGCCTTTTACATGTTAATAAAGAGAAAAAAAAATAATAACAACAATTAAATCCAAAATAATATAAACAATAAGTAAAAAATGATAATAGCAATTATATTCATGTCAGTTTATTTTTTTTTTTAATAAATTATTTTTAATTTATTTTCAATCTTTGTTGAAAAAGTCGTTGAAGATAAAAACGTGATCATTTTTTAAAATATTATATTACTCGCGGGCCGCAGGAAATACGCGGCGGGCCACATGCGGCCCGCGGGCCGCAGTTTGCCCATGCCTGGTTTATAGAATACCAATATGGACTAACTAAAATTGGAACGTTACTATTTTAGTTAGTGCACACTAAAAATGAAATAGAATCGGGGGTAGCATTTGTCGTTTTTGTTACACTTGGTTGGCCTGACGTACTGATTTATGATTTACTAGCAATCACTTGAACTGTTTTCATAATAATAAATAAATATTGGACATCATAACGCCATCATAATAATTATTAACATCTTTTAATATAGTCGGAAGATTAAAATATTCAATGAAAGCTAGGCTTTACAATTCCATTACGTGACAGTTTTTTTCCACCAATACATAACGTTACGTAATGGACGTGACGTATAAGTATCGATCTCTGTTCATCCACATGTTTACACCTTGTTAGTGAATATAAGGATGCATTCGACTTGTAATTCAAAATGAACAATATTTAATATGTAATTAGAGTCCAAAAGAAACAAATAAAACTCTTAACTTACCTTAGAAATTTGCGTTCGTAATGGAACACCAATTTTAGTGAGCAACAACGTAGACCAGTTCCGTCACAAGAATCTGCACAACCGACGTTTTTACACAATATAGCGGCATTCATAGACTAATATAATGTTGCCATTAATTATAATCGACACTCGATTTGACCAAAATAAGTAAAACAGAGGTTTAGAATGGCCGTGACGTAATAGGAATTCCACTTTTTGTGATTTGAAGGACAGGAAAAATATACATATTTAACATATTTCTGGTTTGCTTTATGATATTTTATGGGACTTTATTGAATTTAGAGACAATTAAGTTTTAAATGAAGTCATAAAACCTGTGAATATAATGGGCAGACAAATATAATTTTGTTGTTAAAGTTGAGAGGTACGCTGAAGACATGTTGAAATACGTCATTCCGTGTTATTGATTTACACATTAACTTGCAAAATTTAAATAGTTACCTGTTATTTTTATGCTTAACTAAGAAAAAAATCATCATTTTATCAATAATTGTGATTTCGGGCAAAACTGAAATAATTGGTCATTTAAGAAACAATTTTGAATTCTCGAGACGCGTACGTTATACTCATAACAAAAAAATCTGAAAATGCCCATGTTGTTTTCAATAATATTATTTATTGATTTGGCGTTTGTTTTGTGGCACTGTTAAATGCAATATTTGATATAGGTACTATGTTATTCTGTATAATGTGAAGTACTGTAGGCGTGAATAAACAATTATTGTGTTACCTGCGGGTGCCTATGTAAATATCTATAATTTATATCTGTAACTTTTGTAGAATAATTATTGTATATTAAGTGTATTTACTTTTGTAAAGTTTTATTTGACGTCTGCTCTGAACACAGATAATATTGTTTGATTTGTTTTCTGTGTATGTAAAAATTGTTCAGACCTATTTAAAAATCTGTAAAAGACGAAAGTCGTTTATTGCTTAGAGAAAATAAACTTAATTAAATTCAATATAGCCTTTTAGAAACACAGATTACCTATTAGAACCTTGGTTGTGAACAGGATAAAATAGTGATAGGTATTATTATAGTTTTGGACTCCCAACATTCATCATAGTGCTTAGAAACTATAATAATTATAGCCAAATCGATAAATAGTAGGTACAACATGTGTAGAACCTGTAACGACTTATGGTATAGAATCGAGGAATGACCTAAATAGAACCAAAGTACTATTGCGAACCGCCGAAATGAAGACACTCCGCGCAATTCTAAGAAAAACACTAAGGAACAAAATCAGAAACACAGTTATACGTGAGTCCTGTGACACAGAAGACTTTTTCAGACCACGTTGAACGAATAAACGGAGATATACACCCTCAAGTAACCGCAAACAATATTGCCAATCGTAGCTCGCCAACCTGAAAAACCTACAAAAACACGACGAGACATTTAGAGCATTGTGTTTCAGGAGACTTCAACACTTATAAAAAAGGAAGAAGAAGGAAAAAGTGGTATACTAATATTTATTTACCCCTAAAGCGAAAACTTTGCTCTTTAAGATTGTAATATTACTACCTACGGTGGCCTACCTAAAAACATGCATAAAAACAAATACAAAAAATACGGAATTTTCAAACCCCTGACGCAATGTAAACTATTTAATATTCCTAGAAAATTCGTTTCAACAAAATAACCGAAACAATGACAAGTATTTCAATTAATTTAAGAAATAGGTATTTACGCAAATTATATTCTTGACTCACCTCATAAATATTGAAGTCTGCCTGTATTTTTCTAATTAATTTACCCTCCAAGAACATCTTTATCAATCTACGTTATGTCTGAAATTTATGCCTGAAAAACTGTCAATGTTTTGTCAAACTAATTATAGTCACACTATACCTGCGTAGAGTAAATTTTCAAGAAAGGTAACAACTTTATACAATTATTTCCATTGTATTTGTACATTACCTGCGTAATTTATATATAAATATAATACTTATTTTAAAAACTCTACCGAAAGTCGAAATAAATGTTCAATACTCTGAATCAAATTTTAACAGACATTGATTGATTGAAGTATTACCACATATTTCTCAAATATTTTGATTTCTTCAGAAAAGAAATAAAAAAAAAGATACGATATCTCGTTTTGTCATCAACTATATACAGTAATAAGCCTCTCAATATTTTGTGATAATTCTCTTAGCTAACAGATTTTATTGCTAGTAATTCAATGTCATTACTAATGCGTAACTACTACTACTACTACTTACTTCCGATGGCCGAACAGCCCTTGTAGGACCTTTGCCTCCGAAACAATAGATCTCCAAGCCTTTCTATCCTGAGCAATGGACTGCCAGTCGTCTTTAGCATTGAGCTCCTCCAGATCTCGGTTGATGTTATCTAACAATCTTTGTCTTGGTCTGCCTAACGGTCTCCTGCCCTCGGGTATACCCTGCAGAATACCTTTAGTCGCCCTTTCTTCTCCGGATCTAACGACGCCGACGTGGCCAATCCATGCCAATCTTCTAATAATAATATTACAATCCATGCCATGCGTAACAATGAAATATAATTAAAACTTTATATTATACATAAGTGCGGTATTAAAATATTTACAGGTACTATTATAACTTGCGATTTATGACGGCTGTAACTCCATGGACAAATAAAATTATTATTATATAGCTGTGTACATCGTCATAACAGAACAAGTATAACTACACAGGACAAGTCATAACTGCGAAATACTTTGAAATATAAATAAACTACTACTATACCATCACAGCATATTAGAAATAACTGGAAGTATTATATAAAAATCGTTCTCTTCGAGTCGAACATCGTGTCTCATGGCTAAATTTAAGATGTTAATTGTCTTATACGTGTCGTTTTACTTGCCATGAACAACTGCAAATTGGGAAACTCAACGAAATATAAAAGCATAGTAAAATTATCGATGTTATTTTTACAATTAACCATTGTATGAGGTCACAAAATGTAAATTTAACCCACGAAACTACCATATAAAGCATAGAATAGACAACGTCACCTCATTTGGTAGTGCCATGCTAGGTATCCCAGAACAATACCTACACATGAAGCTGTCATTGGGGTTTATAAAAGAGAATATCGAAGCTTCTGGCAAGTCGCCCGGTAGCTTAATTGGACAAAGCACATCTCGCGACAAAATGGATTGCGGGTTCAGTCCCATTCGGAGCACATCCAAATGAAGTAACGTTGTCCTTTCTAAGCCTTATATGTTGGTTTTGTATGTTAAATATACATAATAAAATAAATAAAAATATATTGATATGGTTTAAGATGACTATGTATTAATTATTATTGTTTTTATTTATTATTATTGTTATTATTTTATTATTATTATCATATTATAAAATTATTATTGTTATGTGGTTATTAACTTCTTTCATTTTGATTTATTGAATGATTTTAAAATTTATAATGCATCTATTGATTTTATAATGATATTTTTTTTATTTTATTTCTTTTGTTTATTATTTCAATTGTTATTATAGTATTCCCTGATTACTGTTTGATCTTCGACACTATAAATTATTTAATATATTGTTATGTCATTGTTGTGTCTACATATGTATTTTGTTAACATGTAAAAGGCTTGTTGCCGTGTATGTTTGAATAAATAAATAAATAAATTAATATATAAGTTATATTTTAATAAGTTATATTTTAATAAGTTATATTTTGTTAGCTTTTTTCGCTACCGCGTTTTCGATGGAGCGTCCACCATTTACGAGCGTTTATCTAAAACTCTAAGAAAATCGATTTGGGTATACCCTCGTAAATGGTGGACGCTCCATCGAAAACGCGGTAGCGAAAAAAGCTCACAAAATATAATAATCAATACAAAGTCATCTAAAATCATATCAATAGTTAGAGGTAGAGTCTCGGCCTCATGAACAAGGGGTCCGGGGTTCGATCCCAGGTGGCGGCAAACTCCCCTTTCACGACACAAGCTTTTAGTAGCTTACTGTGAAAGGTGTATAAGGTTGTATTTGGGTTTATAACAAAACCCAGATATATCTTTTAAAAAAAAAAAAAGAAAAAAAAAATATATATATATCTAGATATTGATAAATAGACAATGCCAAAAATATAAACAAAGTTAATATAAATACACAATTATAAGATAAGGATATATAACTATAATCTTATTAATATTGTAGCCACCCTCATGTTTAACAATACTGATTTTTTTGTGAATTATTACAGATAAATCCATTACATTCCATTGTGGTTCTGAGAAATCTGTTTCACACTCAAAGTCACATAAACAACAGAAGATAGTTGTGAAGCTTCTCCAGCTGCTGTTCAGCTGAGCATGTCCACTATAGAAGTATTTGGGTCACACACAAATGATCAATATAATAATATAAACATACATAATAATCTTAAACACAAGCAGGCAGTAGTAGCAGGTAGTTTGTGAGCAAACAAATATTCATAAACAAGTTAGTAATGAAACAATGGTTAGCACTGAAATAGTTGAAAATAGACTGCGTTCCCACAAAAGTGGAGAAACAATGCCTTATAATACAACATGTCAGACCCTTTGCTGTGTTCTTGAATATGATATGGGTTCGGTATATTAAATTGAACAACAGAAATAAACATGGGAAATACAAAGAAACAACACTATAACATATAATTATATTCCTACAAAAACCAACACACACGTAATTTTAGGCAAAGAAAAATTAAGAAAAATATAACAAGCAAGTAGGTATAATATGTTGGTACAATTTTATCATATTTTAGTTTCACAAACACATATAGGTAAGTGAATCATCTACTTATTGATTGAGTTGAAGTTTGTTTTGTAAAACATCATATTTAGGTAGGTATATAGGAAGAAAACACAATTAGTTTTATCAAGCAAATGTTTTTTACACTTTATCAGCTGTTTTATTGAGAGAGACTTCCTTATAAGACAAAAAACTACTCTCTCAATAAAAAAAAAACGGAGCGATAGACTCGCCCTCTGTACAGTTCGCTATAATGCGATGTCTTCCAACTAACAAATATACTTGTAAGGAAGCGAGGGCTTCCGAGAGCCACGTGGCTTGATCACGTGAATCAAGGAAAGCCGTGTGTTGAATCAAAGAACCGAGAAACAGTATAAATGTGGAGGAAGCGAAGGAAGTGTGTAATGATACCTTATCTATTTGGCGATTCATTCTCTCTGCCTACCCCACTTGGGACACAGCGTGAGAGTATAGTATTATATAGTGTAGCATTTCTTCATAAAATAAAAAAAAAACTGAACGACCTTTAACCACGAACTTTTTCGCACATTCTTGTCATACGTAGTCCACTTTTCATCCCCAGTTATCAATCTCTTCAAGAACGGTTCGGTTTCATTACGTCTGTCCATTTTATCCGTAACAGGGTGACCAGAGCGAGGTGCATCTTTGACATCAAAATTCCCGGATTGAAAACGCTTAAACCAACTTCGTGCTACTCTAACTGACACTGCATTAGGTCCATAAACGTCAAATTTTTTTTCGCGGCTTGTGTTGCATTTTTTCCTTTATTGTAATTAAATTTTAAAATGTATCTAATTTCTTTATTCGATTCGCTCATTTAGACAGAAAGAAAAAAAATGAAAAATAGCGGGAAACAAAAGTTTTCTAATTTGATTCTTTTTTTGAAATGTCACCTTTCTAATGTCATGAAAACCAACCAGATACAAATAGTACAGCCAAAGATATTTTATTACAAGTTTATACATACTATATGCGAAAAGACTTTTTCCCCGACCTAATATATACGATAGTATATTAATTATCTACATTTAATACACAATAATACTCAAAAGAATCGTTGTGATGTGAATATAGTCGGGTACTTTGCAATAAAATCAAACAATAAGAAAATTAACTAAAGTTACTTATTTATCTCTCGTAATATTACTATGTAAATGATAAGGTGAGTCATATTCAATTTCGATAAATTATAAATGAAGACCGTGTTGACTCAATCACAGGGAAAGAAACTATTTGTATAGAGTATAAATATTTTAAGATGCTTATAGGAAAATATCGTGAGAAAAAAGAAATATGCTTCAACGGAACTTATTATACAAGATCAATCTTCGACTCAATTTCCTTCTCAGGTTTTCTTTCTCCTGTCAATAAAATCAATATTGAAAACTTGCGGAGTATTTCATGTTTCATTTCACACAACTGGGTTTTGCAAAGCGTTCTTTGTTTTTCTATGAAATATTTGAATAACATTGTCGTGAATATCGATAATGGAAAAATCATCTGAATTATCTTATATCACTGAAAATATTATATTTTTGGCATACGTAATGTTCAGATAATTAAAAAAAAAAGTTAACTACTGTAACCCTGACTACCCAATGGGTCTCCAGTAAAGATTAGATCTCTCAAATTTTTCTATAAAGCACAGGTATTTGTAAAACCTCGTGTATAGGACAATTATTATTTACAATTTGGATTGAGGTTAACCACCGATCCTGATTGTCCTATATTTTTTTTGTTAAAACTGAGATATTTTTTTTATATTAAAAAAAATTGTTCTCCAGACAGCATTTGCTGGTATGAGGAGAAATTAACTTTATTTATTTATTTATTAAATAAACGGCTAATGCCTTTTAACTTAGTTAGTTTTTACTATTAACTATTGGACACTAATAACAATCTACATGTCTTTTACATGCAGTTAGTCCATCACGGAATATCCACTAGTGAGATAGTAGTAATAATTCATCGGTAGCCTTGGGACTTGGGATAGAGTCTCGGCCTCATACACAAGAAGTGCGCGGTTCGATCTCAGGTGACGGCAAACTCCCCTTTCAGGACACAATCTTTTAGTTTACTGTGAAAGGTGTATAAGATTGTATTTGGGTTTATAATATAACTACAGCAACATGAAATAAACGGAAAAATTATGTAACCGGATTATCATATAAACGACGGTCGACATACACATAATCACACAGAGACCGTATCATAATAAGTAAAACCATTCCTATATAGGACACCATAGCCCATAACTCATTTCAAGCCATAGTCTATCTAAGTACACCTTTTCTAAGTATCATATATGTAAATATTTCAATACAATTAAATTTATCTTTATCTGCATGGGTTTAATATCTTTCAAGTAAACATTTAAACTTGTTCAACAGCTTAATGTTATTTGACCATCAAGACCTCACTATCCTTCAGCCACGGTTGCGATATTTTTCTTCCCTGTTTTGGTGAGTATAATGGCAAATTTATCTCTAATTACATTAATACTAGATAATAAACTGTAAATTGTTGTCCCTAGTGTTAAGAGTTTTTTGTACGTAGCAATACGTAACTGTAAGAATATACCTAGTTTTAAGAGTATTTTAGTAGAGATTAGTGTCTTAAAGTGAGTATCCCCTCTTCTGCTTCTTCAAGTGCCTTGTCGGGTCCCGCCAACGTTGGCGATCACCTCGGCGAACTTGTCCCTGTCCTGCGCTGCTCGGAACAGCTCTTCCACACTTCGGATGCCGGTCCACTCCCTTATGTTTCGCAGCCAGGACATCTGTCTCCCCTCTAAGGGATATTATATATTTTTTTTTTTAATTTTGAGGAGGATTCTACTGGGGGAGTTCCTCTGACAAACCCTGAGCTCTCCCTTAAAAAAAATATTGTTTTGTTGATTCTGGATCATGATGGAGCTCTGCTCTTGAAGCATCCACGGAAAAAGGTGGGAAAAACCCATAATGACCCTCAAAAATAACATGACTAAGATGCAACTTGGCAACCTCCAACTATAATAATATTATGATAGATAAGATCATTAAAATAATAATGATTGGTTGGATTACTTACTCACGTATTTCATCTATTTCGTGATATTCCAAATGACACAACCCGCTACCATATTATTCATAATACACTGTCACTCTAAATAATATCAACACACATCGCATCAATATCTCCTACTCTCTCAACTGTCAGTAACAATTACAATTGCTCATTAATCAAAATTTACCATTCTGATCTAGGTATTCAGTAACTAAACTATATATAATATGATATTGAATACAAACGGAAAGTCGATCAGCGTAGGTTGCATAAACACACAAAAACAAATATATTTCGATAAGACAATTTTGAGTTCACGTTTCGTGATTCGTAAATACTCGTAACATTATAAGAATTTTAAATTGGTAGAGATATTTTATAACTTGTTGTCTTGTGTTAACTCATAATATCCCATATGTTAAAACAGTGGAGCACTCGGAAAAGAATTAGTAGGTATAGTAAAAGGAAGGTGTTGGAACAAATAAAGACATTTAACATAATATTTTGAACCACTCTTGATTAATGAATCCAGTTAATTCTACTCACCGATAATCAATCCGATTGGAATAGGTATTATCTAAGTAGGTATGTTGTATACGATAAACATGCATATGTGAACATCCTTTTAGGAGTCCATGACACAGAGTTTTGACGCTTGTGAATCGACTCAAGGCTTTGTTAAGAGTACTCTCACTTTCTCTGTGCCGTGCATATTACATGACTTGAAATTTGACATCCAACTGTGTCGAAAATTCATAAAATATTTTTACATCTTAAATTCAGCGATGCGGTTAGCCACCATTCCTGAATGTCTCAATTTTTTGTTGGCATGGAGAAGAAAGATAATATGATTTTTACATGCAACTAGTCTGCTGAGTAGGTACTCCACTTGTGGGATATTCCATGATGGTATAGTAGTAGTAAAACTATAGGGTAAACGTGTGTTTTTAATTTTTTAAATGTTTTGTGATTAAGTATATTGTGTACGTTTTTATTTGTATAAATGTTTATCGAAACATACTTCAATTTTATCAATTCCTTTGATAAAAACATTCTCAGAAAATGACTGAAGTGTAAACGCCCAATTGAGAATAAATGATTTAAAATTTTCTTACTTATCTTATTATTAATAAACATTGAACATTAAATGATTATATTTTAATTTAAATCTTATCAAAATATAATATATAAATACCACAAAAATTTACTTGGTGTGGGTGGATATTTGCTTGTATGGGATTTTTTTGTGAAAATATTTTTTCCGTCTAATTAATGGCCATGATGTAATTGCATTACATAAAAGGCTGTATAAATGGTATGAAATTTTGAGTAAATACGACCTCAAACTACCTCCACCTATCCCACAGATGATGCAAAATAATGATCTACTTGAATGAATTTGTCGCAAATACCTACTTTTACTACTATCTTACATGCAAGCTGTCCTCTCCGTGCCAACCAAAATCAAAACATTAAGGATGGATGGCAAACATCATCACTGAATTTAAGGTGATAAAATAATGTCTTTATTTTTTCGAACATTTTTTTTACAGGACACTAAAAAACTTATGGATAAGAGTGGGAGACCAATTCTTTGCCGGATGCTTAGCGAAATATTACAACCAAAGAAAGTTACCTACTTAAATGATTTAAACATTTTTGTTTTCAAAATGAGTAGGTGAAAAGTAGTTGTAGAAATAAGGGTAGTTTTACGAATAACCTTAAGGGTAGTTTAACGAATAACGTTAACTACAATTCTAATATAATATACAACAAACGTAAAGTAGATAAAGGATAATATGTCAGAGATCGTTAGTACAATGAGAGAATTCTAGGGGTCGAAACCACACGGGACATTCCCTCGGCCCAATTTGCATTGGGGGGTGTTCGTAGTAGTCCCTTCACACAGAAGAAAGTTTATATAACATATTTAATCATCATAATTCTCTAACAGAACAGTAGAATAATTCATTTCCGTGGTCCCCGCTGAATGTTGAACAATAATATACGTAATATACAAAACATGCGAGCTGACAAGTCGTTTATTACTAGAAGGTACATCGATAATAATGTTCCGATTATAATGGAAGGAGAAATGTTAACAGCAAAGTTCATTTTTAAAGAGAATTATAATAAACTTTATCGTACAAAATGTTTAACAAAAATTATGAGCAGTAATAGAATTTCAGCATGGTAAATACAAACTAGTTAGCACAATGGGCGAGCTTATTGCAGTGACAGGATATATTATTACAACTCATTCATAAAATAAAAACAAAACAAAAACTGAAAAAAATATAATAAAACAAGTCAAATTTTTAAGATTGTTACAATCAAATACATCCTAAAATAAAAGATTTATAAATACATATGTGTAAATAGATACTATAAATATAATAAAACATACAGGAATAAAATAAATAAACAATGAATAATAATATGTTAATTGATATCTGAGTGAAATGTAAAGGTAAGACACGTGCTGGGAGGTATGGAGGGAGGAGTAATACTGCTCATCGTATGTGAATACTCGAAAATATATATAAGAACGATGAAAACAAAGGAAATTTAACTATCGATTACAGAAGACTAACGACCAGTGATCTCTGAACGAGTGTTCTGTAAAAGGCAGATATTTTAGTTAAACACATTTAAGACGTTTAGCATCTTAAGATCAGCGATGAAATATGCCACGCATCTTGCATGTCAACCTTTATTGGCACGAAGAGGATAGCTCGTAGTTGATAGAGTGCAGTTGGTTTGAAGACTTATCAATTTGTGGGAAATGCTTTGATGTTATGTATATTAAACTCTGTCTTTAGGTAAATTATTTTTCAATGAATACTTTATTTAGGAGTATTACTGCATTCTGTTTTGGTTTACTAATTAAGTAAGTAATAGTTTTGTAACTTTGAGTGATGAGCTGTTTTGTGTACCTCATCGTTGTAATTTAGATATAGATAAAGGTCAAAATGTAATGAATTTATCGAGGAAGTTGGAATTAAAGAATTCGTCAAAAATCATAAAAATAAATAATGTACATATATTTTTCAGATCAAACAAAATTCAGTTGTTTTTTAGAATCTATAAACACTGATTCTGAGAGTGTAGGGAAAAAAATACGAGTATAACACATATCTTCATGATTTTTTCACGTTTTCTACACCGGGTACGTTTGTTACTAATTATTTTATTTATTTATTACACAATAAACAGCAACACTCTTTCAAAGTACAACACAAAGTGAGAAAAAAATGTATTTTCATGAATAATAATAATGTGACAAGATCATGTAAGTCACCACCTATCCGGAGTGAAAATATTTAGACCGGACAAGAAAATATCCAAGAACACGCTCAAGAGTATACAGAGCACATGTAAGTTGTCGTTGTAGATAAGTTGTAAAGTAAAGAAAAAATAATTAAAAGTTTTATGAACTCAGTAATCATACAACAATATGTAATTCAGTCGAGGTAATGAAATTATCTATACCTCAGGGAAGCAATATTCTTAAAAGTGAACGGTAATTTTCTGAATGGAAAAGTTTATTTAGTTTTTCAAATGAAATTCGTTTTGGTTAAGTATGAAACCGAAGATGTCCCGAAGGGTTTTTGTGACCGCGCCACATTACAGAAACATTTCTACGTTATTTGAATTTATACTGAGCCACAATACCTACCAACGTAATTAAAGAAACTTCTTATAGTATTTTAAGTAAAACTCCTTTAAAAAATCTTTAAATTAAACTCTTTTAGACAAGATCTCAAGACTTGTTTATATAGATATATTAAAATTCTTAAATGCACCCTTACGGTAGGTTGTACAAATAGATGTATTTCCAATAGTAAATTTAGATTATCTAGGTTATAATTAGTGTCCTTGTATTCAAAAAATATTATAAAAAAGATACGAATATAAACATTAGTCAATGCGAAAATTATACATCACACTTTAATTTTGTTATTTCGGTTATTGACTTCTATTTTAGACTACTAAACAAAATACTCATCGTTAATTGACTACTGCATTTGATATTATATGAATATTGTAAATCAACGACATCATCCTCGCTGAGTTCTAAAAGGGATTTACTTTCTAATTCAGTAAAGGTGCTACGCTCCAGTTCTATGTAAAATTAAGATATTATTACATTTCTTGTATCTGCTGAATTTTTACGATCGCCTTTTTGAATTTTAAGGGACAATCCCTAAGGTAAAAGATTTATTTACATACAGGTATTCCCCTGAATTTAATATTATATTTATCTAAAACGTAATTTTTCGGTTGACATCATCCCTTTTTTAACAAAAGTCAGAGATTTACGAACGACATGAGAAGGGATGGAAAAAATGCACAACTGATTGTTACAAATAAATTTAGATGTTTGCATTTTGCCTGAGAGAAATCGTAAGCGTGAAATTCCATTTTCTGCGATTCTCTTTAACTTTTAAATTCCAAATGGGAATACAAGGATTATAATCATTACGGTGCATAAGTTTTCCGCGGAGAAAAATAAAATTTTGCATGTTTTACACATTAATTATCCACTTAAAACAAATCTCACGCTGTTTAAAGTAAGTAAACGACAATTTATATACTTATTTTATTATTTACCGTACATTGATTAAATAAAATCAGTTTTAGTGGCATGATAATAAGATACAATTAAGTTTGTCGGTATATTGAGTTACCGTCCAAATAACTTAGAATAAATTAATTTTGAGTAGAAAACATTCAAAAGACTTTTAACATCTTGGATTAAGTGTTGAGGCATACCACTTGAGTGTTTTTTATGCCAACTAACACATTTAAGGTGGGCGGTATACTTCAAGTATGAAATGAATATGTCCAATGTTTTACGAGTGATATTTCGAAAGTTTGTGCCTTTTATTATTTTTATATAAACCAACGACACAAAATCTATCGTATTACGGAAAAAGTTCATCGAGCTGTCGTTTTTTTATGAAAATTGGATTTTCACTAAATTTGTCTCTTGAAACCTAAATTATTAGTTGCACTTAAAATAATAATACAATTCGAGTGTAAGCCATAAAGATTTTGAAATGAAGGGCTGATGATTTTACATTGTGACAGAAATCTTATAACCGTTCTCTTGTAAAGTTTGCTTTCTTGGGCATATCAACTCTTGCTATATTACCATTAGTGATGTGAGTAGAGAAAATTCTCCGGAGAAATTTCTCGAGAACGAGAAAATTCTCCGATGGATGAGAAATTTCTCTATAATTTTTTTCCATGGGGATTCCCCTATTATTCATTGATTTGGCGGTAACGCGGCGGGATTCCCCTACAAAATATATGAAAAAATATCCGGTATTGACATCACTACGTGGCAGTTCTTCACAGGCAGTAACTAGAATAGTGCAAGATGGGCAAGAAGGAATTTATATTTAGATATTTTGTCGAAGAAACGGCAGTAAGCAAGCCACAACAATACAAGTGCAAGTTTTGTGGTGCCAAGTATGTAAAAAATGTAACAAGACAGGCCAATCATCTTGTAAAAAGTCCAAACAACAATTCTCCTCTGATGGAAAAGAAATTTCTCTCCATAATTTTTCTTAGTGGTATTATGACCCTTCTCCCAGAACACTTCGCAGCCAACCTGGTTTTCTAAGTATATTCTTTTTACACATGACCATTTTTTGATATTTATTTTATCTATTTACATATATTCACGGCCAAAGTCTTTTACATGTAAAACCCCTGTAACTGTATACTTACAATACAAGTATACAAAGGTGCGATCACTTTAAAAAAAGACACATTTCATGATTACATTTTTTTGAACATTGTAAAAATGATCAATAAAAAATATATTTGCCTCAAAATATACCATAATTAATTGTAGCAATATTGGTGATAAATTTCCTCAACATTTGTACATTGTTATTGATTGATTGAATTAAGTACTGATTTATTATTATTATACTGTTAAAAAAAAAAAATCTCGGAAAATTCTCTACTTCGAGAAATTATTTCTTGAGAATTCCACAACACTAATTACCATAGAGTGATTCTCACCTATTGATTGGTCCGCTGATGCGGAATGCATGTAATGTGAATGACCTGATGATGGCGAATGACAAGGAGATATACGTCGCTGCATACTGAAGTGGCAAGGTCTGAAGTTCGGACCCGAGTAAGTAGGTAAGTAATAGCGGTATGTGATCATTATTTTGAGGAGTATGGCGACTAATAGATTGATTAGTAAGTTCAAACAAGAAACTTTTCACGAGTAATAAACAGAATGATGAAGCAGGGGGTTAAATATTGAAATTGATAGTTGTAATTAAAGGTTGTGACATTATTCCCGGAGGTAAATTTAAATTAAACATTTTTCTCAGAAATAAACACAGCGTCACCAGCAGCACTCATCGTAAATTTTATTAAAACAACAACTCGCAGCGCGCAGCAATTACTCATCACGACATTTTTAAGCTGCGCCTGTATTTCAAAACTTTAAAATATAATTATTAATGTTCTGCAGTAAAGAACGACAGCATATTAAGAAAACTCGTAACAGAATAAAAAGTAAAATATAAGATGCTGTCGGGAACAATCTTATCTTGTTAAGGAGAAATAGAATTATATAATAAAATGAGACATAAGACAAAATATTAAGAATCATAAAACATTATACACTGCTCCTGTTATCTGTCATCCGACATTACTCTATTGTTTTTCATTTCTTTTTTAATTGAATTTTTTAATACTTAATAACACAACTAATAAATTTTAATTAATAATAAAGCAAAAAATACACCTGATCAAACTAAATTATAAAAACTAAATTATAAATGAAACACTTATTTAGTACTTCCATTGTGACATTTTTTATAAATTTAAACATGAACCTTCACAAAGAACTATGTAAATGCAAATAAAAGTTAAGACATCCAGAATGCGTACTGTTTTACGAATAGGTATCTGCCTTTTACAAAACACTCCAACACAAACTGACAAGAGTGAGAGATCTATGCTTGTGTCCGGGACTCCACGAATTACAAACATTCGAGAATCAATTTCATATTATTGAACTATAATCTGTTGATAATTTTAAAAATGAAACACGATATATAGTTATTCCACTATTGACTTTATTTATTTTTGCGAGCCGGCTTGTTTTTTAATAATCTGTTGGTTGTGCAGATGACAGTCTATTGACTAAAATTCTTAATATCTTCAGTCATGCAGATGTAAAAATCCAACAAAACTACATCCAATAATATATAAACATAAGTTATTGATTTAGAAATTTGTGCATTAGAATCATTCGTGACGGATCCCAATTACAAAAGGCGTAATTAATTTGTCATTTCAATGCCAAACAAATTTCAACGCTCCGTATATTATTCAGCCACACGCACGTTCTCCTTAATGTAATTTCCGTTGTGTGTTCGTTTTTAAATCATACAGTTTTTTTATATACCTATAAAATTTATAAATTTATTACCACTCAAATCATAAATTAAGGTTATATTATATTACACGAAGAGAGCTGAAACACGTTCAATTAGATGAAGCGTGTTATTCACTACCTAACGAGTTTTGCGAGGGACGGAAGATGCAAAAGGGGTATCGAAAGATCAATGAACGGTGCACTTCGACCTATTGTCAGCGATGCCAATACTGAATTCAAACAATACAAAAATGCTAGTGCTAATTACCAGTCTGGTACCAACCCTTATATATGCAAGGTAAGACAAAGTTGAAGAGGGACAAAATTGGAATAACTAATAAAGATGCGATTGCTGAGAAGAATGGTTGGTAAAACGTTGCGAGACACCATAAGGGCATTAGAGGAATGAGCCGATGAGAGAGGAATGTTGTGAATAGAAATAAGTTGTGACTGTGGACATGTGGAGCGAATATAAATATACATATACGAAGAAAGAATGACAAAAGTAGTATATATGCATCTGAATGAGGATGTATGAGAAATTTCGGACGTCCGAGAACCATGTGGCTGGAACACATGAATCAAATTGAATAAAAAATGTAAATATAAGTAGTCTAATATGGCTTTTCATTCTCTCTGCCTACCCCACTCGGGATACTTATTTCGGCTTGTTATTTGTCTATTATGGGTAACACAATATAGGCAAAAAAAAAATTTTTATTTGGGTTGTATTGTTAACGGGGAAGTGTATTTCAAACAAGATTATAACTTGAGTGGTAAGCATGAAGGAGTCAAATTTACTTTATAACAAACACATGTATGCAACTTCGCTATGTGTAAAGTGAACTCAAAATATATTAATGTTATTTACAACAATGTACATGTTTTAATATATGCTAACATTCATGGTTAACTTTCCAGATGAAGTTTATAACCAATATCTACAAGGAATTGCGAAATATGTAAGAGTTAAATATATAACATATCTACAACCGACTAGGTACTCGTCAATTACTATGCGTATCTACTTACGTAATTACTTTGTTTTGGATGAAGGCAAACAAATTCACATTACAGTTTCAAGCCAACGACCTTTTGACCTATGACTGGAAATTCAAAGAGAAAAATGGTAATACAACTAAACAAAAAGTGCGGGTAAAAATAATTTCGTATGAATCAATTTTAAAAAGGCGTTGGTTCAAAAGCGTTCTCTCGAGTTCTTAATAGCAGATGCATTCCAAAGTTGATGCAAATTGAATTGATCGCCTATCACCAGTTTGTTTATATTATGGTCATAAATGAATAAGATATATATACATAAATAAATTTGGAGATAAATTTTCGAATCCTGAGTACGATTTTTTTGTCTGTGAGGAGTGGTGTTTTTCTAACGTTTCGCCTGGATCCGACCGGGCGTCAAATACATTAGCGTTATTCTACCATATAAACCTAATTTATTTTGTAAGATTAGTGAATTTCGCTGAACGATCCTTTATACCAGGATCTCCCCATGGCTTGAGAAGGACAAAAAGATTAGATTTGCCGCCTCGCAGTACATTGATTACGTCATGATAACCGTACGAAACACAGACGATGATGAATCCAAATTTCCCAAAAAAAAATACGTCAACGAATTCTTAACATCATATTATTTGAAAAGCTTAGTAAATCACACGTAAATCATATTTAGAACAAGCGTGATTATTTTATTTTATGGAAGCTTTTAAAATATTTACATAATAGAATTGATTAAAATTGAGTTGAATAAGTAACGATATAACAATGTGCAGAATTGTTCTGTAGGAACCATAGATATAAATGGTGAAATAATTTGATTATTAAAATAATTTAAGCGATAAAAATCACAATCCGTTATATTATAATAGAATAAAAAAAAGAAAAGAATAAGGAAATAGCGTAAAAGAAAATATAAAAGAATGCGTATTGTATAATGTATAAATATACATACGTATAGTGGAAACACATCAGGAAATACCTACCCTTTGATATAGGCAGAGGGTGGAAATAAAGCGTCGCACTAATGGACCATAAAATGAAACAAGAACAACAAAAAAAAATCGACATTATGAGGTTATAAGGCATGATATTCGAAACAAAGTAATATTGCGTAATAGGATTGTAACGATGATTTGTAAGGCTGAATTCGTAATTTGCCCATTCATATCGCCGTGAATAGCGTTACTAGGGAATATAACACTTATGCGTATAAACAAAATAATTATATTACGTTTCTGTAGCAAGCAAACAAAAACAATATGTGTATATAATAATTATGTATACGTCATTTCAAAATAATTAAATATGGTTTTATAAGCAGTGCTCGAAGGAATAAAGACATTTGATGTCTCAAATTCAGCAATTCTGTTTACCACCCGTCCTGAATGTCTTATTTTTTGGCAAGGAGAAGGAGAGGAAAACTTCATTACGTGCAGCTTGTCCGCTGATTACCCCACTAGTGGCAAATTCCGATGTACCTATATAGTAAGTAGGTACATAGTATATACAAGGTATAGGTTTATAGTTTTTTTCTGAAATAAATACACAATTCTTTTAAAAATTTATTGCGATAGAAGAATCTTAGGACAGACATAACTAAATTTTAAATCCGATTACGTAAAAATTTAAAAACCTTTCACCATCGCAATGTGACTAAATCGCGTTTCATAAAATATTTCACACTTTTAATGTGCATGTAAAGAGCTTTTAACAAAAGGTTCTTTATCGTCTTATGTAGATAATTAGAAATGTGACTTAAAGTTTTACTAGTAACTTTATTAAAGTGACTTAGGTTTTGGCATGGTAAATTAAACCTAAAAAGGTTTAATTTGAAAATGTCATCGCATTTCAAAACCTGGGTCACTACAATAAAGTTACTAGTAAAACTCTAAATCCCATTTTTATTCGTTATTAATAGATTTGGGAGTTTAAAAATAAATACCGATAAAAAAAATATTCTTTATCGTCGTTTAAAGGGAGCCATATTTTTTTTTTAAATAATAAATATTTTTTTATTCAATCAATCAATATCAATGTACAAACTTTGAAACAATATATCACCAATTAGCTTCAATTAAGTTGCAGCAGCCTCACTAGGTTGCCCTGTATCGAGGCGTGCTGCGTAAAAAATATATAAAAAAAAACATACAATCAACAAGGATTAATACATCTTACAAAAAAATAAAAAAGTATAAAAATAATATGTCAGTAATTTTGCCATTGATTTAATTATAATACATAAGTTATCATTTATTGTCAAGTAAATTAAGCTCACATGACATCTAAATATATTTCAGTACATAATAGGTACATGCAAAAAAATATGTATAGTATATAAGAAACAATTAATGTAAATGTATTCTGTTAAATAAAATTATTATAAAAAAAAAATTAAAAAAAATATGTATAGATAAAAAATAAAGAAATAAAGAAAACTCGCCCTGTGTATATTGATTGTATTTAATTTGAATGTATACCTTTTATGTAATTGTTTTTTATCAATGTACAGTAAAGAATGAATAAATAAATAAATAAATAAAAAAATACGTTGAGCTATAAAGGTTTCAAATAATAAAATAAGGTCCTCAGATAAAAATACAAATATTTGCCAGGAGAGCTTGTTTTCCGATCATTATATAAACCATTAATTATTTATTGCATAACTTGAAAACAATTTTAAGGTATCAATTATATTTTCAACCAAAAAACACATTTTCTTTGATTAATGAGTCAAAAAATAATGAAAACACCATCCAATGTTGGAAAAGAATCACGTAGCTCTTCTACGACTTGTAACACAATAGGACCTATAATTACCAGAATTAATTATTAGTAAGACCTACGGTGAGCTCAAAGTGTTCATTAAATAATATTGGGTTAAAGTTTGGTAGTGAATAGCGTGGAAAAAGTCTCTAGTACAACTTTAGTACAATTAACTACATATTTTAGATATTTTTAATATACTGAGCAAAGGTCAAGGCTTAATACAATTCAAATAACATTTTTAATTTATCTCCATTGACTATTTACCTTTAAGACTTTCGCAAATTCAAAATTATACAAAACCACAACGTAATTGACTCACGTGCTATGAAAATATAAAAGCAAATATAAAAAATCTTATCAATTGTTTGACTTAAAAGGAACCTCACTGAAATATTATTTCACACGCAGGTATGCATTGTTTCCATTTGTGTGATATCACACGAATGGAAATATCTACCTACATACATAATACAAAGAGTAGTATTTGTTTTAACGTCAGTCAAAAATAGAAATGTTTTGTTACCTGTTGCAAGGTAAAAAAATCAATAAAATAATATACTTTCGTTGAGTAGTTCCTAAAAAACTTTCAATGAATATTGTCACGAAATTCGATAACATTGAATACAAAGTTGGAATATCAATCGTGGGAAAATTGCACGAATAAGATACAAGAGACGATGAGGAGTTACTAGAGTTTAGCCAAAAGTGTACACATAGATGTAGATATCTAATAAAACAATCATCGACGATGCTGAACAAAATCGTTGAGGTATTATCTATGTATTTTGAAAACAATAAATATTTGACAAGCAAAGGAATACGGATATGCGAAGGAAAATAATTAGTACCTAGAACTTAACATCAGGTATTGTGTCAACAATTTAAAAAAGTAGAAACGAAATCAAATCACCTACTTATTTTTGACAGAACGAAAATTTATCAAAGGAATAAGTTCAGTGTAAAAAAATTGATGTGAAAACTATGTTGTAACTCGTATAATAATGTAGGGAATTATATAAACTGGAAGGATTAAATGTGGATTTTTAACAGTCTTGGTATTGTAAGAACAAGCGCAATTTTAACTTGAAAAATCAAGTTTTTAGAAAAGTCTTCGAAGGACAGAATCAAGGAAAGTTGTATCGTAAAGATTAATCATCTTTTCCACCCCTTCAATTCCTCAGCAATTACTTACCGTGCAATATTATTTAAGTTGAAACGGGTGAAAGTAAGGTAATATGTAGGTAGTCGGTCAGTAATCTTTTGATATCAGGTTCGCGTGAATGGAAACAATATTCAATATGAAAATTCACAACAAAATTAATACGGCACAATGAAAAGAACATTACTTATATACCACCTTCGTAATGGGTAATATTAGTATTCATACGTCGCAATACCTTAGCTAATAATTATAAATATATATTTTTTTTAATAACGACTTGTGTTTGATATGAACAGCTAACCTTTTCGAGGAACATTATTTATTTATTTTATTCTTCTTGCACATCATCATTTACACAACAAAATCAACAAATCAGTTTACATAACGTGGGTTCAATGCTAGAACTAGACAACTCAAAATCAATAGTTTTGAAGTAATAGATAAATCATGATATTACACTCAGAAGGGCAGTAATTAATATTATATATTATTGAAACACTTAGATTAGAGAACAAGGAAGCCTCTCAATTCATAATTATTACTAGAAATTACTCAAACCATTAAAGGCAAACATCGGAAATATATACCTAATTCAAAATGATCAAATTTGAGTTGTCTAGTTCTAGCATTGAACTCACGAAAGAAAATATATGATGATATGCAGTGGCGAGACTATCACTTTATAGTGATTTTTTCCATTTAACCCCGTCACATTAACACTAGACACAAATAAAAATAATAATTATAAAAACACAAAAAATTAGAAAAATCTCTACATAAATCAAAACGAGAGAAAAAAATCTACTATCTACACACCTAATACCTCAAAGGGACTGGGAACTATAAGAACTAGAGGAAGGGGTTAGGGGACGGATGCTGCGTGAGAAGACAATAAATACTTCTTGACGGCGTATTTAAATTTATTAAAAGATTGAGATATTCAATGAGAAGAAAAGAGTTGGTTGATAGTAGAAATGGGTGTTATGTGCAGGAATTGCCAAAAGACGCTCGTTGTCAGAACGCAGTGTAGACCATGGTTTGCTAGATACTCGATTAACCGACTTCTTTTAATTACAATAGACATACATAATTTGTAGTAATTTTTCACTCGTACCAAATGAAACAACCGGATGTCGAATGTTATAACACAGTAAAAAAAAGCCTTTTAACCAATTTCCGGAGATGTGAGATATTTAAAAAAAAATCCATCATTTTATCTACTTTCCTGCTAATCATGAAGTACAAAAAACAACTTGTTTACAATATTTTTAAATACAAATTAAATTCACAATTGAATTTGATAAAATCAGTGTAACATTTTATTAAGTGACTGGAGCAGTGGTTGTTGTATAAAAAGTAGTATAAAAGCCTTAGGTCAATCACTAGGGAATTAAAGCGGAACTATGCTGAAAAGTAATTTATAATCATAATACTAAATCATCAAATTATTTTATACGGAACGAAGATATGATAAACAAGTAATAATTTTATATAAAATACGAGAGAAACAAAATTAACCCAGAAACATCAATCATTCATTTGATACACGCATATTATTACCTGTACCTATACCCTTACAACAAGTATGAATAATATAAGCAAAAATGATAGTGTTGTATTTCAAATTTTCAAAATACCCTCATTAATTTATCCCGTGTATAGAAAACAACAATTTATACAAATTTTGTTTTTCATTGTCCCTACAATCCTTAAAATAAAAGAGGTCTCGCACTATAAAGTGTTGTTTCTTTAACGTCCTTTAAATCAAGTTCATGTTGTAAGATATTGTAAGATCGAGTAGTGTACGATATTGGCGATGAATCATAACACGAAGAGTATAAGATTAATTATAATGTTGGTTATTTGCAGTATACTCCATGATGGTGTGGATATACACAAACAAACATTCCCTATCTATGTAGTATAGATCAGATTTGACAAGTCGAACACATTTGAGTAACAATGAAGAGAAGAAAACTTTGTCAATATTACGAAGCAATAAACATGTGTTGGGAAAGACACGTGTAGCACTCAATACACACTATTGACCTTATGAAAAACTAAACGATCAGATAAACACAGTTTCTTTTTGAGAGATGTGTGAGAGACAACTTCACATTATCAATCTAAATATTATGATAAAACCACTAGTTAGAAAGTTTGAGTTAAATTATTTTCAAGAATTCACTTAATTATATTCTAACCCACAATTCAAATACTAGGTATAGACATGATATATAATTATTTCTGGAGTGGTTTTTTTTATAAATTTTGCATCATAAATAATAAAATATTGCTTCCGATAAAAAGTGTCAAGCATATTATTTTAAGAACATGACGTGTAATTCAATACACTTCTTGACAATCAATCATTTTATAAAATTAATAAAACCTAATATATCTTTATAGAATATCTACTTTTACACTTGCATAAACATATTTTATTATAATAGATTTAACATAGTCAAAAAAGTTGTCTACCCACTAGCCATATGGCTGTGTTGCGGCAGGAATACTCTTGTACCATCTTACAATAAGATTAAGAAAATCACCAAAACAATTTTTTTTAAAATAGAGTAATGTTTTTGAATAGATAAATAAATGAATGAATTAAATTAAACAGCCAAATAATATTAAACATTTACAAGTATAAAAATAATAATAAATATTTTATATATAACAAAATTTACATGAAGCGCTCAACATTCATTCATAAATTACACAAATAATCGCCTGGAATTTGCAAAAAATGTGCGTAAGATGTAACTAACAATTAGTAGCTTACCTAGAAATGAATATCTTATTAACAAAAATCATAGGAAAACACGAAAACCATGCATGATTTACTTAATTGCTGAAAATAGTATCTACATATTTATCTTATTCAAACTAAATTAAGAATAATAGGGTCCTGAATCAAAAAGGATCAAAATTATAATATTTTAGTAACTGGACATACTTTTACTACATTCATATTTCTTTAAATAAATTGCTCATAGCTAACATCAACAAAAATATCAAACGTGTACACAAACCAAAATAAAAGCGGCGGTTATTTAAGTCCCAAACTACCAAAATGTTTCATTTTAAATTCGTTTGTACCATATTCCCACAGCTGGTCGAATACCATAATTTGACCCTTCAACCCGCCCTTTGGATCTAACAAGAATTTTACAAACCATGATATATAGTTTGCATATATTCAGTGGTTTTATTGGTCTACTCTGGTTATATAATATAATATGTATTAGATGTGTTGTGTTTGTTGTGTAAATTTCGTTGTTATATAAAAACATATTCTTTCTCTCTCTATCTCTCTCTGGGGATACAATACATTGTAATGTTTTATTTATATCTTCACAAAAAACAAATGTAGAGTATTTCATTTACTTATTCTATTAAAAATACAGCTTTGATAATTATTTATAACGTCAAAGACGATAAAGAACAGTTCGATCAAAAACGAAAAAACTCACATCCAGTTTCCGAAAAGAATTTAGCTAAAGTCAAAAAAATAAAGCCGTCACGAATCGTTGCAACATAATACTATTTTTTCCTATCAAGAGGAGCGCTGTAAAGTTTCAATTTTTGGAACAACTGTGGGTATCCGAATTAATTTTACAATTCCATCGTATCCTTTGACATTTTTGACAATATTCATTCACGATACATTTTGTTATATGGTTGATGATTGTCTATTTTATTAAGAGTTAAAAACTTCATCTTAGCTGATAAAATGGAATTGATACCAAAAAGCATGCTGTGAATGAAACAATAAAAAGATAGCATATTGTAATGCATTGTGGTATTGTGGAATCACCAAGCATTATTTCCATCACAAAATGAGAGATATGGCTGTGAAAAGGCAAAAATTACGTAAGTCCAGCATAATTTGACAATTTCTACCTTGAAAAGTTCTTGTCGATGATACTTGATAAATCTGAAAATGTTTAGCTTTTGTACATCAAATTACGTTTATAAAATTGGGATAAACGGGAAACTATAAATTTATACAAATATTTCCAATAAAATAAGGGAAAATTGAAGGTATAAACCTTCCAAATAAAGCCAATCCAATAAAATATTGTTGAGCGAGAGGCACATCAAAGAAAATCGAAGCCTTTCTGATAAATTGGCAATATTTAAAGAGTGACTCCAATAAGATAAAAGAAAAATTAATTCTCATTGAAATGGGATCATTTAATTGCCAAAACTTTCCCACAAAATAAGGGTAATAAGCTAAAAATGTCGAATCATTTTTCAAATTGAGAATTCGAACTTCCACACATTTATTGAATGGGTTAGTTGGAAGATATCGCGCTTATGCGATAAACTCGCCAATTGCACAAATTTGTTTGTCTGGTCTAAGTTCTACAATGTTTATATTTTAATGTTTATTTTTTGTGCAATAAGGATTTTTATTATTATTATTTTTTAACGCGGCGGCAGTATTGCCATCCACACTTCTCAGCATTATACAACCAGATAAGTCTCCATATGATCAGTCATGGTCATACAAAAACTTAACAGTCTAATGCCGGAAAAAATTCACCTATCCAGATATACAGGATATGAAAGGATTAGGCTCAGAACGCGGGTTTAAAATACAAGCATTGTGCCTGAAATATATGTATTCAAAAACTTTTTTACAATATTACAAGTGTTTATTATAATAGATTTTTGAATTTTAATGTACAAATTAACCGGTAAATCTAATTTTTGTAAATTATTTATTAAAGATTTCGGAGTTACCCCTGTAGCTGACATGACTAAAGGTATTATATAAACGGACCTAGAATGCCAAATATTTTTTATTTCTCCTGCAAGTTCTGTATATTTACGTATTTTTTCTACGACGGTTGTTTGTATATTATGTGTATTTGGGACAGCGATGTCTATTAGTTACGTTATTTTATTACGTTTATCATGTAATACTAAATCGGGTATATTATGATGTATTTGTCTATCTGTTATTATTGTTTTATCATAATAGAACCTGTAATTTTGATTTTCTAAAACCGGTTCCGGGTTGTGGGTTGTTATTATTATTTTAATAATGTTTTTTTTTTCGTGCAATAAAGATTTTTATTATTATTATTCATATAAATGTCGATTTGAGTACATTGCGTATATTTTTTTAAATCATCTGTAAGACCTTTTTATTGGGTACGAATATTGTTGAAAATAACAACCTGTAGCCAAATATGAAACTTTCAGAGCTTCCCTCGTATCAGTACAGCATCAAAGGCACGATTGTGTTTTTTTTTAAACGTACAAAAAGCGTCAATTTCACCACAACAAATAACAAAACAAAAATATTTTTCGTAAATTTCGATAGATCAGTGACACGAGTACCTTCAGTATGTGAATGTGCTATAAATACATATTATTTAAACCAATTAATTGCTTATTTAATTAGAACAACTCGTTCGATACGATGAATATGTAAATTAAATAGAACTGTGCAATTGAGTTTAATTAAAAAAAAGTATGAATGGATTTTTTATGTTATTTACCTGATAGAGTTGAACAAAAAAACTTGTCTATTACGTTGAAAAACCTCATTTTGATGCATACCTGAAACAACAAAAAAATGCATATTTTGAGTGCACAGAAATTTATTTTTTAATAAGCAGCCAAAGCATTTAACAATCTTACACACAAGCGTGATAGCACATACATCAATCATATAAAATCTGCAAGTAATAAATAGAAAATACAATTTATGATTATTAAACATAAAAAACCAGATGCATATTATTCAGTGAAAAAATACATTTTATAATATTTTATTTAACGATGTGGATGCAATGTCACCGAATAATTAATAAATTAAACAGTTCTCTTGAGGTGTACAGACACCTAGATGACACAAACATTGTCTAAAAATAAATTAATATTATGACAAATTAAATTAATGAATAAACATTGAACAAACAAAAATTAGAAATGACAAATATCAACGACATAAAATATATAAAATGAGATATATATATAATAACTCAAATATAATGTAATAAAAGGAATATTATTAATGTCACTAATAGGTAAATTGTGTTCATAACATCCACCTACCTACGTCAATAATAATTTACGACCTAATAAAAATTCTTAGAACAACAATATCACATTAGGTGTTATAATAACATAAAGAGTGTTTTCCTAAAATGTACCAAACTATGTATGTATGTAGGTTCACAAAACACTCGTACCGGGTAGAATACCTTCAATGAATAACAATGAATAATGTAAGCAGGTATTTTGATATGGAACAAAACGATTAGAAACACTCAAAACAAAAAAATATTTTTCTAAAGAGGTGTATTATTTTTGTACGTTGTACCATACGTCGGGGTCAGTCTGTTGTCGATGTCGATTAGCATAATATACAATTTAATGTTACTCGTCCACTACTTACAGAGATATAGCTGATAGTCTAATGATTAAGCTTCGAACTTTAATAGTCTCGGAGTTAGAGAGATCCCGGGGCGATTCATTCCGCTGCCGACCTACTCTGTCTTCCTGACACAAGTATATTACTTACCTGGAGAATATTTAAGATTTATTGGGAAAAGCATAAATCCAAATTGATATACAATTATTGGCTATGAAAGTTTGTACTATGAAATGTTTCACAAAGATATACACATGCAAACAATTATCAGAGAAAACATTCCAAAATTTAAATCTTAAATCTATGTATTACATTAATTAATAAACATACATAGGTACTTCTTTATTATTATAATTACTTTAATTATTATATTACATTAATTAATAAACATACTTCTTTATTATTATTATATTAATATCATAAATGTAAACAAATTGAACTCATGTATTTATAAGAGGCACGTGCCGCTTCACCTGCACTATATACCTATATGTATATACTAATCCATGAGAAATACGACACACGCGTCTATATATTATATAAGTATTATTTACTTTACTTTGTTGTTGCTTTAACATACAAGTTATGAACCGTTATGCCATTTACCACAATTGGGGCAACCAGCGAAATAACTACATGTAGTAAACATGTGAGTTGTCTTCAAGATATTTTGGGTGAGAACTGAAGATAATTTAGCGTTGCGGGGCCAACTGCCTGGAACCGATTACCAGCGGATTTAAGAAAGAACCAACCCACTGCAACGTTCAGGAGTAAGCTGAAAACACTGCTTTTCAAGAAAAGTCATGGCGCCCTTGAGATGGTCACGGATCATTAAACGGCGCCAAATATAAATTGTCTTTATTATTATTATAATGAATGTCTTATACGTCAAGTTTTATGAGTAGTAGGTAGGTATCTGAATTTTGCAGTATACTAGAAAACTAGGATGAAAAAGTTGGAGACTATTTTTCCCAAAGGTTTTTGCAATGCTGAGTATGTACTATTATGAAATTGACTCACAATTTAAAATAATAACTCCAAAAATATACATATTCTGAATAACAATTATTTTTAAATTGTATTCACAATAGTAATTACATATACATATTTACTGCTGTTAGTTCCTTCAATAAATATTAATATAAATTTTCTTTCTCTGAAAACGTATGCCCAAACATATCAACAGCAAAATATTTATAGGTATATCTTGGTAACTCGCAAAAAGCAAATCACCTTTAAACATATGTAGAATAGAATAGAAGTATGTATTCTTGTCCGGAAACTTATTTATATATATTTTTATTACCAAGATGAGAAAGGTAATTTGAATATGTAATTATTTTTTACAATAAAGAATATATCATAATTCGTTCACGATTTTTGAGATGAGAAAAATCGACATGTTGCCTATTCGCAACAATGTAGATACATAAATAGTTTAACTAGAATGTAAGCGAGTAATCCGCATTATCCCCTGAAACCATTAACCCTATGTATGCTTTTATTATCCCCAGACAACGGTTTGTGACATTACATATAAACTGCGGACCGCCCTTGAATCAGTGGGCGTACGGGGTTAGAACTTAACGGGTCCTCCTAAGCCTCAAGGGTCAAGAACACTAATAAAAATTGTAAAAACAAAATTAAATGACAACCTGTAGACAGGTACAATATATAATATCAAGCAACACAATAATCTTAAGAACATTTTTAAGACATTCCGTAAAATATAATTTTAAGTGGAATAACCTTCTTGGCACTTCAAGTTGTAGGGTAGTGCTTTCTAACACGAGATAAGTCAAATGTGAAGACAGAGAACTATATTGTTCGTGCATCACATCTACTGTACATACCTAATCCTTTGTCTCTATTTTTATTCTTCTCTTCTATCCATCACCCTTTTCTCATGTTTTATTTCAAGCGCTATTATTATCCTCTCATTTTTTCATCCAACTCTCCCTTTGCTCTTCATTTTTATTAAGCACTGTTGTATCTATAAGCAAACAACGAACGGGAGTTGTTGATGTTCATTGCAAAAGCCCACTAACCAACCAGATAACGCATAAGTCTGTGTAAAGAATCAGAAGTGTTGTTATAATTAATCGTAAAAATAAATTTTGTTTTTTCATATCATTAATGTTTCGACAATGGACAAAATTACTAACTCAAAAAACCAATACAAGGATACACCGTTACTGTGAAAACGATATCAGAACATTTGCAATGTCATGGGAAGAGGCGACTCAAAAGACACAAAGTCGCTTTTAAGGGAGGTGGTTTGTTTCTGTCCTGTAGATATTCTCAGACAATAAATGAACAAAAAAATTAAAGTGAACTTGAACAGTGTTTTTAATTATCATAATCTTTAAAAAATCAGAAACGGTAAGATAATTTTGTTACATACCAATATATATTTCAAGTTTTTTTGTTATTCAAATCAAAATTTGTATCATTTGTAAGACGCGGACTTTGCATAACGGCACCGCCCTCCTTCATGAGGTTAACTTTAAAAATAGTATTAAAAGTACAGAAAAAAATAATCGATACTATTTTTTTTTGCTTAGAATTCATTAACAATACTTCTTTATTATTATAGGCGCCCTTGAGACGATCCAGGGATTGTTAAACGGCGTCAAAACAAAATCATCCAAAATCATCATCAATATATGGAAAAATATGAGCTGCATGCCACACGAAGAATTATAGAAAACCACACAAATCGAGTTTTTTTACTATAAAGCAATCCAGAGAATTATAAATCATACAATATACATTCACACACTGTTATAATTATTTACGATACAAGTTAATTCCTATAAGACTTATTAAATATTCTGTCGAATAACGCAGAATGTCTTTTGTTTTCAGAAGTACCTACCTACTATGTATTTTTTCTCAACATAAGTACGTATCAATTGTGAAATGAAATGCTGTGTTGTAGGTATTATAGAGCAGTCGCGTGACGATAATATCACAGCACAATGTCATTACTACTAATAGTATTTTACTTACTGTTAAAATTTGCGGTCAGAAAAATTTGTAATAGCCACGCTAACCGCGCACCATACTATTCATTATGTAACCACCTATGTATTATAAGTGCAAATAATATACATTCATATAACTACATTATACCAACACTGTTATGATCATTGAACATGATAAAATAAAATAAGTCATAATTATTTTTCTTATATAGAAGCCAAAATGATATGATATTTTATGATATACGTACTTCATATTTTTGTTTCACTATAATATTTACAATCGCGCTGAGAATATAACTGAAAATATTAATTAACACTTCTGTCACAAACATTTACATAGAATTTCAATAACATAAACTGGCAAAATAATTTTTAAAATCATTAACGCAGCAAACTTGAAAAAAATTGACCTTTTAATTTATACGAAAATATATTCAAAATAATGTTATTTAATCTATATACTATCAACTTGAAGGTACCTACGTGCTACTTCAGAATAACATTATAATAAATGTTACAAGTCTTAGTAGTTGAGGAATTCGAATCAAATTAAATAGGTACTGAACCTTGATTTAGAATGCCCTGACGTTTTATTAACTTTCAGGTATTTGTTGAGATTGAAGTAACTAAGTAATACTAAGTATCATTTCAAAAAGCCCTCAATCTTGAAAAACGTAATAAATATTTACAATTTCTACCAATACTAGTACATGCTTCAATATCAGCCTTTCCACGTGACTACTTCACAACCAATATGACTACTTCAACCATTTTGCAAGCCATACATACCTTCCTCTTGGTATAAATCTTTCATTAGTGATTTTCATGTTTATTTTAAATAATTAACCATTTATATTAATACAAAAATATACCAATTCAGAAAAAGAATTGGATTAGTAAGAATGGAAACTTATTTATTGTGTCGGTACACACGTAGTAGAATTCCATAATTAGTTAATTTGAAACTAGTGTTTCTTCCTACTATAAGTTATTTGTGAAGTGATCTTCTACTATAAGTTATTTGTAAATTTGTAGTAAAGAAACACTTGTTTCAAATTACCTAAGAATGGAAAAAACTTTTTATAACTCTGAGTCCGATAGAAATTAATTATAAAGATAGAAAAGCGACCTGAAGCTTCTAAGGAGAGAGCTGCGAAGAAGCAAAGGTAATGTAAATGTTTAATGTTATATAGATCGTTAATTGTTATATACAGCAAGCCATTGGACAGGAAATGAAAAACTAATCCGGAATAAAGATAATTACAAAAGTTGACATTATTCGTTTTGTTGAATTAGTACCAAACAACTATAGCACTGCTCGCAACCACTAAAAAATAGTTGAAAGAAGTCTTAGTGGGAATAAAAACATAATATAACTGTCAAAATAGAACATAACAAAAAATAATGACAAAACAAAATGGAAGATATGCGGTGACTGAAAAATTTCTATAAAACAGTAATATTAAGCAGGTAGGAAAGTTTGTGTATGAGAAAAAACCAGGATGGACGCTCAAAATGGTGGTGAGACGTTGATCGTCGGCAAGAGTGAAATCGAACTGTTGGCTGCCTTTGAAATATGGTCTTACAAATTCATGATGATGATCCATTGATAGGAACACGTCGAAAACGACGAAGTTTTGATCAGAGTTGGCAAAAAAGAAGCTCCTTCAAAAGATAAAACAATTATTATTATTATAACTTACAAACTGGATTAACCACAACATCATTTCCATTGCGGAGGGCATGACCGAGGGCAGAATTTGTAGATACCGACAAAGGGAGGCCTACATGAAGCAAATTATGGAGACCATGCGTTGTATCATATACGTAGATTTGAAGACTGGTAGCAAATTGTTCCAGACTCTCAGAAAATGGCCGCTCTCTCCATTTGGCAGCTGGTTCTCCTTATGCTACGGTTCTAAAGGGACACAGACTCCCATTGCTCTCTGTTACGGGTGCGTGGATGTCCATCTTTCAGATTTAGATATTCAAGACCGTGAAACCAGATGTAAACTATAGTTGACGTTGAGTTGATGTAATTTTTTTTTTAGATCTTTTACGAGACCTTGAGCCCCACCCTCTTTTTTCGCACAAAAATTTGTCAACATTATAATTTTACCTTCTAAATCTGTTTCGTATTCTTTACTTATTATGTCTCAGTAAGAGACGAGCAATTATTGTTTACTCCTTGATTTAAAAAATGTACAAAAAAGTTAAGTATTTCACATCCCATAATATTAATATTTAAAAGAAAAAATATTCACAATATTATTATCATCCTTTCTTTTTCACTTCCCTTAGTAATGAATATATTAAATGGTTATTGTACTGGCTGCGTTCTTCCAACTACTTACATTATTATAGTAGGTACATAATAACGTCGTATTACCGTATTACATAACGATGATGTAAGCGACGCGCCGTATTAACGAGGAAGGTAAAGAAATTGCAATACCATAAAATACCTCACATAACGTAGTAATAATAAGTCTCACCACCCTTCAAAATGATAAAGGAATACATACCTTTATACTTGCTACTGAGTTAGTGGGTAGAGTAGAAAAAGGGAATGAAAAAATGTTTACAAACTAACAATGCCCGTACACCTGTTGATTTAGTGTACGAGGAATTTAATGTTTCCGATACCATTTTTTTAACATTACATTTTTAAAATAGGCAAAAAATTATACCAAGAGCCAATAAAAGTGGATCAAACGGAAAAAAAACTTTATTATATCAAGAAAGAGACTCTAGAATGTACGATCTACACTTCATTAAACGGTGAATTAAAATATTATATCATTCGATCTACGGTGCTCTGCCGTTTGTCGGTGAGAAGGTTCAATCACATGTCGCATTCTTTGAATTTCATAGACACTGAAAAATTCAACACCCTTACACAATCATATAATGAGTTGAGTTTTGAGTTTTCGGGTCCGGACTTAAGACTTTGCCACTCCAGTATTCAGCGACGTATATCGCCTTGTCATTCGCCATCAATAGGTCACTCTCATCACATGCATTCCGCATCAGCGGGCATTGCAATAAATGAGAATCACTCTGCACCTCCTGACCTCCCCGCAGTCACAGCTAGATAATATGATTGTTACAATAAATATTTATTCCATTAAAAACATATAATCATCATCATCATCGCCCTCAACACTCCTCTCGGGAGCACAGGGCCAAAACCAGCCTCCTCAGAGCGTCTCTGCGCCAAATGCGTCACCTCTTTCCACGACATTCCTTGCGCTCTGATAAAATATAAAATACAAAACTAAAAAAAACAACAGTTGTTAAATAAACAAATCATTTTTTACAATGGGCGAGTTTATCGCAGAAGCGTGATATTTTTGAACAAGTAAAAATAAAAAGATAATAGTACATAATAAATTAATAAAATGTAACATTTTAAGATAAAGGTATTTAAATAAATACAAGCTTACAATAAAATACCTAAATATTCAAACAATACATAGGTACACATTCTTCATCTTCTTTTTATGGAGAGAGTGCGAATCTTGCCTTAAAAATAACTTAAAATAAGTTCTTTTCCAGCTTAAATGTCGAGTTACCGCTGTTGAATATTAATATGTTATTTAAAACATAGAGTTCCTTAGAAGAGCGTCAAAGAAAATATGTTAGAAAGAAGAAATAATTATAAATTTATTCCCTATCCAAAAATCGGTACCTACTGCTAGTCATCAAAGAACTCGTTCTGATTTCTGAAATGGATTTAATTAATGTGAGGTCGACATTTCATTCAAGTAATATATATATATATATACATAGAACTGAATATAAAAAAACATACCTACTCCGAGTATTCATAAACGGTTAATTGAAAATAGCAATGTTAGAAACAGTCGTCGGTACCTACTTATAAAACCATTTCTTTGAAGTGCAAATTATAATATAAATAATACTGATAAAATAAATAGATGTGAAGGATGTTATTTTTTCTTTGATGAATTGCTAACCGTTGATTTCATGAAATAAAAATATACATTAAAAACAAGGATTTGTAGATAGGTCAAAAAAAAAGTATTGAGATTGATAATGGCAGCATCACTCATATATTGGATGCAATGACAGAAAGAGAGTGATTTGAATATAGAACCCATCCTTATCGTGAAGTAGATTTTGTCCAATCAAGCTGCCAGGAAACATACTGAAGGTTTCAAATAATGCTTATAAACCTAAATGACAGCATCACGTGTAGATATTGTTACAGCAATCTAGCATACCTTAGTAACAGTATCTTATTCTGGATACCTACAATTAATCAATGGTAGATCGTTACTTAGTTAAAAATATTTCCCTCTGGAAAAATCTATATTATCATTTTGTGGTTTGTATCGCTGCCATATCAGCTTTAGATCTAAGTCGATCAGTGATAATAATTGTCACTGATAACCACTGTCAACCGACAAAGGTACATAATTCACGCTGAATTGAAGGCTTTATTTGTCTTATATGAGAAAAAAGTTTTATTAATCTTGGAAAGGTGCTTATTTTCAAAGCACTTTTTTTAAAATTTATTGATAGTTCTGTTAAAACCTGTTTCAACAAAAAAAAAACAAATTTAACATTGTTTAATAGGAAAGGATACTGCATACTTATATGTATCAAAGAACCATACTGCAAAATCCATACCTACTATCGGTCACTACTAAGGCCATAGCGTGGTGTATTCTCATAGAGAGCATTTCTTTTTCACTGTAATGCGTTCACAGATGTATCCTTCCTTCTTTTGCTTCATAGCAATGCACCCGAATTCGAGTGAATATCAAACAGCGCTAAATCATCCACATATTGAAAATCGTGAAGCACAAAGACTTCACTGTCCTCTCGCTGAGGCAAAGGTACACCGCCAGGGCAACAATACATCTTCTGAAGAAGTAGTCCATGACTAAAATTAATGATTAGAATAAAAACACAGATATTTAAATTGCTTTGGATTATTACATGGTTTAAAATAGTCGGGTTAACTGCTCCTACATACGTAAAACATACTCGTAATTGGATTTCCTTTAAGTTTTAATGAATTAGCTTTCTCTCTTGAGAATTCAAAAGCACTCATTTTCATATGAAACATAATATTATAATATTATTACATACATACGCAATATTGACTTATAAATGTTAACCATCCGTTTCACTTAGAAAATGAGTATTTACCTAATAAAAATATAATTAAGAAAAGGCTTTTAAATATTTTAACCCTGCTTTTCGTGAGGTTTATTTTTCCTTGCCTCACATCCTCAATTACTAACTTTTATAGGCACGAAAAAGAAGATATGAATGTGTATTACATGTAATTAGTTCGCTGGCTACCAAACTTGAGAAAAACGCTATGATGGTAAAATTTTATTTTGTAAAAATGAAAAGTAAAAATTTAAAGCGTCAAAGGAAAAAAAACCGTTATGAATGAACGTAAACGAAAAAATATATAAAAGAACAATAGGTAAATGATATATATTATAAAGGTTAAAGTTAAAGTTAAAACTTAAAACTCTTAAGTTAAAAAGTTTTAAGAATTTTCCGAACTTTATGGAATGCAAAATGGAGAATCATACATATATCAGGAACATAATGATATTATTATTTCCAGTTGTTAATATTGTTTAAATTTTATCATAATATCAAATATTATTATTAGTATACATCTCATATGTGCCAAGATATTAATTTATATCTTTGTAGCGTTTACGCACCATAGTATAGTATGTATCCCCATGAATGCGTATACACTTGTATTATGTTTGTTTGAAGTTGATATTGGTTAAATATTTAATTGCGCCATTATTTTTAATGTTTTATTGATTAAAATAAAGGTTTTATTTTATTTTATTGTTTTTTGTTTGCTTTATATGTATGTATTGATTGATTATTTTAAAATATGTTTAAACCTTACTAATGTAAAAGGCTAAATGCCGTTGATGATAGAAGTAAATAAATAAAATAAATAAATAATAATATATTTATGGTATTTGACACAAGATCATAATATAAACCAGATAATAATAATAATAATAAACTTTACTGTGCAGAATATGATAACAGGAATTATATTATTATTATTATTAGAAAACAACACCATACTCTACTGGGACCATTACAGCCTTCGGCCAATGCGATCCCAGAGAAAACAATATACAACATGCATCAAAAAAAACTGTACAACGGGCGAGTTTATCGCAGAGTTGCGATATCTTCCAACTAACCCAAATAAAATAAAATACATGAAAATGAAATAAAATAAAATGGATAGATATATGAAAAATTAACAAAATGAAAAATTACCTTTATTCTTTTAAGGTAACAAAATCATAAGGTAAATATTAGATATATTTTAGTTCCACGTAAAACTTTTTTCTGAATTAAAAAAGCACAGCAGATAGAAGTAGATACACAAAGCACGATATGTAACAAATTACATTTCCATGTTTATCACAAAATTCTCTTCATAACTCATTGTTATTTCTGAGAAGTAAAATCTCACATTTAATATATTAAAACTTTACAAATTATGCGAAGAAATAATTACCACGTAAAGGCAGCTAGTTACCTAGGTGGGAGTGTAGGAGTTTTATGTTATTTGTAAGATTTTATTATCTCGGTATTTTGTCTTAGCATCGTGAGAATACAAAGGGAAACAGCTGACAATAATAATATGTAACAAAACTTTTTAAATTAACTTTTGGAGTACAAGACCATACACATACTAAATAAACATGACATTCTGCTCAAACTTTCACTGATTTTGCAATAAAGTTTAATCATATTCCAAGACCTCATTAAAATAAGACAACAAGAGCTACTTTACAGTTGAAAAACATAGTCTGAAGAGAGTTCATTATATGAAGCAGTTTTGAATTTTTTTTTAAAATATGGTGTAGAAAAGTGCGAAAATCTGAGTAATAAAAATTAAGTTTGGATAGGTATATGAAATGTTATCATGTTATGGTTAATCATTGATAGTAAATGTTTTTCTTTTTATATCTATAAAAAATATTGCAAACTAATACTTGAATAAATTAAATTTAAATCTCTACATTATTTTAGAAGGAGTTGACATCAAAACAGCACGTTTGCTTTACAGGTTTTTATTTTTCGAATCGGACGCCCGAAACATGGGGTACTGATTCTGTTTGTAGCTACCCATTCTGAATCAGACGCTAATAATTGATTCTAGACGCACGAAATGACAAGAGAAGTTTATGAATACCCCAAAAAGATGGATGGATGGTATTGTCCAAGTGATGGGAAAAAAATGGCTTCGTGTTGCTTAGGATAGGAAAAAATGGAGAATTGGTTTTGAAAATGTCTATATCCAGCAGTGGAAAAAGGAGGCTAGCAGTAATTTTGTATTAAATAAAAATAAACCCTCAAAGCCCGAGCGCTGCTAAATTTTATGTGCAAAAAATTAAAAATATTACATTGTGTAATGTATTGACTATACAGTAATACAAAATGTGAAACCAGTAGATACCATAATAATTCAAAATAAAACCTTGCATTCGATATTATTGTGTAATGCAATCAATAAAATATACAGAAAAATACAGACACATAGAAATTCTATGACAAATATATGTAGAAGAAAAAGGAACACCCATTGAGCCCGTCGAACCGCGATATCTATATATCGATATCAATATCTCTTCTTATTCGAATATGCGAATAAGAAGAGATATTGCAAAGCCCATATTAATATTGACATAATACTGTATAGTGTATACAAAACGTCTATGACTAGGGTCAAACGTCAGATAATCAGAAACTTTTACGAATTCAGTATCTGAAAGCTTAGCTAAACACAAATTATCCCGTATTTAAAACTTCTTATTTGTGTCACTGTAAGGGAGTATTATAAAAATTGTAGTTTGTTAGAAAAATGAATAATATTGTCTTGTACGAAGATATTTGTTGATTTTTATATTATGTTTTACATTACGCATTAGTTTTGTGTCTTAGTTGTTTTGAATTTTTTAAACTGTGGTAATATAGGGGGACTCTTGTGGTCTATATTTCATTTAATTTTAATTGTTGTAATACTTGTTGTGTTGACTGTTTGTTCCCTTCGAGAAAATAAATAAATAAATAAAAAAAAAAGCGACGAACCTTCATATAAATTGCCAATAATGTGAACTCAAAATCATACCTGTACAATACTATACTATACCCTCACGCCGTGTCTCAAGTGTGGTAGGCAGAGAGGACAGAACGCCAAACAGATCTATCTTTACACACTTCCTTCGCTTACTCCACATTCATTCAGTTTCTCATACACGCACGTTGGTTCCTCTTACTCAACACGCGGCCGTCTTTGAAAATTTGATCCACGTAATCAAGCCACATGGTTCTCGGACGCCCGCGCTTCCTCACACTTTTTCTTTCACACAAGTATTATATATCCTCTTTGTCATTCTTACCTCGTTCATTCGTTCAACAATTCCCCTCTTTAATGAAGTACCTACCAGTTACAAGAAATTTAAAAAACTGAAAAAATAGCGCGTTACATTTAGTAGATAATGTAAATATATGATACATGCATGTTGGAAGTATAAATGTGTTTGTATAAAAGTCTTGTATCGTCTGTGTAAGATTGCGAGATACTCCGTGGAGTACCCGGCTAATAATTGGTCTCCCACTCTTTTCCAGTGTCCTGTAAAAAGCAGGTATTCCAAAAGTAAAGACATTTTACATCTTTAATTCAGTGATAAGGTTTGTCACCCATCCTAAATGTTTTATTTTTAATTGTAAATTAGTTTTTATATTATTGCTGATGGGTGCACTATTTGGATTTAATTCTAATAAGTCATTGCTGACATAATTATCTTCTTTTTATATATCTTTCATCTGCTTTATGTCATATTAATCCCAATAAAAAAGTCATCGAATTTTTACCACAAGTGAGGTCAACAGTGGACTAAATGCATAATGATGTACCATACTGTTTTCACGTTCACTTGATTTGGATTGATTTCAATTGCAAGGCGGAATTTACTACTTTTTCCTTACACTTAATAGCAGTTTACAAGAAACATAAAGATCAAATATTAATTCTTATTTGGGGTTTTTATTTTCTCCGTCGGATAGTACCATATTACTATGTTATAATTAATTTCATACCGGAAACATCTCAAAATTTCATTTGCCATCTAAGACAACTTGAGTTCATAAAGTTTACAATAAATTTATAACCTTACAATAATATGTAGACGGTTGTATTGTAATGTAATCCATTTAACACATACATTATTCTTGTGTTGTTACTGTTTTAAATGTGTACACATGTAGAAGTGATATAAAGCTTATAATAACTTCTTATACACAGATTCACGTTGTATAATAAAATTAGGTACCTACCCATATAAAACTTGCAGCATATGGAGAAATCATAAAATGTTCAACGTATGATGTTATGAAGTAACGAAAATAAAGCGATTCACACGTTCGCAACTTCTCTTTAATTGGGTTCACATTGGCATGGCGCGCTGCATGATATTTCGTTTACCGAATAAGTTCTCGATATTTTATAGATATATCTTACATTTAAGTCGAATTTCCAGAGAACAAGTTATATAACAAAACTTTCTTTATAAGCCGTAGAACAACCGGAAAAAATCGGTTTCCCACTCATTTTTGTGAATTTCAATGTTAAAGGCAGGTGTGCAAAAAATAAAAACAATTTTACATCTTAAATTCAGCAATGAGGTTTACCACCTGTCCAGAATATCTTAATATTTTGTTGGCATGAAGAGAACAGTTTGCATGTTTATTACCTGCAGCTAGTCTGGTAGATTTTGTATGGCAAGCTATATCAAAACCCATAGCACCTACACTGGAAAACTTGCAGAGAGGGTGAAACTAACTAAATGACTATAACATAGTAGCATTCTCCACATGTAAAGTAGCCAGCAAACTAGCTTCACGTAATAGCTTAATATGCCGATCGTCCTCATCGAGCCAATAATAAAATAAACGTGGATGGATTGCGAACCTCAATACTAAATTAACAATATAAAATGTCATATTCGGGATAATTAAAAACGAATTCAACAAATATTATCTACAAACCTTGTACAGGGAACTCATTGCAAAATATAGGAAAATACGGGAGCCATATTCTATGCTGAGAAAGCTATTGTAATTCCACATATAAAACAAAAATGAATAATAAAAAAAGAAAACCTTGAGTACACTGGTATTCATTTTTCAGTATTGAAACCATAGACATACTTAACTTGCAACGCGGAACATTTTAACGGAATTTTTGTGTTCCAACATCGATGACCTTCAAGCATTAGCAATGTATTGTCTTGACGTTAGCGTCAGTTTAAAACTGGATGCAAAATTTGACTGGCTGCATGACCGATTTTTTCTTTGAATTACCTATCTTTGATTGAAACGCAGTTTCTAGAAAAAATATAATGAATAGATATATAAAAGTGATGTTATTGTAATAATAATTATTATAATGAAGCTATTATAATAATACGTATGCATGTATTTCAATTACAATGTAAGCCGGACACAATCAAGAAACAATACAAGCGTATGACAATAGAGTACGGGTAGATGATTAATAGATTTATCACGTTGTTAATTAATTCAATCCGTTCAATTCAAATCGTATACCTAGTGGCTTCATAATATCAAATCAACTGTCCGGTTCCAAAACTGAACATGTCGAAAATTACTAAAAAATATATATTTATACACACAATCAAAGTCACTCTTCCAACTCCACAAACAAATAACTATAAAAAAATACGTCATTACCCCATTTATGTATAAAATATTTAGCTATGGAAAAATATCATGCACTTATTTTCGATTCCACAAATAAATGCTTAGAATTATTTAACAGTTAAAGACAAAGTATGTCGTAGGTATACAGTGCGATTATTACATAGTGGTTATGATTCACTTTCTTTTGTGTTTTTAAAACGTAATATAATTTAACGAAACTTATGAAAATGGCGATTTCTGTATTTCTTATATAACACATCTTCCTCTTTATATAATTATTTTTTAAATATTGTGCTGTTAAATTGTTCATATTATAGATACTTTAATTGGCGATGTAAATAATTAACAGCATATTATTGTATTATTCATTTGGAAAGCTGTTGTATCTTTTAAAATCAATAGATTTTAAAAATAAGTTGTTGAGATATGGAACTGGCCAGTCGATATATTTCTGATAAATACAATGTAGGTATACACTATAAATCTACGTTATCTGAAGAAGATGTTGCGACTTATCTCTTTGATAGTTTCAATCCATAAAAGATTTGGAACAAATATAACATCTAGGTTTATGACCGATTTTGAAACGGGGATTTTCGAACAACAACAAAAAAGATATAAGCGTAAGGAGAAAAGATGCATCAACGTAAATTTAAATAGGTACTTTTTAGAAATGTCTTCATTTCGACGTAAAAAAAAGCGCATAGGTACTTTTTTCTTGCTGCCTCGATCGATTTTACCTCGATTGTTGTTAATTCCATATTTACAAAATACTGAATCGAATCATACATCGACAATTAATACTGTTTACAAACGTAATATATAAACATTGCGGATTTGAATCACTCACTTTGTTTTAAACAACAACACTGACAGTATTTATTTTAATATGTAGTTTTATACATTTCTTTGATGAATGAATAATTAAAATGAAAATATTGTAAACATTGTTTTCACATCCATATTATAGTTTTCAAAATAAGACTTGACTTCGCTCAAATCAGTTGGATTACCTTAATTCAGAGAAATATAATACATTTTTTTTGGTTATTCGTCCTGTTAAGGGCGGTTATTCGTAAAACGTTTAAGACATTTGATTATCTTGAATTTCTTAACTTGTTTTGATACGGAGAGGACGACTTGTATGTTTATTTTATCCACTGGCTATCCTAGTTGTGGGTAATGCCATGGTGGCGTTTAGTTATGTATTTTTAACATACACAATAAAATAGACGCTCACAGACGTAAACAAAAATGAACCTTGATCGTAAAAAACCTGGAATATTAAAGAAAAACAAGCCCACTTGGTACAATACTATTAATAAAACAATTCAATGAGATTAAATTTCATACGTTATAATCAAATATCGGATATTATATTGACGTTAGACGGTTTCTTTTAAAAACTTTTTTTTATATTTAATCGTGGGCATATTTTTATATTTATCCTACCTACGAACCTACTTTGAATCCTACACTTGCCATGTTATTATATATCATAATATAGTTAATAACAAAAACAACATTTTTTAGGTTTATCCAGTATAAAAATATGATGTTTTATGCTAATTCTTTATTTTATTCTTTATACTTTATTCTCCAACATCTCCCGTACGTCCTTTACAGGACACTTGGGTTTATCAACATTACAATAGTACAAAAGAAGGAAAAAAAAACATCAATATAACAGAAAGAGCGCAGTAAAGCACAACATACAAGAAAAAATTGAAAAGTCAAGACACAACAATAAACAAACATAAATACATAAATTCTTTTCTTCAGTACTAAAAGGCTGTAAAAGGTCCCTTTAGCACCATGTCAAAGTACAAACATTAATTCATTTTCTTCAGTACTTAAAGGATGTAAAAGGTCCCTTTAGCACCATGTCAGAGTGTAAAAAATATTTCATAAAATTATATTAAAAAAAAAAAAAAAAACCACAGCAAAAAACAGACGTAAGAACTAAAATATAATTCAAAAAGTGAAAGCTAAATTTAATTTTAAAACCTTTTGCATTATTAGACTTCAGTTTAAGAATAGAATTCTACGTGATTTGCTATTCTTTTACACGATGAATTTCATCAACGTATATAAAATTTTGTTCAGAAAAAAGTATTATAATCTGACGAAGCATAGATTTTTTTATTTGTAAATTTTAAAACTTGGAGTAGGTATAGACTTCGAAAACTTCTTCCCATACCAAGATAACTCAGAAATCGTTAGATTTGTATTTATCTGCTCTTTTATGCAAAACTTTTGTCCTCACGGACGGATTCAATGGCAGCCTGAAGGGCTGTCAAGCAAAACCACCTCGTGGGAATCTTGGAATACATCAGAAACCTTTCTTATAGTTTTACCCTTCGACCACGCTTTTGAGATCGGAAAAGGTGGAAACAATTCTCATTATCCTACATCGCAAATAATTAAAAGTAACAAAACTGGCATTGTGTGAATTAATCAATAAAATACAATCCTCTCCAATCTTTGTTCCATTTGATTATCTAAACCGTCCCATGTGGATTGAGTGTCAATAGTTCGATAGCTTTATCTCCACTGGGCTCTACACGGCATAAAATTAATTAAACGTTATTGAATGAACTATTTTTTATTACTTCACTGTAGAATTATTTATTTTCATAACAGCACACGTAGTTGTTTTTCTTTATTATGTTTTTTTATGGCTCTATATGTATGGCTATTTTATGTATTTATTCAGTATTTACTGCACATTGATAACAAAACAATTTTATAGAGAAGTGCAGTCAAATCAAATACAGTCAATGTACACATGGCGAGTTTATCTTTTGACGCTCATTAATTATTTTAAAATATTTTTACTAAAATCATTACATGTCATTATTGCTTTTATATTTGTGGGTATTATATGTTTTAACAAGTAGTGGGCTTGTGCTGTGAGTAAGACGTAAAATAAATAGAAATAAGAAAAAAATAAATCATAATAATAGACAAAGTTTAATTTATCGACCGACGGTTCTTGGTGGAAGTTCACATTAATAATTTTTAAAATGAAACACAATATGTAGTTATTCCACTATTGACTTTATTTATTTTTGCGAGCCGGCTTTCAAGAGCTTCCGCTCTCATCGTCAGGCAAAAGTAAAGTTACAAGTTAAAGTCTTACTTTTGCCTGACGATGAGAGCGGAAGCTCTTGAAAGCCGGCTCGCAAAAAAAAAATAAAGTCAATAGTGGAATAACTACATATTGTGTTTCATTTTAAAAATTATCATAATAATAGAAATAAAGCCATGCAGTTAAAATAATTAAAACTATCATGATTTATTATTTTAGTCCGAAAGAAACTAGAATTTTCTCACCTACTGAAATAAAAACTGAATTTCGATATTTCGTTGATCCTTCTATAATTTGATGAAGCTGAAAGTTCACTGATGTGTATAAGTAAAACGCAAATATTTGTATAACATCATGAATAAGACATTTACCACTTCGATTCGGCGACGAGTATATCACCTATCCCGAATGTCTTACTTATATAGGCACGGAGATGATGACCTACATATTTATGACATAATAGGCTCAGAACTTAACTTATTTGAAATATCATAAAACAAATAGCTATCCACGAATAAACAGAAATTTGATAGAAGAGAGAATCGGACTCAGTGCTAAACTTTTTTCCACGTATGAAATTTTTCGCGACGATAAAAGCACTTTACTGATAATTTAGTTAACGCAATGCATGCAATTACGGTCGGTCATAGAACTCCATGAAAACTGTTATTTTTCTCTAAACGTGATGGTCCCTTTTATATCGTGAATCTGAAATAAACCGGTCACAATATTTTGATTGGTCAAAAGTAGGTACATAAATTTGTTCAAATAGTAAACGTGTATATAATTATTATCACCATTGATATTGTACTTAAGGGATCTCGAAACCATTAATAATCTGGATATTAGTAACTGAATCGCTTTGTCGGCAAACTTAATTGTGTAAGGGATAACGTACCATATAGGTATTCATGGGTAATCCATCTTTGTGTGTCTACATACCTACATGGGATTAAAGGAAATTTCACACAGATGTTAGTTAACTACACATTACAAACAGTCCAAAGGATCAATACTTTTCTATCAATTTATACCTACCAATTCAGCAACACCCACAACTGGAGAACCCAGCAAACGAAACGCGCGTAATAAAATTGCCAGTCGTCTTAAATATTACCTTTCTAAATATTCACTATTATTTGCCTTTATTTTTTATGGACACAATGAATAAATTGAACCATGTAAAACGTGAAAAAAAACACATCAAATATACACAACATAAAGTTCTTCTCATCTTTAACTAAAGGTCATTTTTTTCAGAGTAGTATGAGAGAGAGAGAGAGAGAGAGAGTAGGTATGGAGGAAATGAGAAAAGGGATTAAGATGGCGGAGTACTCACCAAAAGTTAATACGCCAGCAATATGGGTCTCGTAATAATATTCAATAAGTCAAGCTTCACAGTGCCATGTCTGCTTTATTTTGTCGACAACTCTCCTATGAAGAAAAGTAAGTTAAGGGTATATTTATTTCTTTATTTATTCCAGGAATACACATCAAACGCTTTTTTACACTAATAACAAAAACAAATGATTTAGTGGATAAAATTTGTGATAAATAATAATACCTACATAGGAACTCATATTTGCTTGCTTCATATTTCAAATTTGTGACAATTAGAAATGCATTAAATTTTTTTAACAGTTAAATTAAATTTATAAAACATGGCAAAATTTGATAAATAACAATAAATAAATTAAAAAAAACTGAAAATGCGCCCTTGCGGTGGTTTGTACCACAAAACGGCGCTCAATAAATTGTCCAGATTATTATTATTAATAATAATAAACTATCGTACAAAATGTTTAGATTAAAATAATATGATTACAACATGGTATAAACAAATAATTTTACACAGTGAGCGAGTTTATCGCAGAGACGGGATATCTTCTAACTTACCCAAATCAGCGGGAACAAAAGAATAATGCAATTTTCAATAACAAAAAATAAAATCAGTTAATAAAAAATAAACAAAAATAACTTACATACTTGTGAATTGTCCATACATATTATGTAATACATTAATACAATACCAACAAATACGCATTTATAATTAGCTCAGGCACATGATATCTACCAACTAAACGTATTACGTAATGTATCATCATCATCATCATCGCCCTCAACGCTCCTCTCGGGAGCACAGGGCAGAAACCAGCCTCCTCCATTCAGAGCGTCTCTGTGCCAATTGCGTCACCTCTTCCCACGACATTCCTTGCGCTCTGATATCGTTGTCATACGAACGGTGTATTGTGAAAGAAGGACGCCCGGGCCTACGGAACCCCTGCGGACGGAAGAACAGTGCTCTTTTTGGCCAACAATCATTGGGCATTCTCAAAACATGTCCCAGCCAGGACCATCGTCTCTCTTGTATTACGGAGATTACAGGTCTCTGCTGGGTGCGCCGGCGCACAGCATCATTTGTAACATGTTCATACCATCTGACATCCAAAATCCTTCTAAGACACTTGTTTTCAAAACTTAGTATCTTCCGCTCTTGAGCCTTGGTTAAGTGCCAAGACTCGCAGCCATATATTAGAAGGATTGGGATGATGCACGCATTGAACAAGCGACATTTTGTCCTGATTCTGAGTCCAGACGCCTTCCAAACTTTGTTCATGTTGTTGAAAGCCCCGCTAGCTGCTCCTATGCGGATTGGTTATTCCGACCGCAGATCACCCTCTGGCGTTATGGTTGCTCCCAGGTACCTGAATTTACTAACCTGAGATAGTTGGGAATTGCCAACCATTAGTGGGGTGTGAGTACTCGTGCATGTACTATTACATATGTACTCCGTTTTACCAGCGTTGATACGAAGGCCAAGGCGCAAAGAATTTTCATAAAGAGCATTAGCGTTGCACTGTAATCCGTCCACAGATGTATCAAAAAGGGCTAGATCATCCGCATATTCAAGATCGTGCAGCACTCCTACAGACGTCTCACTGTTTTCACGCTGTGATAAAGGCACACCGCCAGGGCCCAGAATAGATTTTCTGAGCAGGTAGTCCATAATTATGGCAAAGATAAAAGGTGCCAATACACAGCCCTGCCGGACTCCAGTGGTGATCCTGAAGGTGTCAGTTGGACCACTTGATGTTCTGACAGAACATTCAGAGTCCATATGCAGGGCTTTGATCATGGTTACCACCTTGGGCGGGATGCCATACGCGGCCAGTATTTTCCATATGGTTGGTCTGTGGGGGCTGTCAAAAGCTTTTTCGTAGTCAATGAAGCAACATGCAAGCGGTGAGTTGAACTCTTGCGACTGTTGGAGTACACATCTGGCACAGAAAATAGCGTCCGAACAGGACTTGCCAGGCACAAACCCGCATTGTTGCTTTCTCAGAGATGCCAACACTGGTTTTTGAATGACGTAATGTATAGTCCCATTATAAAAATTTAAAATACGGTGTTTTTGGTAACGAGTAGAACTCGAAATACAGTATTCATATTTTTTATAAACATGTAGTTTAATAAAATAATTGCCAGAAAAATAATATCGATGTTAGCAAAGTACTTTTAAAAAAATTCCCAATTAATTTAAAATAGGTATACTGCCTTGGAGTTCGTACACTGTTAAATAATGTACTTGTAAACGGTTACGTGCCTCGTATACAACTACGAATATTGCAGCGTATTGATATACAAAGAAATTTATTAAAGACACTAAAAAAGATGTTTATTTATGTTAAACAAAACCATATGGATTTTTTGTATTAATTTATATGAAGCTAAATCAAAAAAAGAATATTAATATTTTATGAAACATTAATTTGGGTTAAAGTTGGAAGAGATCACGCTTTTGCGATAAACTAACCATGATTGTGTAAAATGATTGTATTTAATATAAGGGTATTGTAAAAACATCGTTATTCAAGAAAGTCGTCGTTGCATATTCAAAACGGGGCATGTGAATTTATAAATGTTTTGACATTTCTAGAATAAACTGCTTATAATGACATCAAAACCATTTATAAAACCATTAATATTTCAAAAACAAAAACACGTGCCAGTAAATAGTCCAAACAGTAATTATAATGCCCCAATGAACAGTTTTTTAAAGAGTATGCTTTAAAATAATGTTCGCACATACCTCTTTTTAAATATGCAGCGACGATGTGTTACATTATGTATAACAAATACATAAGCTACGATCACATTTGGAATAATCTTTCAAGGTAGATTATTTATTTATTCATTCATCATTATACAACAGTCAATGCAAAACAATATAGAATACAACATTTACCCATGGAGGTAATAAATTTGTTTGTAACTTTCTTATATATTTTTATATGATTTTTTCGATACACATATCTGGGCGTGTGTTTCTAGGTATGCTGTATAATAAAGATAAATTATTTATTAATCATTTCAGTTTTATTGAACACACCTACCACGGTGGAGAGAATTCAACTAGAACATATAGGTGTATTTTTCATTAATGATTGCATGTAGAGAACCTTAGAATCAAACCCATAACCTGAGATATGTTCTGTTTGGAGATTCTCCAACGAATCTCTATTTTTGCTCTACCATTAAAGTAGGGCATAAAACTGCCCCATAAAAACTGGCTGTGATATGTTTTTTTAATGTATAAAAAAAGCTTATTAATAGCTGTTAACAAATGACTAAATAAATAAATATTGAGATTATTCGCAGTGACGAGATTATCACTATGAATTAGTTTCTTCAATCTAACCAGGCCATGTTGGTACATATACAATTAAATATACATGCAAAAATAATATGAATAAATAGTGCCTACCCAATTTGAAACACACGAAAACGGTACTATGAACTACGGAAAGAGAAGGAGAGGGTCAGGGGACGGAGAATAATGATAATTGACTTTAATTTACAATATTTAAAAGAAAAAAGCAGTAAGAGATCACATCACTAGATAGCAAGAACTAAACATGCATTTAAGTATTATTATTATGTATACAGTATACTTCAGTGTAAGTTAACCCCTTGCGGTGGTTTTTCCACAAAACGGCGCATCTTAAAAGAGTGTATTATTATTATATTACATAATATTATGTAGCAAACTTCACTTCGTATGAATTATGTATTTTTGCAAGTGGATATTACTTAAAATATCAAAACTACTGCAAGAAATATATAAATTAATTTTTGTTATTGAGAATACAAGAAGAAGGAAGATTATTCCAGCAAAGAATATGAGAATAATTGAAAGAGAAAACAAGTTCTGCGTGTAGAAATTGCCAGAAGATGCTCATTACTAAATCGAAATGGAAGGCCATGATTCGTGAAAAACTCGAAATTTTCTCTTACATGGATTACACAATTATATTTCGTAGAAAATGTCGCTTTGATATATTCAGTAACAATGAAAAGTTTAAATATTTTTTTGAAGATGTGAAATGAATTCTGATTCTGTCTTGTGGTGTTTATCTGGAAATGTTACTAAATATACGCCACTCATGTCAAAATTCCTGGTGAAATGTTTATTCCCTATTGAACGACTAATCGGAATCTGGGACAAAGTAATTCCAAAGAATGTGTAGCAAAATAAAATGAAACGTCACGATGCCGCAGACGAGGAGAGAGCGTCTTCCCTTTGTGTATGGGGGCCGGGGGCGCCATTGTGGAGACGCTCAAATGGATGTTTTCGAATAAAATAGATAACACAATTAAGGGTAACGAGAGGAGGGGTAGAATACTGTCGTGATCAACAGAAAATCTAATAAAATATATTGCTTTATTTTAAAGACTCCTTGTTGATACGAACTGATGACAGTTTTCATATTTTAATTTAACTATTTACCTACTACAACTACCTACTTTTAATTAACTCACAAGTGAGGTAGCCAGCGGACTAACTGCAGGTTATAAACACGCATTGTCAAATAAAAAACAAAACATTCAGGATGGGTGGCGAGCCTCCATGTTCATTACTCGTATACGAGAAGTTTACGAACATCTGCTTTTTTACAGAACACTCCAAAACTTACAGAAAATAAAACTATTTCTCTTATGGGGCACGTTGCCGACTTTGAGAAATTAATTCAGTGGTCAAGTTACGTAACTTTCGGACACCCGTGTTTAAAATAATAATATTAAAAATTATAAAAGTAAGTCCGATATGATGAGTGAATAAATTACATCCAAGTTATTTCTTTGTGTTCACGTGTGTTAAGAGAGTGGGTGTCTTTAATAACTCACTAAAGGGGCTCAGGAGGTGTATTGCTTTCAACTCGAAAGTTTTTAGTGGTTGAGTTTTTGTGTTGTATATATGCATACATAACTGTGCATGCATGCATCTGTGTGATATACATGTATGTGTGAGTGTATGTGTTTATACAAATATAAATATAATAATTATTCATGTAAATTATTCTTAATATTTTTCTTTACATGATTGTTTGATTTTATTTTATCTTATGTATGCTTATCTTATGTATCTATTATGCCTTTATCACAGCGTGAAGAAAGTGAGACGTCTGTGGGAGTGCTGCACGATCTTGAATATGCGGATGATCTAGCCCTTTTTGATACATCTGTGGACGGATTACAGTGCAACGCTAATGCTCTTTATGAAAATTCCTTGCGCCTTGGCCTTCGTATCAACGCTGGTAAAACGGAGTACATATTATGTAATAGTGCATGCACGAGTACTCACACCCCACTAATGGTTGGTAATTCCCAAATATCTCAGGTTAGCAAATTCAGGTACCTGGGAGCAACCATAACGCCAGAGGGTGATCTCCGGTCGGAATTACCAATCCGCATAGGAGCAGCTAGCGGGGCTTTCAATAACATGAACAAAGTTTGGAAGGCGTCTGGACTCAGTATCGGGACAAAATGCCGCTTGTTCAATGCGTGCATCATCCCATTCCTTCTATATGGCTGTGAGTCTTGGCACTTAACCAAGGCTCAAGAGCGGAAGATACTAAGCTTTGAAAACAAGTGTCTTAGAAGGATTTTGGATGTCAAATGGTATGAACATGTTACAAATGATGCTGTGCGCCGGCGCACCCAGCAGAGACCTGTAATCTCCGTAATACAGGAGAGACGATGGTCATGGCTGGGACATGTTTTGAGAATGCTTAATGATAGTTGGCCAAAAAGAACACTGTTCTTCCGTCCGCAGGGGTTCCGTCGGCCCGGGCGTCCCTCTTTTACAATACACCGTTCTTATGACAACGATATCAGAGCGCAAGGAATGTCGTGAAAAGAGGTGACGCAATCGGCACAGAGACGCTCTGAATGGAGGAGGCTGGTTTCTGCCCTGTGCTCCCGAGAGGAGCGTTGAGGGCGATGATAAAATAAAAATAAAATATAATGTTGACCATGCACACTACAAAATTACGAAATTGGTTTACTTTGTCTAGTGTGATCTCAAGATAAAAATTCATATGAATTGTATCAAGGAACATTTCAAAACCATTCAATAAAAAATCTCATAGTTTCATATCCTATTTAATGTGTAGAGATAATGTATCATAAACAGTGCTCAATAATATATTTTTATATTTTATTTAATAAAATTAATACATCATGTTTGATGTAAAGATTTCACAGGATATGCATCTCATAGTTAATTGGAAGATTTGCAAAGATTCATTCTTACAATTTGTTTTCGTTTACATAGATTTAAGATTGCGTTATGATTAACCCATAAATATTTGGAGGGAACACATATAAGAATTGTTAAAAAATATGTTATTGGAAAGCTCCTATAAATAAAGCATAAGAATGTCTTTTATTCACACATACTTGTGAGAACTCAAATCAACCAGAAATGGAGAAGTTCTCACAATAGTCATAAACAAAGTTTGTATGATTTGCGTCATACAAATTGAGTTAATACAAAATAAACAAGGGAATATGTTTAGACGTCAAAACCACACACTCAGCTCTTATCTTAGTCTGTTTTCAGTACATATTCCTTTATTATCTTATATTATTATTTGCTCGAATCTCAGGGATAGCCAGAGCACGATCTCCACGATTATAGTTGGCGACTTTTCTCGCGCGTGATCTGCATTCAAAACAAATTTATTATACTAACAACCGCCACAAAAATGCTTTGAAATTTCCTTCAGAAATTGTTAAATTTATTCTTATCTTATCTACGAATCTTCAAACTTCATCCTTTTATGATCAAAGCATGTCGTGGGATGAATATTATTACTAAACGCCAATCTTTCTAGAAAGTAAATTCAATTTTAACTAGGTACATGTACCTACCTATAAAAATTCAAATTTCAGAGTTATATACACAAGATTTTTAGAGGTGATGGTAAAACATTTTATTTTTGATAAAATATTAACAATTTAATATTTTTTTCGTTTGTTCTTTTATATTTTGATTAAGATAACAATGATTGATACAATGTATATGAATGCTTAATAAAATGTATGGTAGATACGAACAAAACGAAATGCAGTACCGAGAGTATCACTTCTTCTTCTTCTTTTTCATCTTCGTGTTGTAGATCATCATTCTGTTAGTTTGCAAGTTGTTGCCTCTTGTGATGCTGAAGACCAGCTGTCTTTCCATGTTTTTGGTGGTCTTCCTCGGGGACGTGAAACGACTGGTGTTTCCTCAGTGTTCCCTATATGTACCTACGATTCTGTTTTCAGCCATCCGATCCACATGGTCTCTCCAGAATCGTCTCCGTTTCCTACTCCATCTTACGATATCCTCCGTGTTACATATGTTCCTAATCTCAGTATTTCTTATTCTGTCTCTGAGAGTTTTGCCTGCAAAAGCACGTAATGTTTTTATGTCTGATGTTCTAAGTAGGTTTTTTATCTTAGTAGGTAGAATCACTTCAAATTGATTATATCTTTCATTTAGCCATTATTTTAATTCATTTCAACGGTCTTTACTAATACCACAATGACATGTTTGTTTTTCGTGATATCATTGCAATCGCAAAGCACGTATATTATGGACTAAAACACGTGAACATAACAAACTAATTAGCTATTGTTCGTCACCTTATACCTACAACTGTACGAATGTTTCACATTTGTAAATTTTACTTTACATAGGTATATATGTTTTATAAAAACTTAAAACTTTAGAGAATTTATAATACTACATTTAATATAGAAAGTAGAGCACACTGCCACAGATTTTCATTGCAATATATCAATATTACAATATACATTTTTGTGTAATACCATTTTAAAAGCGCTACACAAATACTTCAATATTTCAGCTGTGTGTTGACAGGAATATAAAGAAACTTCTATACTTTATGATATATTTAACCCAGTTTATGACATGCAGTGTCTACAAATTACAGACACTCGACTACAATGTGAATAATACTAAATCCCTCTGCACATAGGTCACAATATTAAAAATTCATTCAATATTTCAAATTTCTATTGATACAGATTTTATTCTTTAATATAAACTTTGAAATCTAATATAAAATTTATTTACATTTTATAATTAACACTCCAATATTTTAAAGTTGATATTTTTCAACCGACGCGATGACGACGAAATATAATAAAGCACTTATTTAGTATATCCACTGCGATTTTTACTAGACGCGAGCCGGCTTTCATTTTATTTATAATAAACTCCAGTGTTTTCCTTTTGTCTTCGAGGATTTACCACATGTATTGACCAGTTTTTTTTACATGTTTACGATAACACTAATCAGGTGTTTACTTGAAATTGAAAATCCAGAAAACAAGAAAAAAGATACAAATAGCAACATATATCATTACAACCGGGTTAGGAGGAAGACATCGCACTTTAGCGATAAACTCGCCCTCTGTACACTGAATTGCATCACTGATATTATTGTGACATTGTTTTATTTTGTAATATTGTAACCAATGTAAAGTAAGGAATAAAATAAAAAAATAAATAAAACAATGGATACTTAGTTTTATGATAGAATAGTGACAATACAATTTATTTTAAAAATGCGCCGTATTGTGGAAAAACGACTGAGTTTCAGCTTTCTAATATAAAGTCTATCTGATTGACAATGACAAGGCCACATGAAAAAAATAGATGTGAATCTGACAGAGGCCCGTGGGTTTGAAATCATCCAAAGGTTGTAATATATTATATATGTACCTATATTATATATTTTTATGGAGGGAAATAAATTGATACGCATAGCTGAATTTAAATACTTGAGACCAATTATTATTTATTTTATTTTATTTCTTGATTCTTTACCGTGCATTGATTACAGGCAAACTTACACAAAAATACATTTAAATCAATTACAATTAACACACAGAGGGTGAGTTCATCGTTGAGGCACGCGGCTTCTTCCAACTAACCCAATGAAGTGCGGTTAGATACAAAGATTAATGAGAATCTTTCCAGAGCACGAGCCACGCTCAATTCTGGGACAGGTCTTTGATCAAATAAATTGATAATTTATATCTACTATCTATTATTGGAAGTATAATTTCATCGCATATACAGTCGTCATATCGATACATAAATAATATTTTCACAATAGACAAAACATTGCACGAAGACAAAAAAGGTAATTCAATACCTAAGAAATGTTGAAAATAATGAAGAAAAAAAATATTCGAAACAAAGTTAATTTAACAATTTCTTTACCAATTTCACCGATAACTTACGGGTTGTGCAAGATATTAATTGAAAAGCTGTTTAATTTTGTGACAGATTATTTCTCTTGTGAAAATAACTACATAATCGAGATACGATATACTACGACAAAAACATTTATCAATGATGTAACACACAAACACGGTCATTAACCTGCGTAATCTTTCAACTCATGTAACGAGGTAAGATTCGTCCCAACACCATATTAGCAACAGGCTTCCGTAAAATAAAAACCCTTATACAAAACTTACATTTTAGGTAAAAGAAACGTAAATAAACTATTCATTCATTCATACCACCACGACACATTACCCTCAAGTGGGGTAGCAAGCGGGCTGAACTCATATGTAATAAACATAAAACTCGTTCTCTCCAAGACATACCAGGTAGTTGTCTTCTTTCCACATTAAGTCTACCTTTATTATATTTTTTATTCATAAGTAAACAAAAATAAGTGTATGCTCTCTTGAAAATAACAAGCTCATGAGTAGGTAAATAAATCAATAGAAAAAAGTAAACAGTGTTTTTTTAATATCAAATATGTTAATAATTAGTGTAAATATACCTAATTAAAGTAAAGCAAATAAACGACATTTGTGCTGCTTTGAGATGGAAAGCACCATTTAATGTAGAACCAGTATGAAAACAATAGTCTCCATTCTTTGCTAGGTAAATAAATCAATAGAGAAAAGTTAACAGTGTTTTGTTAATATCAAATATGTTAATAATTAGTGTAAATATACCTAATTGAAGTAAAGCGAATAAACGACATTTGTGCTGCTTTGAGATGGCAAGCACCATTTAATGTAGAACCAGTATGAAAACAATAGTCTCCATTCTTTGCTAGGTAAATAAATCAATAGAGAAAAGTTAACAGTGTTTTGTTAATATCAAATATGTTAATAATTAGTGTAAATATACCTAATTGAAGTAAAGCGAATAAACGACATTTGTGCTGCTTTGAGATGGCAAGCACCATTTAATGTAGAACCAGTATGAAAACAATAGTCTCTATTCTTTGCTAGGTAAATAAATCAATAGAGAAAAGTTAACAGTGTTTTGTTAATATCAAATATGTTAATAATTAGTGTAAATATACCTAATTGAAGTAAAGCGAATAAACGACATTTGTGCTGCTTTGAGATGGCAAGCACCATTTAATGTAGAACCAGTATGAAAACAATAGTCTCTATTCTTTGCTAGGTAAAAAAAATCAATAGAGAAAAGTAAACAGTGTTTTGTTAATACGAGGCATGCCTTTTAAGTTTTGTCGTTTGAAGAAAAAAACACAACTAGAACCTTATAGTACTTTTTATTGTTTTTCAAAGTATTCACCACGTAGCTTAATACACTTTTCCATTCGCTCAAACCAGTTATTATAACATTTATTCCACTCTAAAGTGGGGGTGTTCAAAATGGCTGACTTGAAAGCGTCGACTGCTTCTTCACCGGACTGGAACCTTTGACCACGAAGACTTTTCTTAATTTTAGGAAATGTAAAGAATTCGTTAGGGCTTAGGTCAGGACTGTATGGAGGATGGTCAAGAATTTCTACTTTTTCCTGCTTCAAATACTCAATTGTTTGCCGAGCGCTGTGTGAGCTTGCGTTGTCGTGGTGCAGGATGATGCGTCGCTTTGAGTTAGATTTTCGAAGTTCGGCGATGACTTGTGGTAAAAAAACTGTGGTATACCACTCTGCGTTAACCGTTCTACGATCTTCAAGTGCAATAGTCGCCACATGGCCGGTTTTTCCAACGAACGTGGCCACCATCTTCTTTGAAGTGCTTTGAGAACGAACAACTTTAGTCGGCTTTGGCTCGTCTTGAAAGACCCAGATTGTAGATTGTTGTTTGGAATCAGGATCGTAGGCATAGATCCAAGATTCGTCACCACTGATGATGTCGTAGACGTGATTTGACTCTCCTCGGTTGAACCTTTCCAGAGTTTTCTTACACCATCTGACGCGGGCCGCCTTGTGATCGTCGGAAAGCAGATGCGGTATCCAACGGCAAACTAGCTTTCTCACACCAAGCGCTTCATGCAAGATCTTCTGAATGGTTGTCCCTGAGATGCCTAATAGAGCCTCTATCTCTCGATACGTCACATGACGATCTTCGAGAATTAGTTGTCTCACAGCAATGATGTTATCTTCAGTGAAGGCGGATTTTGGGCGTCCTTCGCGAGATTTGTCACTAACACTAGTATGTCCACGCTGGAATTCTAAATACCAGCGTTCGACAGTCCGCAGACATGGGGCTTCATCACTGAACACAGATGTTAGCTCTGCAAAACACTGAAGCCGTGTCAGGCCTCTTCTAAAGTTGTAGAAAATTATTGCACGAACATTTTCCTTAGAAAGATTCATTTTCGTACGTAACCTGACAGATTCCAGTCGACGCTGTGACTAAACAATAGCATTTATCCTAATACTTTCAACTGTTTTGAGATTCAAAATTTAAACACATTCGAATATAGAACAGTTCCAAATTCAAAATTGCCGGGAAATATGGAAACGACAGAACTTAAAAGGCATGCCTCGTATCAAATATGTTAATAATTAGTGTAAATATACCTAATTGAAGTAAAGCGAATAAACGACATTTGTGCTGCTTTGAGATGGCAAGCACCATTTAATGTAGAACCAGTATGAAAACAATAGTCTCCATTTTTTGCTAGGTAAATAATGGAACTGAACGTAATATGGTAAAAATATAAACAAAGATTTTGATTCAAGGTTAAAAGAGTGGGTGTATGTGAAAACGTCATGACTTCATCAGTCTGGGGAGAGGTGGAATTCTAAGAAATTACGTATACCTGGAAAATCAGAAAATATACTACGGATTAAGATACGATTCATGACTTGATGGAATAATGTAAAATTTGTATAAGTAGAACATCAAATATTTCGTAATGAACCCTCTCATTACCAAGAAGGAGAGTTTTGATTATTTTTTCTTAATGTGTGCAATGAATACAAAATACGCAATGTATATTATATCATAAGTATGATTCAAGAATGTATCACATGCAGTATTGAAAAGAAAGTGTTGGGTATTCTCACATTTAAGAATCAGCTTAGGCTGGCTTAAGCACTTTAAACCATATTATTGTTTAGAAGGTATTATGATTCTTTAATGGGAGCTTGCGCTGGTTTTTTCTTTTTACAAAACGGTGCATCTATCTTATTGTTGTTAGTAACGCTCACCAATTCAACTTGATTTTTTCCCAATCAATTCTTTCATAGCGGGGGATTCTCAATTAAAACTCCATACCTTCATCGGATAGCAAACCCAGAATATCTGTGTTGCAAGTCGAGATCTTGAACTTTAAGACCGCAGTCATAAATGATTTCCTTCCGGGTCAATTAAATAAATAAAATTCTTCATCTGTGTGTACGGATACACTGGTTATGAGAGAGTTAAGACCACAGAGCCTACGTAGTAAATATTGAGTGAAAAAATATATTGTGTAAATTTTTACATGATAGAGTGTAACGTATGTAACCTCACTTTGGACACACTGTTTGTGGGGAAAATTATAATGTAATAAACCTCGCGTAGGAAGCGTGAGAAGAACAAAAAGTATTGGAGAGAGACAAGAATATGGCTCAGAAAAATCCGCAACTTAACAGGTATCCTAGAAGTGGATAAATTTTAGGCTCCGCAGAAAACAGAGAAGTTCACTCAAGTAATTGCCAACGTCAAGGGGATTCCACATGATACAAAAAAAAAGAAAATACAAAATTATTTGAGTATACAATCTGTTATTCCTGTGATAAAAATCCCCGGGTTAGTCAGAAGACATCGCATTCCAGCGATAAATTCGCCCTCTGTGTCTACATTGAATTGTATAACTGATATTTTTACGATACTTTGTATTGATTTGAAATATCATAACCAATGTACAGTGAAGAATAAAATAAATAAATAAAAGAAAAACGATGACTGAAGTAGTGTTTGAAGATATTGTATTATTTATCCACCTTTTTTATAATAGTGTAACTGTAAGCTAGTTTAAAGTCTATATTGTTAAAGTAAAGAGTTGGTGGACATTCACGGTTATAGGAAGGATTTTTTCTAGGGAAGCCCTTCAGGCGAACCTTGAGGCCTTCCTTAGAAAGAATTTGCATGAAAAGTATGGATGACACAGGAACTGATTTTCCTGTAAAAATCATGGGTGGGGGAGAGTGTTACCCCTAATGTATGTAAGCCTTGAGTGTTAACCATGAAAACATTCCTATTAAAACATATACATCATACACAATTCGGTATATTTATGTTGAAATTATATAATCCGTATAATATATTTTAGGTCAAAGTATAAAGTGCTTCGCTATCATGCCAATAAAATAGTTTTATGACGGATGCAATTGCAATACTCAACAAGAATGTTCATATTATAGAAGAATGTAGGTACATATTATTATACGTGCATAGGTTATAATATATTATGAATTTTGTGTACCTACATATGTAAGTGAACCTTATTTTTTCATACGTTAGATTCATTTGGCAATCCGTAGAGCAGAAACACTGGCGCCGGAGAATAACAACACTCTCAATAACGAAGATAAATAACAATATAGGTACCCTATGTTGTACCTACTGACAATATAGCTTAACATACGATACTACATACAAATCGAAGATACGAGTACGTTAAGTACGTATAAATGTATTGAGAATTCTTCGAACAAAATTTATCGTCGATCGACGATAAGAAAAAGAGTGTAACAGAATGGTACAAAAGCCATTTTCAATGTCAAATTTTTGAGTAGGTAAAATATTTAGATGATGGATTTCAAATATCGTAGAAAATGCTGACTCAAATAACTCTAAACCGCTGCGAATTGGTAGGTCTTGATTTTATATTGTACATCCGAGAAGAGTTACAAATAGTTTAGCAAAAATACAAATTTGCACGTGTATATAAACTTTTCGCCTATATTATTGAGCATTTCTATCACCATGTAATAATCTCTTCAAAAGTGGTTTGAGTACGTGAAAAGATTAGAAGAGGACAGAATCACCAAAAAATGTACATGGATGAGAGGAATGGTGTTTGGAGACGTAGCCGTCTGAGGATCAAATCATACAAACCAGATTCTACAGGACTGACGCATGTTGGGCACATTTAATAGGAAAGCATACATACACGAAGACTTGTATAAAAATTAAGGAGACGAAAAGTGTATACAAGAATAGGAGTACGTGGCGCTCGATCCCTTCTGACTACCCCATAACAGAAGCGGTTTGTTGGTGATTGTGGTGGAGATAAAATATTATTTATTTTAATTAAAAGTACATCCAACTGGTCAGTGGCCTGATTGTAAACTCTTGAATTTTGACATTTAATACTCCAAGCTTAAATCCTGATGCTGGTCTGCTATGTCATCGTAATACACACTACATTTACAACATTTACAAATACGTATTTATTTATGTCACTGGGAACGTAACCTTATTTTGAAAGAACACCGTGTTTTTTACCCTCCAGCGCAAACTCGAATGATATGAATCATTACACATTTTCAAAGCTTGGTTCCAATGTACGTTTCCATTATTATTAATTCAATCCTTTGAAGTCACGTGGCTGCTTTTGTGGAATCGGTTCACGGGAAAGTATTGATATAAAAAAAAGTTCAAGAATGTATAAGAAACAAAATTCCTATGAAAGAAAAAAAAAGAACTTAGAAATATTAATCACATCTTCTATGAAACTAATGCCGCCCAATCCATTAATTTGTTGCAGACGACGAATAAAAAGGTTCCTTTATCCCATTATTTATAACTTTCCACCCATTGTCAAAGGAACAATTGTTACTCCACGCCGTAATCTAGATTATTGAAGACCTACGAGCGAGTACTAAGTATCATAGAAAAGAACACTTTTCAAATGTTGCGTGCTTCTCGGGAAAATATTAGGGAGAATTATTAAGGAAATTGTTATTACAATAAAACAGAACAAAAGAAGGTCGTACCATTTTTTTTAATAAAATACAGAGGCCTCTATAAATTATCAAAACCTTCTCAGATCCAACAAAATAACACGAGAAGCTGAAAAATTAAAATAATTTTCATAGTTAGAATAAAATGCCTGTCAGAAAATAAATGTAAAATGTCATGATTTAATTTTTAGTTATTTTCTAGCTTAAGTTAAGTTTATTTTAGTTTATATTTATTTTTTATTTTTTTATTATATTAAGTTTATATTAAGTCTAAATTAAGTTCTAGCTTCCAATTCACCCAACTTATTTTAGCTTTTACAAATGTATATTGCTTTCTTTATTCTACTCTGTTTGCACAACACGTCTGTTTTCTTTAATGTCGTTATCAAAGGAAGGATTTATTTATGATAGAGAGTTGTCCAAGTCATTGAAAATCTTGTGGATGTAAAAATAATGCTCTATTGGCTAACTATCATTAGATACTCTAGAAACATGATCAAACCTGTAAATTAACTATCCCGTATCATGGCTACAAGGTTTAAGCAAGTGCTCCGACACAAAATATATGACAGGCAACGTGAAAACCCGTGTTTTCGGCGAATGGACAAATATAACAACCATACAGTTCCTCATGACGATATGATTGAAAAACACAACAATTTTCAAAAAAGTAAGTGTTATGGATAATTTCAACCAATTTGCTTCACAGTTTTTATGAATCTTGTAAATGTCACTTATTTATATCACAACATACTTGATTTTTACTTGCTTTCAATTGGTTTTCTACAAAGCAGCGCAAAAAAGTATATCAAAGAGTATCGAATGCAAAAAAATATTGCTTTGAATTACCTTTTACTATATTATAATACACATTGCATATTACATTGATTTCCGATGGACAATATAAACAAGTTTGATAGGAAGTGTGAGTAGTTTGATCAAAAATATTTTATTTTGTCACTGCAGTACAACGTCTACGTCCCATAAAAATGAAAGGTTAAGAACAAACTTTTAACAAAGCGTCAAAAAAAATTAAAACCACAATACATAATAAAAATTAAATATTAGTCAAGACTCCTAGCGGTGGATTGAAGAATAAAAATATTGAATAAATATCAAACTTTATTTTAAAATAATTTTCAACAAAAAGGTGCATGTTGCCGTGAATTATTTTTTTCAAGTAAACTTAATACACCACACTTATAGTACCTACACCACACTACATAAATATATAGTTGGAAAAAATCGCGACTCTGCGATAAACTCGCCCTCTGTATATTTATCATATGTATGTAAATGTTTTTTAGGGTAAATTTGCTTATAATCTATGTACAGTAAAGAATAAATAAGTCAATTAATAATAAAATATACGGCACTTTTCTATTTGCTTGAAACCAGAAAAAATATAAATTTTGAATTAAAAATTTAATATAAAAAGAACATAAACAAAAAAATTGATAATGAATTTGGTAGGGAAAAAACAGCCTGCAAGTTTATTTCACATGCTTAGTCTGTTGATTGCCCCATTTCTGAGAAATGCCGTAATGGTATAAAAAGGTAATAAAAAAATCTCAATTAATCTTTGACAATGTCAAAATTACTAATTCTTAGAAATTAATTGAACAACATCTGCAAAAAATTAAAGAGATAAAGTAATAATTAAAATTTCTTTAGAAATAAGTAAATTTTTAACTGGAAGCATTTTTTTTATTTAAAGATACCTATAATATGTATTGTTAATAAATTTAGCTAACTTCAGAAACGTTAACATACAAGGAAAAAATAAATTTATTACGATAATAAAAAAAAATCAGTATAGAAATAATAAAATGAAAAAAAAACGATTATAAAATGCCATTGAACCTTTGTTTTGATTCCGTTTTTACGACCCACGCAAGATTAAAAAGGAGTTGTTAATTTCATTCGTCTTTCGTTATAAAACTGACTGATGTAAAACTTGCATAGAAGGAAATTAATTTGTAAACAACCTTTGACAGCACCAATCGGAAATATAATTATTATTAACGCATCGGCTATTCGTCAGTAACAGAAATTACTGTCACTGTCAAAATAATAATGACAGTTGTGACCTTGAAGTATTTTACAGTAAATTATGTAAACAAAACGGCATGGCTTTGACGTCTGTCAATTCAGTAGCTATTCGTAAGGAATTTTATGTAAAGATAAACAAAGCCACGCTGTTTTGACGTCTGTCAATATTGGCAGCAGTGTGACCAGATTTGGTAGTTTCCTACTTTTTTGGTAGTTTTTGAGGCATTTGCAAGAATGTTTAGTAGTTTTTAATAGTTTTTTGGCAGTTTTTGTATTTAGTCGGCAAATTATCGGGTACTTGGGAAAAGTACCCGATACTTACTGATCGAAAATAATTGTCGGTACAAATACGGGATACATTTTAGAAAAAGGTACTGCGAGAAAATATTGTTGAAGAAAACCGAGGAGTTTTTTTAAATACTTCAAATTCCTATACCATTTTGAAAATTCGGCGACGGGGGGGGGTAAAAATTTAAGCGAGTAACTTTTTTTCAATAGTCGGTATGAAAGTATCCGATAAGTAACAACAGTCGGTACAAATACCCGGTAAAAAGGTACTATGTTAAAATATTGTTTAACTAAACCGAGGAGTTCTTGAAATACTTCAAATTCCTATATCATTTTAAGAATTTAGTAGTTTTTGACTTCCCCATTTAGTAGTTTTTGAAAATAAAATCTGGTCACACTGATTGGCAGTCGTAATGTGAGCCTGGCCGCACAACAATATACTCCAAATATGGAACATTTGATAACTTAACTTCACCTTAAAACTTCTACCCCCCCCCCCTCGTCGCTAAATTTTCAAAATGGTATAGGAATTTGAAATGTTTCAAAACTCCTCGGTTTTCTTTTAGTTTTTTCTCAAATACCTCTTTCAAAAAAGTATCGGATACTTATACCGACTTTTATTAAAAAAAGTGTGTAATAGTTAACCATAAACATATTTTACAATTTCTCTATGGAAAAGTTCACCATAGATAAATTTTATAATTTCTTTCTTTTTTCTATGTAATTACGGACAAATAGCCTTTGCCTATTATTAATGAAAACTCAGCAACCTTTAGTAGACTTGTATTGCCACGTAAAAGTGGTTTAGCGTGATAATATCATATACATATGTCATACATACCATCACGCCGCTTCCCTCGCGGGGTAGGCAGAAAGAATCGAGCGCCACTTCCTTCTATCCTTGCATACATCTTTCGCTTCCGTCACTGTCATATGATTACTCATGCATGCTCTCCTGTTCAATGTGCTCAACACGTGACCGTCCTGTAGGATTTGATTTAAATGATCTTGCCATTTAATCCTCGGACGTCCACGTCTCCGAGCACCGTTCCTCTCAGCCAAATATATCTTCTTAGTCATTCTGTCCTCATTCATTCTTTCCACGTGCCCAAACCATCTTAACTTATTTACATTCATCCTTGTTATTACACCAACTTTCATTCCACATTCCTTTCGTATATCACTCTTACGCACACGATCTCTCAGACTTTTACCACACATCCTTCTCAGCGATCTCATTCCAACTGCATTTATGCCACTTTCATCCTTCTTTAACCATGTCTACGTCTCACTTGCATACATAAGTGTTGGCACTAAGATAGCAAAGTGCACCAACCTTTTAGCTGTGGTAGATATGTTTCTATTTGCAATTATTGGTCGGATTGCATCATTTACCTTATTGCCGGCAACTTTTTTCCTTTCAATATCGCTTTCACACTTCCCATATCTCGTGAACAAACTACCTAAGTACACACGAATGTGTGTCGAATGTCAACTTGCTCTAACACTTCTTTGTCAATCATAACCTGACATACTGTTCTCTCACTTCCTCTTTCAAATACCATGATTTTTGTCTTTTTCGCATTCATTCTCAATCCATTAATCGCACAATTATCATACACACACGTCATCATTCGCTGTAGATCACCATCAATACCAAATCATCGGCAAACATTAATGCTCTTACATTCATCCCATTCATATCAACACCTACATTCATTTCTTTCAACGGACGAATACAATGATCAATGTATAGGTTAAAAAGCCATGGCGACATAACGCACCCTTGTTTTACTCCTTTGGTCAGTGTGAACCATTCCGACAGGTTATTGTTCACTCTAACACACGCAGAACTTCCTGTATATAGGGACGCAATGGCGCGAATTAGCCGACTACTCACCCCACACATTGATAGTACTTGCCACATTTTCTCACGATCTACTCTATCATAAGCCTTTTCTAGAGCAACAAACGCGCAGAAAAGCTTCTGTTGTTTCTCCAGGAGCTTCTCTGTCACCATTTGCAGGGAGAAGATCTGGTCCACACACCCTCTACCACTCTGAAAAGCACCTTGCACATCCCATACATTCGTCTCAGTTACTTTTCGAACTCTTTCAATCAATATTCTTGCATACAGTTTCCCCACCGAGCTCAGCAGACTGATGGCCCGATAACTCCCGCATTCTAGTCTTGACCCTTTTCCTTTGTATAGCGAGCATATCACAGCTTTTCGCCAGTCTTCTGGCGTGCAACTTTCCCTCCAACACTGGTTAAAGCAATGCATTCTTAATCTCATTCATAGTTATTTCTTCATCCCTTGTTTCATTCGCGTTTTCCCTTCCACTGTTTGGCTTGGACATTCACCTCCACATTCAAACAGCTCCTCTAAATATTCTTTCCATCTATTCACAACGTCAACACCATTCATCAACATACATCCGTCTTTATTTCTAATCGCATTCATACTATTTACCAGATTGTTGCTTCTTTTCGCTTAACTTCTTTCCAAAACATTTTCATATTTTCTTTCACATTTTCAGACAATCTCTTACACTCCGCCTCATCCACTTATTTTTCTTTTCTTTATCAGTTCCTTTACAACTTTCTTACACTCCTTGTACACTTCTCTAGCACTCTCAATTTTTCCTTGATCTAGATTACCTGAGGCTAGCACAGCCTTCCATGCATTATTCTTTTTCATAACTGCGTCTTTAACATCATCATCCCACTATGCATCGCCTTTTTTCCGTC